>OX392516.1:6961302-7516811 GCA_947623375.1 Apotomis capreana
TGACGAAGCATGTGGTGGATTTTTGTTTGTAGGTTTCGGTTTTATCTTAAATAAATTAAAGTTCTTTTTCCCTAATTCAGTAGTCTTCCTCCTATTATAAGTATTCTTCGTAAGTGCATGATGTGACTGAGGAACTAACTAAGTAGTCCACCAAATTCCACGATGTTTATATCCTTTAGATTGTACCGTTTGGTGGTTTGGCGTTCAATGATGCGACCTACCACACCGTTACCTACTCAGTCCCAGACCACTAAGTTGAAAAATGGTTATTATTCGGTACTGTGCATTGTGTAGTGGCATGATGCTCAGAGTAGTCGACTAAAAAGCTTTGGTGTTCATTCCAAGGGCTATTTGGGTACTATTAGTTAAGCATATAGGCATGTTGCGTTGAAGAGTGGCGGCACTAGATAAAATATAAGTACATAAACTTTGTGACGCCCTACGAGCTACATTTTTTGCGAGGATGACGAGGAGGATGATTTTCTGCGGTCGGTCTCAGATGGCTAGCGCCGCTACTGGCGTTGGACAATGAAGATAGGTAAGCACGAGAACTGGTTCGCCTACCATCATGAATACCATAGATTCACGCTGACAAAACACCACGGTGTCATTTGCCATATCGTACCATTTGATTACTTTATTCCTCAGCTTCTGAGGCACAGTTTTCCATCAACTGTGTGCACTAGAACTCAAGTAAATTGTTTGTACAGGTGAGCGAAGAAGACATCCGCGCGCGTCAGGAGTACTTGAAACAGCAACGCGACAAGCTCCTTGCGCTAAAGAAGCAAGTTCGGGAGAAGAGGCTGGGGGCTGTTGAGGCCGAAGCCGAAGGGAAAGGTCATAACCTAGTCTTTTTAGGTTGCTTATAGACCAGAGCTGTACTCTGACGCCCAAAAATTAAAAACAAGCGAAAACACACTTAACCCAGTGTACTTTGGGGCAGGTTTGGTAGACAACTATCATTATACACAATTATGGACTTATAGTACAGTCAGAGACATTCGTGGGGAACCACTTACAGAAAATTTGCCTTGACAATGGCAGCGAGCTAATCATGCTGATACTGACATCTCAGTTGTTACGTCGATTGCGCGAAAGATAGTTAGCCTTTAAGGTGGCACACCGGGAATGTCCCTGACTGTACCTACCTCTTATTACAGCTATATTCCCAAAAGATTCTCGCGCTATTGTTTTAGAGAACAAACGATAATTGATCAATTTGCATAGAATAGAGCACGTCAAGACCAAATGAGCACGGTATGCTACAAGTACCTAGATTTCCTCGTGACGGTGAATTTTATAACATCCCGACATCCGTTTAGAGTTCACGCTGTTGTTCTGATGCGGAGTTAATGGGACTTACCGTATAGAAATCTACTCCACGTTAGTGGAAACCAAAGAATATAATACTCACAAACTCACCCGTAGATGACACTTGGGTGGGCGAATAATTCAAGTAATTCCTCTGTTTTGTACCATTGATACAAAGATCAAAGCACAAAGAAAAATAGAAATGCGTAACCTGGCGGAAGAGGTAAGTATGTTTGTTCGGGTGAAATCTTGCAACTCAATTTTGAAGCAGATATCGTCAACCGATTGAGCTGAAATTTTGCATACTTACTTGACTTTGATGACAATACAATAATATGTTACTATGGGGCTGATCTGATGATGGAGCCGGAAGGTGGCCATAGGAACTCTATAATAGAAAAAGCAATCCTACCGAGCTTGGGCTCTTTAGAATCGTCTCAGTGAGCATTTGATGGATATCCAAAGAAAAGTACAGTCGGCTATAAAAGCTTGCCACTAAAATGTCATTTTTGACAGAAACTTATATAAATTGATGCCTGTGCTTGTAGGAGAAGGTTCTGGAACCGCGCGACCTCGGTCGGCGCGCGCGGCCGCGGCGGCGCTGGCCGGCGCGCCGCCGCCGCCGACTCCGGACGCTATGCAGCTGAGAAAGGCGCTCGCCTCTAAACTGAAGACCGAAGTCGTTGATAACCACTAAGCGTTGAGTATTCAGTGGTGTAGGCGTGAGCGAAGCGTACTCACGGTTCATGCCCAGTGATCGGTACCCTCACCAGTTTACAGTGACTGTATTCGCTAGCGATTTGTATGGAGAATTGTAGTTATGGGTCATTGTCAGTTCAAAAAAAAAATTGTCCCTTCGGTGGTCAAAAGTTAAGAGCTTGTATGAATAGGTTATGTTGCTATTACATCGGATTATAGAACAGGGAACGTTCTTTATTCTCACAGGCATTTACTCGGAAAATTGGGCCCTGGAATCCTCAATTTTGCAAATGTCCACCGGAAAGACGCGCACCTAAATCTGACAATGACCCTTCTACAAAGTAACCACTAGGGGCGTTGCCGTTGCACTAAGTATTCTTCATAAAAATCGTCATGGTAAGGGTTCGGCACGGCCCGTGCAACGCGGGTAGGAAACCAGTTATTTTAATATGAACATAATTATAATCTCGCGATCTTGACTGCATAAAATGTGTTCTATTGAGTGTGATATATAATAATGTTAAATTTATATTTATTACAATGATGTTCGTATTTTTTTACGCCGAATACGGCAATGTTGCACGGGTCGTGCCGGTCACCAGGAGGCCTCGCTTAACACTTTTGCAACCAGACAAAAAAGTAAGACATATCCCAGAAACCGGCCGAGCCGACTTTTATAGCATCAACCCCGGCTACCGGGTTGGCCGGCATCTGAACAAAGTTTACGAGCGCCCAGTCTCCGGGTTGTTGGTGTCGAAAGTGTTAAGCGACTTCGGCTCTAAACTAGTCCATGCTACGCCACTGACTAAATAGGGAGACAATTCGTGAGCTCGGATACGTAATGCTTTAATACCCCTAATATTTTGAATGCACCTAGTGCCTTCGCATGTTTGCCCCCTTGTCTTTAAATGCTAAAGATGGCAAACCACTAAAATGGAAAGCTGCACCCCAACTTCAATTTCCGACTGCATCTTACATTAAATTTGGTTTAACGTCTACAGCCCGGTTCTTCGTCAAGGGTTAAATGTATAGATTTTGCATTTGTTTTGCGGGCGTCCCCTTTCGCATTCGAAGACATACCTATACTCGTCTTAACCCTTTGAGCGCCAAGCGGCAAAACAATTCACCGTGCCGCTAACGCCAAACAAAAAAAAGTGCTCCAAAATCAACAGAGATTGAAAAACACAGATAGTGGTTTGAATTAGCATGTTTTTGGCCATTGAAATTTTTGACGTCAATAGGCGTCGTTGGCGTCAGTGGCACGCATTCCCGATGACGTGATTTGCCGTCTTTGGCGGTCAAAGGGTTTAGGTATTCGTAGAATGCGCCCTCATCCCACTGATTCCTGAGTTCACGAATTGTCGAAGTTCGCACTAAAGTCAGTACCGGCCGTTCCTGTGTTAGCTATGCAGCTAAGAAGTGTCTCCTAGATTATCTCTAGATGTCTATTGTATACGATATCCACTATTAAAGTGTCGGGCAAGTTATTACTTTGACCGCGAAGGGAATATGCTCAAACACATATTGTCACACTATTAATAGCTAGAGGTAAATTGTGTTATATGTTATATCGGAAAGAAAGAAAAAATACTAAATTCGGGAACGGCTATGACTTTATACATACTTTGTGATTTTACGATAATAATACTTATACAGTCAGCAGCAGAAGCGTCTAAGGAAAATAACTCACAATGATCCAGTACGTTTAGAATAACTGTGTAACCTGTCACTTTCCTTTCAATACAGTGTGAGCACGACAATACACTATAAGTCGCGGCAAGATAAGCTAGTACTGTTGTACGATCCTTATTCTCTTGATAATAGAGTCCGTGTGCATACAATTTTGGCCACCTGGCGTGCGAAGCAACTTCTGATGCTGACTGTACCATTAGGAAGAGGTCAAAATAAAATAACCCGTGACTTCGTATTTACCTTATATTTATATTGCTTACTTAACTAGTGACATCATAATAATAGCATTATGTATAGTAAGCTTATTTATTTTACACAACTTGCCAATAGGTAAATCTATTTTTCACTTTAATTTGTGTATAAATTAGTTTATGATGGTCATCCATCGAGAGATAAAAAATAGTCATCATTACAGTCTACTTTCACCTAGAACTTCGTATTTTATTCATTTAAGAATGTTATTTCAAGGAATATAAGAATTGTTTGTATGTAATTGACGGCTCGATGCTATTACACGCGGTAGATGGCAGATTCGAAATAAAATTATTACATAAAATGTTTCATATTTACAATATACTCTGTCAAATTCATACCACGTATGTAATAATGAATTTCCCATCTCGTTTGCTGTGCACTTTTTAATTTATGAACGTCTAGGTATTTTTAAATAAATAATTATACACGAAAAGCCCATCGGGCCAGCGATATTATACAAGTGTGACCACATTTTCACGAGATATTGAATAAAATTGAATGAAGAGATCAACCATTTTTAATCACGGTTCCAAAAATTGATATGTATTCAGAGCAGATGGTTTTCAGTTAAAATGTTTTTGGAAAAGTGTTCATATTCGCAGTGATGAAATTGTCTAGTTATTATACGTAGCATTATTATAATATGACACGGTAACCTTACAAAGATCACACAAACGTATCAATATTTTATTAAGTCCTTTGGTTGCCATTGCCAGATCTAAGCAGTTATAGTAAGACTGGGGATCGAACCTCCAAGTTACAAGGTTACGGAAGTCTCTTTCTAATATAAGAAGTTGAAAAGGGACTTCCGCTTGTAATTTGTAACATGTAGCTTCGACAAATGGGCCACAGATATGAGGTATTTGTGCGGGAGGACAGCGTTAGAGGAAACCCACTCTAACTTACAGCGAATTCGCTTGTCCATCAGCATTTCTCGTCCTGTATTAGAAAGGAATCGAGAATGTTTGTTGCAGCAATTTTAATCTAATTTCAGCCTCAGAAAGGCATAAAGTTTCGTCGATACGGCGGAATTGGTTTTAATTTACTGTTGGAAGGAATTATTACATTTTAGGGTTCTTTGTAAACATAAAAAAGCTTGTGTTGGTGTGTCTAGGCCTGTTTTGGTGATATGTTGAGTTAATTCTATGTTTGATAATGATAAGCTATGTCCACACTGTGCCCTATTCACGTTCAACTTGCGCTTTCGTCTATTGCTATCTTGCTCATTTTTGTACGATGCGAGCGAGATCGCACAGTGTGGACATAGCTATAAACATCAAGTCAACCCTTTGCAAGATCTAGAGTACATTTGGGGGATTTAGTTTCCAGAGCATGCTCGCAGATTCAACTTAAAAGTTTTAAGGCGCGTTCCCGCTGTCACAGAGCTGGGCAGAGCGAACTGCGATTTCACCAATCACATGGTTCAACTCGACAGCGATTTCGAGCACTTTGATTGGTCGAACACGGTCCGCTCCGCCCAGCTCCGCGTTAATTGAACTGTATCGGCCATGACACCGAGCGACCAGTGGCGGCCATAGGTGGGAGCGGAAGGTCCGAGCTCGATATCTCGCTCACTCCTATGGCCACCGATCGCCGCTCCACTGGTCGCGTGAGGTCGTCATAAGGGTCTTTTTTTTAAGTGTACTTGTTCATTGCCTATTATTATAAGGGGTATCTCAATCAACAACCATACGATTGTACCGAATGAAAGACAACCAAAGGACAATAAAATAGCTATAATCCATGACCCGATTATGGTGCAATCTGTCTGCATACATTCCATTTAATTTAACATGTGTCCGATTACTCACATCACATAAAATTGGAACATGACGTTTTAACTAAGCTTTATACTAACTCGCGTACCATTAACGATTATATGCAACAATTAATATGATTTATAAATTATTATACGAGGCAACGTTTATACGAACCAGAGAGTAGAGTCATTAAAGTCACACTGACTAAAAAAGATTGATGTAAATGGTTTTTTTTTTAGACAGTATCACTTAATTAATCTAATAATCTGATATATAAGGACAACGTCGAAAAGCCGAAACAATACTTTGGTCCTGACATTCATCGTTTCATTACAAATTATTAATTCTACATTTTTATACCGACAGTGCATCGTACTTAAGATACTATTTTTAATTATTGATGCCGTGTAAGTTTACTGTACATAATAAACGTCTGTTAATATTTTTACAAGTTTACTACTTAGCCATGACCAAAACTCAATTTTCTGAACTTTAATTAGGTTTTCTAATAGCGAAAACAAAGGCACAGCGAAGAAATCCTACAGAAGCACTATCAGTGTTTAATACATGCATCTATTTTTCTCAGTTACTGTTTAATGCTGAGTTTTCGCTAGTAGCAGTCGTATTAATTCAGTGTAGAAGTGCCCCTACATAACAATTCAAGGGTCCTTTTGTTTTAGTGCGTTTGTATTATATAAAATTATTAAAATAATGGTCTTGTACCCTGAATAGCTATGTAGCGCACAGTCTAGAATAGGCTGCGCAAAGCAACGATCAAAGGTTACCCTTTAGGAAAGAATCAAATTTAGTCTGCTGAAGTAACATTAGAATTGCGATTTTTGCTTATCCTTACTAAAGACCAGAGGACACCAATTGCGTGTGTGACATGCACGTGAAAGTCCCGCATGGTGTGTGACATGTCTTATGAGAATCCATACATTACAACGCGCGGCGCGGCTATAGTTGTAAACCAGCGGCTTGTAAGCCGGTAGTAACCGAAAGCAGCGGCTAGAAACGAATAACCAGCCGCTTGATACCGGGTAGATACCCGACTTGAGCATCAAATAAAGAAATGATTTTTATTACATATTTCTTTGTCAAACTTTTATTTTTGTTATACAATAGCACTTTTTTTTAAAAAATAGACCCCGAAGACACCATTTGTACCTACTAATTTACTTAATTCAGATACGAAAAGTAAACTATGAAACAACGTTTGTGTTCAGGTGGCGGTGTATGAAAATTATAAGAATAAAGGTAGCTAAATCAGTTTATTTTGGATCTAATCATCATTGTAAACCAAACGCGGGAATCTCGCGCGGCAGGATAAATGCGTGTGGGGGGCTGAGGGGTGCGCGGGGCATGCGGGAATGCTTACTATTACTAGGTAACTGATAAATACCTATTTCCAATTCATCTCTCACAAATAAATTATTAAAATAGTCCTATTTCACTGCTCTTTCACATTTTGTAAGAGAATATCGAGTTTTTAACACTTAATACAGATGCATATGTCATTGTTTATGTCTATTTATGTTAAATAGATCCTATAGTAAATAAATGAAAAGATAAATATCAAAAACAATCATTGAATCATGTGAATATGTCAATGAAATGTAAGCAGCCGTTTCCAGCCGCTTGTTATCGCTAGAAATGATAATAAGCCAAATAAGCCGTTTCTAGCCGCTGGGCTAGAAATGTTAGCAACCAGCTTCGCATCTATAGGCGCGGCCCTGTGCACGTAACGCAAGCGCAGTTGGTGTCATCCGGTCTCAAACCCTCATGCATGTTGATTGCGCAACGAAAGTGCAACTATCCATCGCTTTCAATAATTCATTGCTGAATAAATGCAGTGACAATTATGGCTGTGTTTCGGAGAAAATATCCTAGAATTTGAATTTTTGTCAGATGTCAGCTAAATCAAATTAGATTGTAAGATACCGTCTAACGGACAGGCCACGACTTAGGTCTTAGCCGCGAGCGGCCTGGGAAAAATGGAGCAGCAACCGCGCGCGGCGGCTCTTGGCGTGTTTTATATAATGATTTTGTTTTTATCGCTCGCCGTTGCCGCTGATCACACGCTGTAGTGGCCGGGCTGTAATATCTCTACTCAGTTACCAAAATGTCGCTGTAGTGGCCGGGCTGTAATATCTCAGTTACCAAAATGTCATTGACATTAACGTTTTAAGTTTCGTGAGGCCGCCATTAACCACATGCCAGCTGAATTTGTAGCGAAAATATCATAATTTCATTTTTGGGATCAAAAGAACACTAGTCACATACAATGATGGGATCATTATGGAAATTGAATATCGGGGAATGCCATGCATTCTTAATCAAGAGTTGATTTACGTAAAAAAGCTAAGCACTGTTGAAGTGAAATCTTACTGAGTATTTGATATTGATATTCATCTGCGAAACACAGCAGAACAAACTGATAACTAGATCCCAGAGTTGGCACTTAGGATGTTACAGGTCATTTGATGGTGACTGTAACATCAAAGTAAAGAAAACGCAATCAAACATTGTATGTTTTAACGATTGGCTATGAGCAGATATTTTGTAAAAAAAATCTGGATATGGAAGCTAGAGTATATTATTCTCTTATTTTAGGAAACATGCAACATTTAAATATTATACTAGGTCGATGCAGAGTCAGCCACCGGCTAAGCTTGCACCATAGATTGGAGCGGAGTTTTTTTTTTTTCGAAATTTTCTCTTCGTCACGACCTAGCGAAATTTAATTTGTGCATTTTAAAACAAAATTTCTAAAATCGGTTGAGAACTCGCTGAGATCTGCGCATTGTTACAAAGTCCATTCGAGTCGATCCATGGGAGCTTCGCTCGCTTCGCTCGCTCCGCTCCAATAAAGATTATATACGTTTTAGTGATACAATTGATCAACATACGACAAGGGAATGATTATTTATTGAAAAACCGTGAATGTGGGTCAAAATATCCAGCTAATAACCGATGTTTCGGCACAATTAAATTCTTCTGGTCACGTATAGTCAGAAGCCCATGCAAGAAATATTATACGAGTATAAGAACAAAAAAAAAAGCAGTGCTCCAAAATATACAGGAATTGAAAAACACTTGTAGCGTTGATTAGTTCTACAGCATCCTAGTTTTATTATGGACAACAAATGTATTGATTTTTTATTTATTTATAATTATCAGATCGACAATTAATTGATGTTACTGAAATATAAAGCGACCAGACTAAAGTAATCGACCCACTAAATGCCAACTGGGGATAAAGTTACACCAAAGCTATGAATGAAATTAATTTTCTCAAGCACGGATTGTAATCAGTTACCATAACATACATTACAAAAATTAATTTTATTTACAAACGCGAACAGTAAAACTAGAGGTTAACAGTAATAAAATGAAATGGGCCTTAATCAGATACATTTATCACATACACTTTACTTTTTGCAGTATAAAACCTACAATCACCATAAGCTGACATGAAACGATTATTCGTTGAGAGCACAGAAATAATCGTATACAATTTGAATACAATTGAAACTTTTTTACGCCAATATTGGGGGTCGCTAACTTCGTAATGTTAACGTGTGGCCAGGTTACATTTATTTTGCCGTTTTGATATAAAACATACTTGCGAAAATTTGTAAAGTTGGAAGTATATATTTGCCTGCCAAAAATATTCCATTTTTATTCACAAACTGACCTGTGATTGACCACATTATCACCTGATGGTAACTGACTACGGGGTCGAGTATGTAGCTCGCCGGTTCAGCAATAGCCTATTTATTCACTTGCCTTGAAGAAACTCAAATTAAAAATTTCTGGAAATACACACGATGGAAGCGAGTTCCATTCCTTAGCGGTGCGCATTAGAAATGATGAAGCAAATCGTTAACTGACAGATAAGGATGAAGTTACTCTCCTCGCCTGCTTGTCAGTTGGTGAATTCTAATTTAAAACTAAACTGAGTGATGAGAGAAACCTGCCCTAACTAACACGAGATAAGGCCATTCCATGATCTAAGTTCTTCAATTAGATTCCAATGAGACAATCCAATTGGCATAACCTGACAGAAACGAGCAGAAAAATCCCTAAAAGTAAAAAGCTTTTCACTCGAGTTGACGATAGTGTTGTATTAATGTATATGCATCGACATTCATTTAGATTTTTTATTCGGCATTATATTTATAAATGCAGCCAACTGACCGAACTTTAGTATTTTAATTGAAAACTATCGAATAAAATAAGTTTCTGTACTCTCAACAAAATTGAGCGACTAATATTAATTTAGAAAAATAAAAGTATTCTCAGAATAAATAAATCCTTGCATATTTACAAATTACATGTTTTCAATATGAAGGCCACAACGCTAATTGAACATTCATATCACCTTGATCAATGTTCTCTCTTACATAACCTACGTAATGACGTATTTCATAGTGGCCGTTATTATTAATAGTTTGTCATTCGAGTAAAAACATAAATATATCTTACTGGCCCCAGTCCAAGTATTGAAAACCAAAGTTTCCTGTACTCTTTTCATGTAAGACTATATGAGAGCTGCACGTTTAATCAATTGGCTTTTCGGCCTTTCAGATGAAAATATGTAATTTGTAAACGGAATAATAGCTACTAAACTATAATTTCTACATACATTTTTACACTTGCATCTCACATTCAATATGTATCCAAATACTCAATTTTCCTTTGTACTTTGTGATTTTATTCCTTCAGAAAAATGATCTAAACACAAAACATTTCACATTAAATACGTTATCCTATGTTTTTAAATATATATTTGTTCTAAACTGTAAATGTGTCGGTGTGGAAGCATTTGTTGGTATTGTAGTACCTAGGACCCTCGGTAACCGAAGAGTTTACAATTCGATTCTTACTAGCATCCAAGAGGAACTACGCATCGTTATTTGTACGACTATGATATTCACATTATACATAATAGTAAATTACACAAGGCCGTCTTACACTGCAAGAGGTCTTTATTGAAACCAAACGCTCGCGATTAAAGGTTGTACCAATTTTTACATCACCTAGGCCGTAAGTAAGAATTACTGCCCGCTACGCGGAGAAAATCCCAGACAAGACGTAAAACTTCAAGACAAACCACGGGCGGTAATTAGCAAAGCCCCAGACCGCATATTTATGGCCCTCATCTTCGGATCGGGCCACAAATACCCGCGATTTGGGACATACACCGCACTTGGTAAGTAATTTATTTACTATTACGAGTAGTTCCCATTTGCTCTATGAAGCATGACGATATCGAAAAAAAAACGACACGTGTTCTTCCCTATTTCTAGCCACTCTTGCCCGTAGTATTCCCAGCAGAACTAACGCAAAAGGAATATGGGTATATGATGGGAAAAAATAGGAGAAAATCGAGTCATTTTGTTTTATAATGTTCCATAGAACAAGAGAATAATGGATGAATGAATGGAAACCACCCATTTTTTACATCTTTGGCCGGGAAATTTTCTGCTTTGTACCTAAGATCCGGAGTCGCGTAATCAACATTATAAGCACTTTATGTATACGCAACCTTTCAACAGTTAACATTATTCTGGTATAAAATAAGGCTGCGCTGCGTTACAGCAAAGTCAGTGTCCAATCGAATGCCAGTAAAAATCGTTCCAGCTACGGGCTAGAAGTTCTAGCTCCTGACGTAGCATTTATCTCTGACAAGGGCTAGCAATTCCGGAATTTGCTTTAATGAGCAGTTTCGAAAATTCCGGAATTTCCGTTACTGTCCATACTAACCAATTCCGGAATTGCAAGCCCTATCTCTGACCCTGCTCCTTGAGGGTTCCTTCAGATGCCATACGAAGTTAATCTTAATTAGTATGAAATGTTTCATACGCTATAATAAAAGATTTCTACACATGGGCGTTTCTACGGCACTTTCTACCAAGCGGCACTATTCCAGAAGCTTCGGTCGTGTTCTGATATATAGACTGATCAGTAAAGGACCCAAAACCTTCATTAGGGATAATAATCCATTAGAATGCTTTTCGTCACTTTCTAATTAACTTAAACTAAAATAGGCAGCCTGCTTAATTCATTTATCATTATATTTAACGCCTCTTTAAGTCGCATGCTGATTATATTATTATAAAGAATCGAAGTGATAATAAAGCATTTTATAAATGGTTCATTATCTCCAACGAAAGTTGTGCAACTGGGCGGTAAATGGAAACTAGGTTTTCAAGCCGAATATTTGCACCTGTCAGTTATAAAACAGTAGGTTAATTTCATATACCAATCCCGAATCCACTTGAGACCATAATGATGATAATGAGGACCATAATGTTCATATTTTGCTAACTAATTGCTTTATGATCTCTACTTTTTAAATTGGCACGTGTCGTTATTACCAAACAGTAGAGTTCTTATCCTTATCGTTATATTTTGTTCCATTGTTAACGCCTAATGACATTCTCAAGTGGAATCGGGCTTTGGTGTATGTAATGAACTATCCTACATATTTTCTATTTTAATGGACAGTTGCCCTTCGGCATTTTAAATCTGGCTGAATAATCGGTAGTATTAAATAGCGTAAAACAGCTATGATTCTTTACACGGCAGCCTTCTGCCTACAATGTATAGGTACCTTTGAAAGAATCACAGCAGAAATCTATGTCGCTCTGTAAATCTACCGAAATTTCGATAACTTCCCAAAATTTTTGGAAACTCTGCACCTTTCACATATGCTGTACACAAACCGCAGAGTATGGAATCAATTTAGACAGTGTCTAAAGGTGCTTCCTCACTGAGCATTCGCCTGTAATGTAACAACGAATGATATAGTCGCCGGCAAACTTTTAGAACAAAAATGGCGGATCTGCGCATGTACATTTGTACGTAAATCTGCTACTGCGCAGTCAAGTTTATGCTCTCAAAGTTTGCCGGCAGCCGTATGAAAATTTCATCTGTTTTTTGTTATATTAAAGGCGAATGCTCACGGCGACGATGCACCCAAAGGTACCATTTCTATGGGAAAAGCTATATCAACAGACGGCGTTACGTATTATCATTGGTCATCCTCAACACGACGAAGGTATGGTGAGTGACAAGCAATTGTATGATTTACGAAGGAATTAACTGACTGTTGAGTTTCTTTCGCCATTCTTTTTAACAGTGGTCTTTCAAATGCCGGTAGATTCACAATTTGACTTGTTACAAGTGCCCTTGTGGCCTACATACCGAATAAATGATTTCAATTTCAATTGTAAAGCCATCTATTGTTACTTTTCAACGGCTCATACCTTATGTCATAGGGGGCAAACGAGCAAACGAATCGCCTGATGGAAAGCGATTACCGTCGCCCATAGACAACCTATGACATACCTTATGATAGACCTTAGACAGTATCCCTGCATGAACTCCATAATCTTAGGCTCTAGCTCTTCTTTTTAACACAAAAGCATCTCAAACGCGTTTGTGACCGTGTTATTTATCCGAAAAACACGCCATCGAAACGTTTTTTTTGGCTAACAATTACACTTAAGCCTCTGATCCAACCGACCGAACGCACAACTCACCGCTACGTTTGGGCCCATGTCAACGTCACACCGTCCCTAGAGCTATACTACAGTATATTTAAATCCTTACGTCCAGTGCACAGGGAGACGGGCGGAGCTCATTATATTCCTTGAAATGCGTGGGCGCACTACGCCAGTCGGGGCCGTTTGGCGTCCCGCTCTTCCGCGCTGCCGGCAGTCGTGCCTTCCTCTTCTTCGTCCGAGTCGCCGTCGTAATCCACGAGGCCCTGTCGTGTTAAAAGAATGTTAGAATACTGGTCATATATGTAACCTATCGATATTACGAATATTTGCAACTGAAATTATCTAGTTTTTAGACTATCAGATAAAGAAACGAGTATCGACTTACTGCCGAAATGGACTATAATTTTCCGCACACTTTTGTATTTTTTAACAGACAAAATTTGAAATTCAGTGATCAAAAGCGCAGAAAACTGGATCATATGATGTATGTGTATTGTAAATAGCTAGTTTCTTGACAGATCAAATCAGCAACTTTTTATGAAACGTCTAAACGCGTAATAAGAGGAACGCAAACTATTTCGTCTCCATGACTGTATGACTTCCTTTTTTTGGTGGAAATTTAGTAACTTTCCATTTAGTAGTTAGTGTCGATTAATTGGTATTGTTTTCAGGAAACTAGCCTTTTATTAATTTTAGGAATAGCTTTGGACTTTTCTACATCTAGCAAAAAGAAATAATTCCCTACAGAAGAATTCCAACAAATGAAACTCTAGATTTGGAAACATACATTTGGAACATCAATAGTTTCTACTAAGATTGCATTGACAAAATAACTCTCGAATACTCATTTAAATAAATTGTCATTGACTGCTTGTAAACTAAATATGATCTGTTTGGGAGAAACAGCTATTTTTTTTTTAATTCATCTAATACTTTAGATATTAAACAGCCGGAGCTGACGGTTTTTTTTTTACCTAGCCTATAGGACTGTCCTACTGCTGGGCAAAGGCCCTTTGATTTCCACAGTCCGACCAGTGGCTGAGGAATGCGTCTATGTCATCCCGCAATCTCTATCAGGTCCGGCCTAGGTCACCCCTTTTAGGCCACTTGGCGGCTATGCTGGCCCATCTTTCTGACGGTTAGCCGATATTAAGTATGTAATTGAATACGATCAAACTGTAGGTTGATAGAACTGACGGTTGACAAGCAAGGTCATTTAAGAAAGTCCAAATGTCAAGGGCTTAAGACGTATTACATTCTAATATGATGTTTAATTTGTTCTCATAGAACTAACTGCTGCATTATTAGGTTTTTACTATTTGTTTTTAATTTAAAGA
Organism: Apotomis capreana; assembly: GCA_947623375.1. Classification (NCBI taxonomy): domain Eukaryota; kingdom Metazoa; phylum Arthropoda; class Insecta; order Lepidoptera; family Tortricidae; genus Apotomis; species Apotomis capreana. Next base: position 6,975,871 of record OX392516.1, read on the forward strand.
AAGCTTTATAGTATTATTGTAGAATATATTCTCTTGGAAAATTCCAGGCCCGCCCAACCTTGGTGTAGTTTTAATAATGAAAATTATAAAAACTTCGATCTGTTTTCAACATGTGTGTGTGTGGGGGGTTAATATAAAAAAAAAATAAGAATTTCCAAGCTAATAAAAAAATCTAGCATCAAGGATTAGTGTCACACAAAAAAGTCGTATTAAAGAAATCTGTGTGTGTCTTTTACAGATTACATAAATAGCGTTAGCATATTTTATACACTAAAATAAATACAAGCGCATGAAACGTCTATACGAAATCGTAGAGTATGTATTGAAAAGAACTTGACTTTGACTAAGAAGTAGTACCTACAGTCTCACGCGAGAGTGCGATCGGCCGCGATTCTCGGAATTGCACCTTTAAGAGGAAATACTGCTCATACAAATCCAGGTTTCGTTCACGCCTTTAGGAACAGAATGGGAAGGAAATGTTTTATCTCGGACCATTTCGATTTTATTATAAAATTTGTGTATTAGGCGTCTGTTTTTGGCCCAAATCACGCCACAAACGAACGTCTAGTACACAAATTGTTTAATAATTTGCGCAAAAATCGAAACAGTCCGACACAGAATATAATATTCCTCCTAAGTTTCCAGTTTTTTTTACGATTCGTCAAGTTTTCGAGGAGGAAACAGTCGAGAACTAAACCCGCATTTATATAACCCGGTTACGTTAAATTTGGACTTCAATTGTATTCGACGTCATAGATATCACATGCTAACTTAAGTTAAATTGATAGTGTAGGAAAATCAGCAGTAATCCTCTTAAGAGTACTAAATCCTTCTTAGTAATAGTCCGACTGTATGATTTACTGCGCTGTGACCAATAACTTGTCACCTAAGTTCTTTTTGAAGGAGGAATAAATGGATTGTTTAAATATAAATTACAATAATTTCGAAAATGTAGAAAAGTGTTAATATTTAATGTTTTATTCTTAATTTGAATATATCAGAAAAAGGCCTGATTGAAAAAGTGAAATGTTATTAATTGCTATACCACCTTGGGCAGTGATATTCTATGAATTCCATATTCCGATGTCACCATCACCATGCAGTTACGTTAAACACTCTCTAGTAAAAACAGTTCCCTCTTAAGTATTTTTTACGCCTTTTACAAAATCGATCTAATTTGATCATGCAAGTATGGTATGAACCTAACAAATATAAAGTGAATATAATAATTATTATACATATACATAAATAAATGAAATGCGATGAGATGAGGATATATTTTGAGATCGATAACTCATTGTTATACATATATACCATAAAATATGTGTCGACGTGTATCAAAAGTTGTCTAAGCACCTTTGAAAATAAAACAATCAATCAGACGAAAAACACCCACTTCCAGAAACAGGCTCATTTCCACAGAACACAAACAGGCATATTTCCGCAATGACGGGCCATATGTGTCTCTCCACCGATTTCCAAACTTATTGAAACAAACCATTTTATTTAGTTCTAGAACCAATGGAGAACATTATCGTGAGACAAAAATATCTATGTTATGAACGCTTATTGTCAAAATTCGCGGATTTGAGCGAAAAATCTGAATAGGTTCTGCAATTTAAATATGTTACAGAATTAAGGTCAGTCGGGATAAGCGCAACTACAATGGCATGAAAATATATGGATGTAATACTGGTATCGCCACCTTACTACCACACAACTATAGTAGGTTGGCAAAAGTAACATGTCGATAATAGTATAACATCTGCCCGTCTAGGAGAACTATGATTTGCGTCTCTTGTCGCTCGACATAGCGTCACCCGTCACTCACGGTACTGCATAGAGTAGGTAGGTACAGGTAATGTTTCGCGCAGAAATATTACATATCTCTTTCTTCGCTGCACTGTGAGTGACGGGCGAGCTAGGCGGGCAGTACTTTTCGATATCTCGATATGGTTCGGCACTTACCCCGCTGGCGCACTATACTCGACGCCACGTAGCTTGGCAATAGCGACCAATGACTCCTCCTACCATGAAACTCAATTTCTAATGACGACACTTTTTTTTGTTCGCCGTAACGACCATTTTTACTTTTACTGCTACACCTTGGTAGAGGGTGTCTGGGCGTGGAGGAAGCGGACCCGCTACCACGGTCGCTATTGCCAAGCGACGTGGCGTCGAGTATAGTCCCGACTGGTCTTACAAATAAACACGACTGATACACGTCGACAAATCCACATAATAACATACACAAGTATAATGATGGTCCCAGCGAAGCGTGTAGAGGCGAGAGGGAACAAAGTTTACCTTATTGAGTAATCTGGGTTCAGATACCTGAACGTCTGCGTGAGCTGGCTTGGGGCTCGTCGTGCTGAGGAGCACCCTGCTCGGGCCGTTCGCGCTCTCTGTACTCGTGCACACTTTCTTTTCTACTATTTTGCCTGGAAAAAAAAAGAAATCATTATTAAATGGAAAGTTCCTTCCATAGTCAAACGTTTAGTGCTGCAAATAATAGCTTCGATGAAGCTTCAAAAATACACGGATACTGTATTGAGAATACTTCGAAGAAAATGGTAATTTTTAATTCCTACTAGAGACCCATATTAACAATAAAAAAACGAGCAGGTAGACGTTCTTAAGCTGATAACCGTAAATCGCTAGTTTATTTAGCGCTCAAACCACGCAGCAATGCTAGCTTAACAAACTAAGGGCATCCATTTTTCGTCACATGTTCTTTTGGAACGTTCTACACGTTCCAATTTTTTATTTTTTTTTAGTTCTCCCCGTCAAAAGTCTGAGGTATATACCCAGAACAACGACGTTCAATAACGGCACTACTGCTCTACTGGTACCCAATACCGAAGAGATATAATACTCAGTAGCATTAGCTTCGCAGGTTTACCTATCTTCGATACTGTACCAGCAGCACGTCTGGTATAACTATGACACGAGACTCTTTGTCGCGCGATAAACACTACCTGTCACTTTCTTGACAATTCTGTGCGAGCAAGACAGTGATGATCCTAAGTCGCGACAAGCAAAGTCAAGCTCCGCGGGTCTTGCATATCTTGCCGCGACTTAGCATCTGTCATGCTCGCACGGCATTGAAAGGAAAGGGACACTTAGTATAAGGAGTCGCGTGCCACAGTAACGCTAGGATTTCAGGTGTCTATGAAATTACCTAAGAGAGTGCAAAGTTTCGTAACATAGATTGCAAAACTGGACCGAGAAAGCGCGGACGACCCCGTCTTACATGGATGTCTGTAATCAAGATCTCGAAAATAGTGAAAACATAGACCCAACGACGACCCAGAACCGACATCTCTAAAGATGACAAATTAGGAGCCAAATCCAGCTAAAAATGGGACCGGCACAACTGTGCCACACGCGACTCTTGCTCGCTCGAGATATATTACCCGTCACATTCCTTTCAATACTGTGCGAGTAACACAGGTGACGCGACAATCGAACTCGAGGCAAGATATGCTACCCCTGCCGGCCAGAAGAAGAAGTGCGAAGTTTAATAGGGCTACATAGATATAAGTTTCTGTCAAAAATGACATTTTAGTGGCAAGCTTTTATAGCCGACTGTACTTTTCTTTGGATATCCATCAAATGCTCACTGAAACGATTCTAAAGAGCCCAAGCTCGGTAGGATTGCTTTTTCTATTATATAGTTCCTATGGCCGCCTTCCGGCTCCATCATCAGATCAGCCCCATGGTACCATATTATTATATTGTCATCAAAGTTAAGTAAGTATGCAAAATTTCAGCTCAATCGGTTGACGATATCTGCTTCAAAATTGAGTTGCAAGATTTCACCCGGACAATAGTTATTTGTTATACAAGGGGGGAAAGTTGTATTTTACCCGCGAGTGTTTATTTGAAACACGAGCTAGCGAAAGGATCCTATGATTGACCACGAGCGAAGCGAGTGGTTCAAAATAGAATCCTGAGCGTAGCGAGTGTTTCAAAACACGAGACGTAAAATAACTTTTCACCCGTGTATAACACAAAACTTTTCACCTCACTACAGCGAGGAAAAAAGAAAAAGGGTTTGTACTATATCTTTGAAAAATATCTGCAATAATCAAACAATTTGCCATTTATTAAAACTAAGGTCTAATTAGCTTTCATGTAGGTATTTTAAACGGGATTTTTCAGAAAATAAGCTCATGTCCGCATTTTGCACGGTTTTCCGTAATTCCACAGGTGTTAATACGTCTTCGTCAATCGAATCACTCATTTTTAATCACTTTAAAAAAAAAACTAATAGAACTTACGAATATTTACTTGAAAATTTTTAAAAGTGTTGATTTCAGTTTTTTTTTAATTATTTCGAATGCGTTTTGTTCGAACTTGACTTACTTGGACTGTCAGAACATTTTATCCGTGTTTACAACAGAAATGAAGACTAATGCTGATATTTATGAATTAAAATCAAGTTGTATGACTGCATTTAGTGTTTTTTACTCAATGCAAGTCAGTCATTGTGATGTTCAATATTCAGCACTTTTAACGTTTTACGTTTTGTTACAAGTCAAATTTTACTTTAGCTGCGTTGAAACGTCAAAACTCTTTCTCCACATGTGGATAAAAAGCGATTTTCTCAATAGATATCAAACAAACAAACTGGGCTTTACGAGCTAGTGAGGTGAAAACATACTTTAAACATACAATGCAAGTTAAATAAAAGCTTTTAAAATGGTTACCGATGGCATCTAGCGCGTGGTGCGCGTGCGGATGGGGATGCGGCTGGGCGGGCTCGAGCGGCGCCTCGTCGTCCAGCTCGTCGTCGTCGTTGAACCACATCTCCTCCTCGTCATAGTAATATAGGGCTAGTTAAAATGGTTACCGATGGCATCTAGCGCGTGGTGCGCGTGCGGATGGGGATGCGGCTGGGCGGGCTCGAGCGGCGCCTCGTCGTCCAGCTCGTCGTCGTCGTTAAACCACATCTCCTCCTCGTCATAGTAATATAGGGCTAGTTAAAATGGTTACCGATGGCATCTAGCGCGTGGTGCGCGTGCGGATGGGGATGCGGCTGGGCGGGCTCGAGCGGCGCCTCGTCGTCCAGCTCGTCGTCGTCGTTGAACCACATCTCCTCCTAGTCATAGTAATATAGGGCTAGTTAAAATGGTTACCGATGGCATCTAGCGCGTGGTGCGCGTGCGGATGGGGATGCGGCTGGGCGGGCTCGAGCGGCGCCTCGTCGTCCAGCTCGTCGTCGTCGTTGAACCACATCTCCTCCTCGTCATAGTAATATAGGGCTAGTTAAAATGGTTACCGATGGCATCTAGCGCGTGGTGCGCGTGCGGATGGGGATGCGGCTGGGCGGGCTCGAGCGGCGCCTCGTCGTCCAGCTCGTCGTCGTCGTTAAACCACATCTCCTCCTCGTCATAGTAATATAGGGCTAGTTAAAATGGTTACCGATGGCATCTAGCGCGTGGTGCGCGTGCGGATGGGGATGCGGCTGGGCGGGCTCGAGCGGCGCCTCGTCGTCCAGCTCGTCGTCGTCGTTGAACCACATCTCCTCCTAGTCATAGTAATATAGGGCTAGTTAAAATGGTTACCGATGGCATCTAGCGCGTGGTGCGCGTGCGGATGGGGATGCGGCTGGGCGGGCTCGAGCGGCGCCTCGTCGTCCAGCTCGTCGTCGTCGTTGAACCACATCTCCTCCTCGTCATAGTAATATAGGGCTAGTTAAAATGGTTACCGATGGCATCTAGCGCGTGGTGCGCGTGCGGATGGGGATGCGGCTGGGCGGGCTCGAGCGGCGCCTCGTCGTCCAGCTCGTCGTCGTCGTTGAACCACATCTCCTCCTCGTCATAGTAATATAGGGCTAGTTAAAATGGTTACCAATGGCATCTAGCGCGTGGTGCGCGTGCGGATGGGGATGCGGCTGGGCGGGCTCGAGCGGCGCCTCGTCGTCCAGCTCGTCGTCGTCGTTGAACCACATCTCCTCCTCGTCATAGTAATATAGGGCTAGTTAAAATGGTTACCGATGGCATCTAGCGCGTGGTGCGCGTGCGGATGGGGATGCGGCTGGGCGGGCTCGAGCGGCGCCTCGTCGTCCAGCTCGTCGTCGTCGTTGAACCACATCTCCTCCTCGTCATAGTAATATAGGGCTAGTTAAAATGGTTACCGATGGCATCTAGCGCGTGGTGCGCGTGCGGATGGGGATGCGGCTGGGCGGGCTCGAGCGGCGCCTCGTCGTCCAGCTCGTCGTCGTCGTTGAACCACATCTCCTCCTCGTCGTCGGGCGCGCGCGCCTCGCGCCGGTACCGCGAGCGCAGCAGCGACGGCACCACCGCCTCCGCCACGCCCACGCTGCCGCTCACTGATTAATTGAAAAACAAAATGGATTATGAGTATCGTGGGGCCTAAGCCCAAATAAAACCATAAGGCTTAAAAGCCCAAAGTACAATTTCTCTACATGGAACTGCTCACTAAAGTTTTTTTTTTGAAGACCTCAACAAGGATCTTTTTATATTTTTTCAAAGACGATTCTTGTACATCGTTATGTATACTGGGCGTTTACGCGTGCGTCTAACACAAACTGTCTGGATCCGAATCATAAGTATTACTTTGTGCCTGGGTCATGGATGTTCTATGTATTTAAGTATTTATTTATCTATATAAGTATGTATATCGTCGCCTAGTACCCATAACACAAGCCTTCTTGAGCTTAATTTGGGACTAGGTTGATTTGTGTGAGGTTGTCTGATATTTATTTATTTATTTTGTGCATTAAGACGATTCAAATTTGAATTCACAACTAGAACAAATATTGCAGAAAAAATTATGGCCCTTTGACATGAAAATAAGTAAAAATCTCTTTGTTTTCACGATTTTATTTATAATATAATTATTTTATTTATTTATTATATGATATAACGACGAGGTTTAAAATAAAATAATTACAGATTGGCAACCACGAGACGGTCACAGAAAAAGAGGTAGACCAGTTAAAAGGTGGATGGACGACATCAAGCAGGTGGGGGGTGCCACCTGGACCAGGAAGGCCATTGATAGGGATGAATGGAAGCAGCTGGGAGAGGCCTATGTGTCTGAAGACACGCCGAATACTGATCCGATGTGTTAGTTTTAAGTAGATATGTATTTTAGTTTCGGCAATAAAGGCTATAATAATATAATAAAATAACGACGAGGTTGGCGCAGTTTGTAGTGCACCTACCTACTGAGCCGGCGGTCCAGGATTCGAATCCCGGCTAAGGCAAATATTTTTCCTAGATCGTGGATGTTATCTATAATGTATATTGTTGTCTAATAGCCATAGTACAAGCTTTGCTTAGTTTGAGACTGACCTATTCATATGGAGCATGGAACTCTTCGTCAGGTCCATACGGTTCGAAACATGTCGGGCCCTTCCTGACAATCTCACATGAGTGTAAACCGCTTAATACAATAATTAAGAGAGAACAGATAGCTTACCTCGATCCCTTTCTTTTAGTTTGTCCTGATGCTGATCATATCGCGTCTTCAGTGCTTTAAATGTCTGTACATATTCAACATCTTCTAGAATCTTGCCGTAGTTTTCAACAACATGCGAACAAAGCGATTTGATGTCTTCCAACTTAATGAACTCAAATAATTCTAATATAGCAGAGTCCAATAGGTTATACCTGAAAATAGTACAGTAAACAGGTTAAGAGAGGCAATTAATTTAAAAAGAAATTCATCAATGACTAACTAAAATAATAGGTGTGTCTGGATTCTGGAAGTCAAACTCAACCTCTCAAACACATACACAAACAATCATGGAAAAAACCTGGAAAGACTTAAAAACGCTCACTCAGAATCACTCAATCTGCAACATCATAATAGACCAATTCTGTTATAAGCATTCTCCAAAGTTTATTAAAAAACCGTAAGTTTCCTAAACCTTTTGATATTTACCACTCGTTTTTCGGTGAAGGAAAACATCGTGAGGAAACCACCTAAGCCCAATAAGGCCTAGTTTCTCCTCTGGGTTGGAAGGTCAGATGGCAGTCGCTTGCGTAAAAACTAGTGCCTACGCCACATCTTGGGATTTAGGTAGCCGACCCCGATTGAGAATTTATTCTCAAAAAATGGGACAAAGGCTAGGAGGATGATGATGAACATCTTTAAAGCAAGGAGGTCGTCACACACTAAAAACTAATATCTGTCAATCTAAAACCGTGGATCCAACCGTGCTGCAGGCGTGTATACCCATTGATAGTCAAATTGCAACAGGTCAACCCAATAAGGACAGCGCAAGTGGTCTCATATAAAGGAAGTTTTATGTGGGACTGTCAGTTTAGTCTTTCAGCTGATATGATTATAAAGCCAAAGTATTCTGTTGATTAATTTTGTAGTTCCAAACAAATTTAGTTATAAGTGAAGCCAAGTGTGTTAAAAGTTAAAATGATCCTTCCGCAACATACCTGCCATTGTTTCTGAGGAAGGCATCTATGACCGGCGCGAACAGATTGCCTTTTATAATGTATCTGTTGTAGTATTCATCCTTCAGCGCGGTGATCTTGCGCATGAATCTCAGGGCTCCCAACACTAGGAAGGTGTGTGTTGATCGCATAAGCACCAGAATGCGACGAAGCAGATCCTACAAAATGAAAAATAACATGAAAACAAGCATGGTCTGTCCTCTCACCCAACAAGACTTTTACCTTGGAAAGATGTATTTTTTCCAAGACAAGAAATATTTTATTTCAGATGAAGCCTGTATGCCAGTATGTATGTAAACACTTTATTGTACACAAAATAGGAAATACAAAGAAAAATAGGTACAAAGTGGAATAAAGCGATAAGGCCTTTGCCCAACAGTGACATAGTACATATTTAATTGTTGAATATCTGTCTCTAGTATTGTTGTTTGGTCAAAGCCTAGCTACAAAGGCTGTACTATAAGCAATGGTGAAAAAGAGTATTTCATGTCCAAATATACATACCTTATTCAATATGCAGGTCTTGATGTGATAGGTGTGGTGTTCAACACAGAATGATAGCAATTCCAGGACTAGCCCCAGTAGCTGCACAGTGTGGTAATCTTCCCTCAATGGTTTTTCTCCAGTTGTGTTTTGTAGTAAAGGTGCTATAAATAAAAGTATACATTATGTTCCAACATGCTATATTCTCAGGTATTTCCTGTAAAGAAACATAATAAAGACTAGATTGAGTCTACGTACCGATAAGAGTCTGTATACTGTGTTTGTAGAAAAAGTTTAAGAAATCAGCTTTTTCACTCTTATTGACTGATGCTAGCATGCTCTCAGGATCAAGTAGGATACGTAGGACACCCATGAGTTGAACCGCACCTCCTAGTTCAGGGTCTCGGTCCCGAAGCATCTGCTCTATCACTATGTTCAGCAACATATGTTCCTGAAAAGCGAAATGTTATCAGTTATGTAAGCCAAGGTCGAACAAGATCAAATTCTGATTAGACTGAACATTGGATTATACCTCTTCCGTATTGTTTGCTTGCTGTAGTGTGTAATCCCTTACTACAGAGGGTGAGAACTCCACAATATAAGTTAATATATCTATAGACGCAGTCTTGGTCTTCTGGTCATCTATACTTAAAGTTATTTCTAATGCTGGCAGGATTCCCAATGAAACTAATGTTTTGTAGAACGCGTCTTTGTCTTGTGGCTGGAGATTTTGAGAAAAGTTACAAAACTCCTTTAGAAATAAAACTAGATCCCGCCTCTTCGGGTTAGGTGTCTTATCATCCATAAGCAACTTAAACAAATCTGTCAGAAATCTGTCATCTTCTTCTATAAGTTTTACTATTTCTACTTTATTAAAAAATATAAAACTAGACAATGTGCTAAGCAGATTATCTTCGAAGACTGTTGGAGTGGGTAATACAATGTCCTGAATGTACTGGACTCTGTATGTCTGATGGATTTTAGCCAATAAATCTTGATTTTTTATAGGAATGGCCTCTCTAAATTTTGCTAGCTCCCGTAGATATTCTCTATGTTTTTTAGGCTGGGGTAAACCAGGATCATACTCTAGACACCCCACCACATCAAATATGGTGTCATCTGCAAACATTGTGTCAAACAAAGTGTTTTTGTTGAGAAGGAATATGCTTTTAAATATCTCATAGAGATGATGTAAGCCCTCAATGTTTTCTATATCTTCACACATATGGAAGAGATTTAGTAATTTTTTTATATAGTGCTGGGTTTCTAGAGCTGCAGCCAATTTGTCTTTACGAGCCGGGGAGACCAGGCAGCTGTTCACAAGCTCACTTATGTCTTCCAGTCTTCCCATTTCACATGGTGGTAGCTCCACTGGCTGGACGCTGTCTGACATTTCATCAAAACGCTCATCTTCTGATTCTTCCACTATATCTTGTGTGATTTCAACAGATGGATCCTTTCCTTGGACCTACAAATATAATGTGACAAAATAAAGAACGAATTACACCTCTCTTCAAATTAAAATATACATCCATAAAGTAATAACATGAAAATGATCACAGTCACAGTAAAATAAGTTTATAATTCCATTTTGTTCTATAGAATATTGAAGTACCTATTATGAAACAATCACAATCTAGACCCGCGGCAGCGTGTCCAGCCAAGTTCACCGCAGGAACTGGCGACCAGCAGCCGTGTGTTATATTACACGAACCGTTTGGAGCCACTTTTGACCCCCCAATAACTCCAAATCTATTTAACATAAAAAAATGAAATTTGGCTTATGTATTAAGATCCTTTAGAACAAGTAGAGCCCCAAATTTCATTAATATAGGTTAAATAGTTATTGAGATATTAAAGTCCAAAAAACGGTATTTTTATCACTGACTGACTGACTGACTGACTGACTGACTGACTGACTAGTAATCAAAAACCTAAACCACTTCCAGGTGACCTAGAAAGGTGAAATTTGGCCTCCAGCTTAGTAATTGTGTGTGTATACATATAAAAATCTAAAACAGTGATTTTTTTATGTTTTATTATTATTATTATTATTGATGGTTGTTGCCTCAGAACTCTGTCATTTATTAACCGATTTGGAAAATTCTTTTTTTGTTTGAAAGATATACTAAAATAGCATATACACTCACACGCACACACTTACACATACATGCACATAAAGATCCAATACGTACTAACCGTTTTGGAAAATTCTTTGTTTGTTCAAAACTTTCAAAAGATGTACTAGAATAGCACACAGAACTAAATAACAAATAATAATTAAGTAATATACACATCATAATAATTTCTGTACAAAAAGTAATGATATCCCATCAAAAACATAAATGTAAAATGAGAGCCAAGTTCAATATCGCGTGCACTTCGCCGACAAAAGAATTGAGATCAGCAAGGGCGCCAAGTTCTTTGCTCTAAAATTTTTAGATACAAGGACATGCGACATACTCAATGCATTTATTTTACTTGGGGTGTAATTCAATATCAAGACGTGACTTGGCTAGTTTTAAAATATAAATTTATATTATAAATCAAAATCAATCAAATCATTAACCTATTTTCGTAAAGGTAAGTACGCAAGTTAGTGTACGTCTTGTTACTTATACTGTTAGCTTGATAATGAACTATGACTATGTTACTTTTATAAAATTTAGTTAGTTTGTGAAAACTAGCCAAGTCAAATCTTGATATTGAATTACACCCCAAGTAAAATAAATGCATTGAGTATGTCGCATGTCCTTGTATCTAAAAATTTTAGAGCAAAGAACTTGGCGCCCTTGCTGATCTCAATTCTTTTGTCGGCGAAGTGCACGCGATATTGAACTTGGCTCTCATTTTACATTTATGTTTTTGATGGGATACATTTCACTATATTCTGTAATTTATTTTGATTGGTAGATATTAAATTGGTATCATAATGTGTGTACCATATTGATGTTGTTATACATGTGGAAATGTAAAAGTATGTTCATGTTGCAACATGTTCAGGTTATGATTATGAACAGGTAAATGAAGACAATAGCAGTATTTCAGTTGTCACTGAATATCTAAGAACTAGTTGCAAAATAAGACAAGACTGACCTGACAGATCTTCTCCCATATTTCATCACATCCAGCTTTTTCTTGAAAACTTAATGCTAAGTCAAAATTGTCACCTTCTGACCATACTATTAGTGTGTCTTGTTGTTTCTGGTAGGCTGTGTCTGGTTGAATTTTGCTTTCTAAAAGAAGGGATCCATCAGACTCTGCCCTCACAAGTAATGAGGTTCCCTTCAATCTGTCCACATAACACGAGGAGACATGTCCAGTGCCCCTGTCGTCCCACTGCCGGTCGGCGTTCAAAGCGTAGAGCTTCACTCTTCTTCTCGTATCGGTCATTATAGTCAACGCTCTTTCCACTATATACTCAAATAGTGACTCAATTATTAGGCGCTAGTTCACTGCACCGTAGTATTCTCCTATTTAACTCCCATTTGTATGAAAACATGTGCACTTCTGTAACACAAATAAAACACTGATTCTTCTATGAAACATAAAATTTCCACTCATAATTACCGTAATTACATTCAATTTTGCTTTCGGGTTTTACAACTAAAGCTGACTAGTTTGGAATAGCACATCGGTTTAATACTACAGAATAGCAAGGCGCTAATTGAATAAACACTACAAATACATTTAAAAATTTTGTACGACAATGGATTGATCATTAAAATTATTATCGGGAATCACAAACAAAACAATACAAACTGTACGCCTTTCACAAAACCGCAAAATCTCGATAAATCACAACACCTAAGCTCCATAAGCTCTATTTGTACACACTTTGACGAAAAACAAGATATTTACCGGACGTAACATTTATAGAATCGTCAAATTGACGTACCTTTAAAATAGCACAACATCAAATATCGCCATATTGAATTCACAACAACGCTTCGAGGACGGGGTTCTCGAAATGAACAAAAACGCGGGATATTCAAACTCTCACGAACTGAGAGCAGGTTCTAAGAACATGAATTTTTATTCAATATTGTGAATATACAAAAATCGATAGAAACGTAGTGTATTTTAATGATTCCCCAACTTTTAAATACACTTTTAAGACAGTTAGATATTTAAAAATTATAAAATGTTAATGCCAGATTAATGTATGGATATGTTGAGTAACGGTTGCGTTCACTGTACACTTTCTATATCTGTTTTTTTAATGTCTTGTTCTTGTTTTTTTTTCTCTTTAAACTAATTAAATGAATATATTTAAACTAATTAAATAATAAAACTTATAAACAGTAGTATAGAAATTCGTGTGGAAATATTTCGATTGAACTCATTTACCTTGTTTCATAAATGACTATGAGACGATCCATTATACATATAATCAGAACTAGGTTGGGGTATAGCAAAGGGGGCCCTATTTTTAGGACAGAAAATTTACGACCAAAAATTTTTTTTTGTTTGTTTGGGATTAAATTAGATTGAATCTTGTATATTACCCTAAAATAAGCATATTTTATTCTTTAATTTTTTTTTCTCAGATCGATATTTACCGAGATATTGGGGTTCAAAGAGGCGCGGGACTAATTTTTTGATTGTGATGTGGTATGTTATTATAACACTTATTTTTTATGATGCTATCGTATAGATGACGCTAAAATAAGCATGTTTCGTATGGGCAACTTAAATTATTTATCATATTCATCATTTCAGCAATAGGACGTCCGCTGCTAGACACCGGCCTTCTCAATAGACTTCCACATGGGCCGGATTTAAGCGAGCCGCATCCAGCGAGTCCCCGCAACTCTAACTAGTTCGTATTTGCCGGTCTTTTGCCGGTATGTGGTCTCCACTCGAGAACCTTTCTGTCCCAACCCAACGGTCATCGGTTCTTTGAGCTATGGTCTGCGGCCATCGCTACTTCAGTTTGCTAATTTCGGTTTGCTATGTCGAAGACTGGTTTGTCAACGAATCTCCTCATTTTTTATTTGATCTCGTAGAGATAACCCGAGCATATAGCTCTTTCCATAGCTCGCTGAGTGACTCTAACCGTCATTAAAAAATCCCATAGTTAGGTCTCTGCTTCGTAGGTCATCACGTCCTGGTTGAAGACTTTCGACTTCAAGTAGGTACTGAGGTATTTTGAACGAGAAGACACTTCGCAGTTTCCCAATCGGTGCCCAATTGCCCATCCGAGTCGGATCTACCGATTGATCTCTTTTTCGAAGTTTGGATTGTTTGTCCTTGATAGACGTATTCGTCGACAACTTCGAGGTCCGAGTTAACCAACCATTAGGGGTGGGCATTTGGGCAAGGGTCTGACACGCTTTGATTGATAGATTAAGATAGCCTTATTAACTAGGTACTATACTATATCTATGGGGGTGGGCATCTTTATTTTTGCAAATGAACACTAAGCAGTGGTATCTATATGGTATAACAAACTTTGGTAGTTTTATTATTGGATAATTATATCCGTATAATAAGTAAAATTCCTTCATATAAAATGTAACAATTTAAAAAGGGCGTAATAGAAAAATAATACTGAACGCAGCTGCATTTTGGCTGCCATTTGCTGTAATCTGTCATTCATTTAATGTTATTGAATAGGTGTGTTTTTAATTTGTTTTGGTATTAAGAAGCTTAATTTTATTGTAATTTCAAGTGGTTGGTGTAAGCAATACGTTAGTAAAGTAGTTTAATAGTCTGGCATGAGCAAAATGTGCTTAAAATAGCCATAATTCAAATGTAAGTGTCCAGTCACATTATCGGCATTTGTTATAGTTAATTTTATAAAAACAAATGGGTTTTTATATTATAAACGGTCCTAATGCCCTTATCTTTATCCCAAACTGGCTATTAATAAGTAGAAAGGAGCAAGGAATCTTTAATAAAAGTATTAACTTTGACAGATGTCATTGTAATTGTCAGTACTATACAAGAATTTCTTTTTCCCTAAGAATAGCAGTGAAAATATCTTAGTTATCATAAATGAATATAATTTTTAATGTTTGTGTATAGGAGCTTGCTTATTTACTTAATATTATGTATCATCATTGCAGTATGAAGCAGTGGGACCAAGTTTATTTAGTGGCATTTCCTGTTAACAGAAGAAATAAGCATTGTTTGTATTTATAAGTTGTAAAATGAACACAGCATGTCTTTTTTGAGTACTACCGAAAATGTGGGGTAAGTAACACTTTTAGTGTACTTGATTTTAAAATTCGTAAAAGGAATTGCAACATTCTTTGTTCTTAGTTTCAGTGGCATTCCACAAAATATATCAGATGCAAGCTGCGCGACTCAGTACAAGTTGGCAGTGGAGGGCGTTTCGGGGAATGGCGATGTCAATATGTTCATACAGGACAGCTCTGGGGACGAGCAGACATACATACCGCACCTGAATGATAACTTCTTCCCTACCAAATTTAAAATCGATCCCAACGAGCTTTACACATTTCATGACTCCGACATTATAGCCGGAGAAATAACTGTTAGTCATACTGATGACAATTTCATGTTTCCCGATAATGTAGAAGTGAAGGCGAAGTTTTTAGATAGTCCTAACAATGAGTTCGATCTTCAGATTAAAGGCTCACTTCCGAACGGAGATATCATAAAAGATGAGATCAAGCTGGAGATCGTTTCTAACGGGCATTTCCCACCTGAGTCGAGGACACTGCCGACTCCAACTTTCAAAGACTTAAAGATTCATACCAAAGTTCAGAAAGCAAAGGTTCCAAGCCACGGGAAAGAGATCAGTCGGAGTAACTCTGTCGGAGAAGTGCGAAGGCCGAGTGTTCATAGCCCTAAGGGTCAAACTAATAATGTAGCTTCGTGTAAGAAAGTCAGTATTAATAGTCTTAATACTAATCCTAGTAAGTCTTCATCGAATCCCAAACTGTCAGGGTCGGAAACGTTTCTGGATGTTTTTAAAAGAGAACAGGGACTTGTTGAAAACGTCTCTGCAGTTATAAAGACTGAGTCTCCTGCCCCACCCCCACCTAAAGTTTCAACGTCTTCAGGGAAGAAAGCACTATCAGGTATGTTTGTATGTTAATTTGATAATTCTAGTAGCTTTGTTTTCTTCTACCTCTAACCCCTTGTATGTGATGTTAAAAATTTGCTAATAAAATTGAAAATGATATTTTAACATAAGCTTCAAATGTCCCGCATCAATCCGTGCCTAAGCATATGAGGGCTTAATACTAAAATTATTTGATTTGTCACATTCATCAGTATAAATTTTAAAATTGTGCATTTGAAACATCAAAGCTTAAACATGTTTTAATTTTGAACACCAAGCAATGAAGCAATTCACCATGACCCAGCAAAACATAAAGAAATGCTTCAAAATCAACAGGGTTTGAAAAAATCTTGTAGCTGTTTGATCATTGGAATTTGCTAGTTTAGCAATTTTTCGATCTCGTGATATGACAACTGTGGTGTTCAAAAGGTCCATGTGTCATGGAATGTTTAACTTCTAATTGAAGTTATACTGAGATTAGATTGCGTACCAGACTTTACACAACTGACAAGGTATTGAAAAAACAAAGAAAGGCAGTATTTGTTGTCCGTTGTGCGGCTCAGTTACGTGTCATAGTTGACCAGCATCACCTGTCTTGCTTGTATGCATTGAAAATATAGTGTTAGGCAATATTTATTTAATCTATGAATAAAGGGGTTTAGCCCATGCGGCCTCCAGAGCGCTGACCCTTAAAAAGCGTTTCATTAACCAGATCTGTGTTTAACACTTTCGCTACCAGGAACCCGCCTGGTAGGCACTCGTAATCTTTGCTCAGATGCCGGTCACGTATTTTTGCTTAAAAAGCTACCCACCTAGCGGGCTCTCGGTTTCTGGGGTAGGGTTAAATTTTATATCTGGTTGCGAAAGTGTTAAGGTGCCTGGGGCGAAAGGAATGACCCGCTTGAGGCGCCTGTATGGCGCCAGGGACTGATTTCACGAAGCTACAAGTTACAATTCACAAGCAAAAGTCTCTTTTCATCTTTTTATATTAGAAAGAGACTTCGTGAAATGGGCCCCAGCCCTGATAAAGAATCACCTGTCAGTGTAGACATGCTGGTTTCTAAAATGGCAGGAAATCTGC
This sequence comes from Apotomis capreana, assembly GCA_947623375.1. Lineage (NCBI taxonomy): Eukaryota > Metazoa > Arthropoda > Insecta > Lepidoptera > Tortricidae > Apotomis > Apotomis capreana. The sequence continues at coordinate 6,992,915 of OX392516.1, forward strand.
AATATTGTTTTCCAATTACATGTCATTAAGTAATTAATTACTAACTGTTTTTGAGAATTGTAAGTCCATTATTAACAAACCTGTTACATATAAGTAAATGACACGAATGAATATTTAGTTGTAATCTCACAGCAACATATTTTCATACCAACAAAACAAACTGTTCATCATAATATTATGTTATTATGATTATAACTATGCAGTTAATCATGTTATTTATGTATGGCTTACGTGACGAAATAAATAAAAATACTATAATTATCATAGTAATAGGTACTTTTAAACCTATTAGTAAATTGCAAAGAGAAACTTTGTAGAGATTTTTTAAAAGCTATATGGTAGATGTTTGTATGGAAGGCCAAGTATCTCGCTTAAATTACCACTGTAGGATTTGACTTACCACTTTTACTAATAAAATTATGAAAACATGTGAAGGAACCAGGCAAACATTGCCAAATATGACTAGGGCCTCAATAGGAACGACTTCGCACAACCAGCAAAGCGGTAAGCGGCCATAGGTGGGAGCGAAAGGTCCGAGTGTGGTGTCCCGTTTACTCCTATGGCCACCGCTCGCCGCTCCATTGGTCGCGCGAAGTAGTGGCCAGGCCGTAAGGGTGCGGAATCGACCAATCACAAAAGTGAAGCCGAGCCGAGATTCAGAATCACCTCAAGTGATTGGTCGATTTCGCAAGTCTCCGCTCCTTCCCGCCTCAGTGGCGACGCACCCTAAGGCCGCACTCCTGCTAGGCTTTATCTCTGGAACTCCTAATAAATAAAATAACGCATATTTTTTTGGTGTTTCGTTATATAGTTAATAAAAACAATATAAACGAGAGGATGTGCGTGCGGTACTAGGTACGGAACCATTGGTGCGCGAGTCTCGTCTCGCACCTGGCCAATAATTTTTAGTTCTAAAGTACTTAAATATAATTTTCCTTCTCATGCATGTCACAGTTGAGTGACAGGTGAATGACCTGAGGTCATTTCACACACAAATCCTTGAACAATGAGTGCTGAATATTATTTGCTAAGCACAGTTCTCTGACCTCTATAGTGTAACATAATATGAACTTTGCAATCCTTCCTATTAAGAGGCAACGCGTTGTGTTGTTGTGAGTTATGTCCATTAAATTTCTCAAATTCAATTTATATTAGGTATAGTAGGTATCTGTAGAAGTATGTTAAAATATCATGTGACAACTGTATAGGTATCGGTACGTGGCGGACCGCAGACAACGTGGCTGCGACACTACCACTACATGCTTTCTATGTATACCATTCGTAGTTAGCGACAGCGCGGCGTCATCTCGCTACGTTATTTCGATCCCGACGGCAGGTATCCAGTTGGTTCCGAGTGCACTACTGACCTGCGGTCAGGTGTGCTTCGTCTACCGCTCACCGATATGTCACTATAGCTTCGTTCACTACGATTGGTACCTATTTCATAAAATTACATACTAGATATACTAGTAGTGGTAGTGCCGCAGAGACATCGTCTGCAGCAGCTGTCTGCGATCAGCTATGAACCGACTATCGCACAGCAGATGTTACTTTCTACTTTCCTTGCAATATCGTGCGAGCAAGACGGGTGATGCTGAGTCACTCGACAAATTAAGTCGTACGCTAAACCGGCTGGTGGAAAGACCTAAGTCAATATAATTTATTTGTTTACATTAAGTTACTTAGAAGTCGGAGTAAAAATTATAACTTTGAAATTTATTTATTTATTAATCTTATAAGTTACATAGCATTACAGTAATAAAATCAAGGCACTGTGAACTACAAAACTACATATAGAAAAACTAATTCGATTTAGGCGATGTAATTGCGTAGCTCCGTTGCGTCGTCTGATCTGGCATAGGTTTCGGCAGATTGCCCCGGACTCCCTGAAACACGACACCCTTCTTCAAGTTTTTACATGAATAATATTGCCCTAAATTATACCTACCTATATTAGCATGAAAAATAAATATCTCTGACTAATCTCACTGTTGATGGGTTGGTCTATTGACTAAAGTTTGATAACAATCGGTTGAGATACTTAAGAGTTTATTTCTATGTCTATGTATATAACCTGACAGAGAATGTTTTGCATAATAGAGTTGCCTTCAGGAAAAATTGAGTACCCGAGGAATCCTAAATGGGTTATCGTATTAAATTACCAACGTGATAAAAACGATAAAAATGCAAAGAAGTGAAAAAATATATGGAAATTAAAATCTCCTAATTTTAGATTGGTACTTTGGGATTAATAAACAATCCCAGTTTTCACAATGGCACTTCTTCTGTAGGTAGTTTTAATATGAATTTCTAAGATCTGCAGCTAATATAAAACTATATTGTTAAGGCAAGGCGACATGAGAACTGAATTAAACCATTGATACAAAAGAAAAGCGGAACAGACCGGGAGGCCGTCAGGTTACGCATTTCAATAGGCTAGTTGACTCATGTCAAATTGTAATAAACTAATGTTTATTCCGTATAGTATTTAGCAGAGGTAACCTAAATGGGTGTCTATCATTTTATCGAAATTTCTTACATCGATTTTCATTTCATCGAAAACTATTCCACGAATGTCTTTTCATTTTTTTTTCGAATCACATAATCATCAATTCATTGCTTTTCGAATCATCGATCAACTATTCAACGTAAATTGTTTCGAATTTGTCTCAAATCGTAGCTTAACTATTCATCGAATTTACCTTTCATCGAAACATGATTCACAGATGGCACGTCCCATTTATACAAAAAAATAACCTAAACCTAACCCAACCATCCGACCTGGTCTAGCCAAGTCGGGTTTCAGGTCATAAAAAAAATAACCTAAACCTAACCCAACCAGGTCGGATCTAGCCAAGTCGGGTTTCAGGTCATAAAAAAAAAATAACCTAAACCTAACCCAACCAGGTCGGATCTAGCCAAGTCGGGTTTCAGGTCATAAAAAAAAATAACCTAAACCTAACCCAACCAGGTCGGATCTAGCCAAGTCGGGTTTCAGGTCATAAAAAAAAATAACCTAAACCTAACCCAACCAGGTCGGATCTAGCCAAGTCGGGTTTCAGGTCATAAAAAAAAAATAACCTAAACCTAACCCAACCAGGTCGGATCTAGCCAAGTCGGGTTTCAGGTCATAAAAAAAAATAACCTAAACCTAACCCAACCAGGTCGGATCTAGCCAAGTCGGGTTGCCAGTATGGCCTATGGTCTTAGCCTGTCCGGAAGGACGAATCATTAAAAAAAAAAAAAAACGTTTCGATGAACGACTACGTCGATGAACAAATAAAATAATGAAGTGAAATTCGATGAATTGATTCTTGTGTGAAAGGTAATTCGAGCAAATGTACAAGCGATGTAACGAAGTTCGATGAATGATTCCTAAGTTGTAACAAAATTCTGCGAATAGTGTTATGGGAAACGATAATCGATGAAACGTTTTTCGATAAAGTGATGGATTACCAACCTAAATATATATTTTTCAATTGATAAAAGTGAAAGATGGCTGAAAAAATTGAATTTGAAAATATGGTTTTTAATCTGTATTTTGAAATGCTTAAAACGCTGTCCGCCATTTTCGCTTATGATAGTGACGTCATCGGTCATGTAAACAAAACTGAAAGTCTACTTTGACGACTTCGAATAGTGCCGTCCCTCTCGATCTCCTGTCAAAGTATATTGGAGTGAGCGGGATGGCACTATACGACGGTCGAATTTCGAATATTTACAGGTAACGTCACGCCACAGATTAGCAAAAGGCAAAAATTGCGGACGGCGTTTTTGACTGTTCATGAAATTTCAAATTTTCAATTGATAAATTTTTGGCTTTCTAGCTTTTAAAAAATACAAGACATTTTTTTTAGAGCTAGTAAGATCATTATTAACCATTTCAAATAATTATATTTCAAAACTGGGTCTACTAGCCTATTTTTCTTTGTGTTTTGATCTTTGTATCAATGGTTATATATAAAAATTGAGGTGTGTGTACACACATTAAAAAATAATGACACATGTTTCATAAATTTATGAGAACTGAATGTAAAGCAACATTTCCAGCCAAATCATCCCAGAGCAAGGTCCGTCGCGGCCGTGGGCCCGCGGTGCACGAGGCGCTTCAACGGATACCGACCCAGAGAGCCCTACCCGTCCTAAATAAAGCTTGGCACGCTCCTGGTGACAGCCTGTTCGACTGCGGACCCTTGGACGACAGGAAACCTTGCTTCAGGCAGTTTGAGAGCAGTAGCAGCGACGATGATAATATATCTGAGTTTGGTGAGTATTTACAAGGTTTAAAGATTGTAACAAACATTCAGAGAGTCCTACCCGTTCTAAATAAAGAGTTACACAGTCCTGGAGATAGCTTGTTTGACTGTGGATCCCTAGACGATTCAGAAACCGGTGCTTCGGGCAGTTTGGGAGTAGTAGCAGCGACGATGATAATATATCAGAGTTTGGTGAGTATTTATACTAAGGTTTAAAGATTGTAACAAACATTCAGAGAGCCCCACCCGTTCTAAATAAAGATTTACACAGTCCTGGAGATAGCTTGTTCGACTGTGGACCCCTAGACGACAGAAACCGGTGCTTCGGGCAGTTTGTGAGTAGATAGCGATGATGATGAGTTTGGTGAGTTTTTTACTCACACAATACCGACGCAGATAGTCCTAACCGTCCGGCTTGGTATGCTCTGAATGAAGCGACTCGTATAATAATGATCGAATTGCATTTGTGAAGTTCGTTTGATCATTTACAATACAAAACATGAGAGATTAATAAACGGAGGTAAACAACAGGCGGTCTTATCGCCAGATAGCGATCTCTTCCAGACAACCATTAGGTAGCGGAGTAAACCAACAAACATTTGAATTGAGTAGGTGATGCAAAACAAGTCTTGTTAGACTACAAACCCATAGACTATGGGAAGCCATGCTTCAAGCAGTTTAAGGGCAGTAGGTGATGAAATTGAATTTGGTAAGTAAGGATAAAATTCTGTAACATCCAGTGTAGATAGGTACAGACCTACGGACCTACGGACAGCCGTCGTGAACAAAGATGGCGCGCACCCAGTGACAGAGTAATTTTCTCCAAATGTGAGTTTGTGTCGCGCACCAAATACCTAACATGCCCTTTTTTCAGATTCGGGTACTGGGCCAGTTTGTGTGGAAGAAAGTGCCGCCGAATCCCGAGGGGCCCGCTTAGCTCTGCGCAGAGCCGCTTTGAGAAGACATGTCGTACGAGCGGACACTTCTTTGCGGCTGGCAAGAGATTATCGGGAGCATAAATCACTCGCTGCTATTATAAAGGTAAAATTTGTTCCGTACCCTTACCACGAGTTTACAGCAGGGATCGATACCGTTATTTTGCTCCATACAAAATAGCACAAAATAACGTTATTAAATTCCGGTTTTTCGCTCATTATCACACATGTTTATATTTTAGTGGGCTAATTTCAAGGATCTATATCTATAACGAAATTCTACATAACACAAGCCTTTCACATTCGAAAAAAAACGCGAAATTAGAGCATTTTCATGAATACCGGTATCGATCCCTGGTTTACAGTGATAATACTCGCTAGCAGCAAGCGGTGGTAGCCTAGTGGGAAGCGGTGGTAGCCTAGTGGGAAGCGGTGGTAGCCTAGTGGGAAGCGGTGGTAGCCTAGTGGGAAGCGGTGGTAGCCTAGTGGTTAGGGCATGCGACTTTCAATCCGGAGGACGCGGGTTCGAACCCGGCCCGTACCAATGAGTTTTTCGGAACTTATGTACGGAATGTCATTTGATATTTACCTCTCGCTTTTCGGTGAAGGAAACATCGTGAGGAAACCACCTAAGCCCAATAAGGCCTAGTTTCCCCTCTGGGTTGGAAGGTCAGATGGCAGTCGCTTGCGTAAAAACTAGTGCCTACCACATCTTGGGATTTAGGTAGCCGACCCCGATTGAGAATTCATTCTCAAAAATGGGACAAAGGCTAGGAGGATGATGAGGTAATGGAATACTCGCTAGCAACTGCGTATGGAGACTTATAGTTCTACAAAGCAACCGGTAGTGGCGCTGATCTATTCTCCATACATATAATTTACGCTGTCGCTTTCAAGTACGGTCGCGTTAAGGGGCTCCCTACAGAAATCAGCCAACTTGATGATTTTTACATCGTATCTAGTTTGTGGATTATAGAGTTATAATGTCCTATTTAATATATATTGTAGTATGGTCTATGCTTAACACTTTGTAGTGACCCGAATTTTGATTTAACGACTGTGTATTTTATAAATAAATATTCGGTGAAGGACCAATAATACACTAATCTCGTTTCTACTTTTATCCCCGGTGTATATGTAGAAAATATCTTACATTTTATTGTTCTAAACCATATTCCACAAAATTTGTTGTGAAGCTTTTTCTATTTTTCTCAATACTTTTCGAGAAAAACGCAAAGAACCGTTTCCACAACTTTTTCCCCGAAAAGATCGTAAACTTTGACGGCCTGCATCTCAAAGTCAGTGACATGTGAAAGGTACTTGATACGGTATTTTGTTGTGGAAAAACTATGTTATTATGATTAGCTATTTATAAAATGGGAAAATCTATCGCAACAGATCGAAGGTCATTGAGAGCGGGGAGCCCCTTAAGTCATGGTAAGTACAGAGCTGCCCCTCGGCGACACGACAGCAACTGACGATTGGCTCGGTTTATAGTGCCTACTGAACTGGCGGTCCTGGGTTCGAATCCCGGCCAGGGTCAATATTTGTGCGATGAACTCGAATATTTGTTTCTGGGTCATGGATGTTACCTATATATGTATTTATATATTATGTATATCGTCGTCTAAATTGTATCCATAGTACAAGCTTTTCTTAGTTTGGGTTTAGGTCGATTTGTGTAAGATTGTCCCTTAATATTTATTTACTATAACGGTACTGTGGCAACTATTACGGTGTACTGACCAACGAATAAGCTATTGCTTGGCAAGTTGCGGTTAAACCCTGGAATAGTGTGGCCACAAATAGCTTTGATGTGGCAATAATGTACATACGTCATGTATACGCTTAATAAAATGTCAGTACCGGTATATAAACAAACCCTTTTCAAAACATTGTTAATAGGAATGCTCCTCAATTCTTCGTTCTTCTTCTGAAATAAATATTGAAACTTATTGGAGAGAACTTCTCTTGCATCGCTGTGGATTTTTTTGGATTTATTTTTCGAAAATTAATTAAAATTTGTGGAATATTCAGCCCTGTTTTATCTATGTTTATACCAATGACATTTGATTTCGTTCGACGTCAGTTACCGAAGAGTCCTTATTCCAAGTAAAATAAATGTTTACCACTAAAAATCCGCAAATAGCGAGGGACGAAAAGCAGTGGAGGATGGTGATTTATGCATGTAATCACTGTATTGTACCCAAATACAATTAAAAGTACATCTATGACAACATGCAGGTACACAGGCGAACTTATCCCTATACGGGATCTCTTCCAGCTTTGAGCAATTGAGTGATTACGGGATGAAGATAGACAGACTAACACCGTGTTAAATTTTCATGATCAGGCAATACTTAACATTGTTATGCCATTTTATGTTAAAAAAACTTTATAAAGTTAAATAACCATTATTCTCCAATGGAAAAAAATATGTGTAAAAAGTGGAAGTTGCTACAGTAGCGCCACCAATTTAACGGCACGGCCACGAGTTGGGTCTTAGCGGCGAGCGGCAGCGGTGCGCAGAACGTGTGTCTCGCTCACTCGTTCTCAACTCTTTTCAGCGTACACTCGTGGATAAACACAGGGAGGGATATAAATATAATAAATATAGGTTTTAAATGTCAAACTAACGTAAGATAAGCCTTTGACGGAAACAAGATTATCGACCACGTGACAATTATCATTGAAACAGCTGATTTCTGCTGAGGTCAGAAGCGACCTGATAAGTTAGCCTTTGTACTCACTGTTCTCTTATCGCCTTATCGGGCTGTTTGTAAACATTCCATGACTTATATAATTGCAATGTATATATTAATCGCCAAAGAGCTTAAGTAGAATAATAGAAATGTTGGCTGATGTTGAAGTCTACTTCATAAAGTAGTTTTATGAATAAAACTATCCCATCAAAAACATAAATGTAAAATGAGAGCCAAGTTCAATATCGCGTGCACTTCGCCGACAAAAGAATTGAGATCTGCAAGAGCGCCAAGTTCTTTGCCCTAAAATTTTTAGATACAAGGACATGCTACATACTCAATGCATTTATTTTACTTGGGGAGTAATTCAATATCAAGATTTGACTTGGCTAGTTTTCACAAAATAACTAAATTTTATAAAAGTAACATAGTCATAGTCATAGTTCATTATCAAGCTAACAGTATAAGTAACAAGACGTAAACTAACTTGCGTACTTACCTTTACGAAAATAGGTTAATGATTTGATTGATTTTGATTTATAATATAAATTTATATTTTAAAACTAGCCAAGTCACGTCTTGATATTGAATTACACCCCAAGTAAAATAAATGCATTGAGTATGTAGCATGTCCTTGTATCTAAAAATTTTAGGGCAAAGAACTTGGCGCTCTTGCAGATCTCAATTCTTTTGTCGGCGAAGTGCACGCGATATTGAACTTGGCTCTCATTTTACATTTATGTTTTTGATGGGATATCATTACTTTTTGTACAGAAATTATTATGATGTGTAAATTACTTAATTATTATTTGTTAATTAGCTCTGTGTGCTAATCTAGTACATCTTTTGAAAGTTTTGAACAAACAAAGAATTTACCAAAACGGTTAGTACGTATTGGATTTTTTGTGCATGTATGTGTAAGTGTGTGCGTGTGAGTGTATATGCTATTCTAGTATATCTTTCAAACAAAAAAAGAATTTTCCAAATCGGTTTATAAATGACAGAGTTCTGAGGCAACAACCATCAATAATAATAATAATAAAAAAACATAAAAAAATCACTGTTTTAGATTTTTATATGTATACACACACAATCACTAAGCTGGATGCCAAATTTCACCTTTCTAGGTCACCTGGAAGTGGGTTAGGTTTTTGATTACTAGTCAGTCAGTCAGTCAGTCAGTCAGTCAGTCAGTCAGTGCTAAAAATACCGTTTTTTGGACTTTAATATCTCAATAACTATTTAACCTATATTAATGAAATTTGGGGTTCTACTTGTTCTAAAGGATCTTAATCCATAAGCCAAATTTCATTTTTTTATGTTAAATAGATTTGGAGTTATTGGGGGGTCAAAAGTGGCTCCAAACGGTTCGTGTAATATAACACACGGCTGCTGCTCGCCAGTTCCTGCGGTGAACTTGGCTGGACACGCTGCCGCGTGTCTAGATATCAAAGTGTCAGGAACTAATGAACAAAGAAAAAACATTAAAAGACTTTAAAATGTGAAACTTTAAAGTTACGCAAAATAATACAATACAACAATTCCTTAGTGCATAGCAATAAAAGTTTACAAAAGGAAACAAAACAAATACAGGTAGACAACAGGCGGTCTTATCGCTAAAAAGCGACCTCTTCCAGACAACCTCTGTGTAGTGAAATTGATGAAAAATGTAACTTAATATTGAGTAGTAATTTAACGTTTTTTTAGTCCAAAGTATATTTGAAAATAATATATTTTCATCGCCTAGCATTGTAAGGAAACCTAACTGAATTGAATAATTGCTTTACTTAGCAGGGGTTTGGTCATGTGTCGTGTTGTCGTATTTCATATTTTTAATTTGTTCTGATTTCTGAACCATTTTAACAAAATGTGTGTACAATGAACAAATGTATTCGATCAGATATGCTCCAAGTTAGTTGTTATTTTAAGCGAGGCTCAAGGAAAAGGCTGTTAATGGAAATAAGATCTTGTATCTAATTTAAAACACCCAAAGATTTTAATCAGGATATTACACATGGCCATCCTAATTTAAACTTTCTGTTTAAGATATAAGGTACCTGTAGGTCTTTACGTCTTATAGTTAGGCATGAAAACAAATGTAAAGATATGTTAATTGATGGGTTCCTGTCAGGTGAACAGAAAGTTGAAACGGAATTTAAAAATACTGCGGATTATTTGCAATTTAATCGCTGCTGCATTAGCGATGTAAACATAATTGTGTAAATACTTGCAATGCCGATATCATTGCTAAAGGTCTATCTATACTAATATTATAAATGCGAAAGTGTGTCTGTCTGTCTGTCTGTCTGTCTGTTACCTCTTCACGCTTAAACCGCTGAACCGACTTAGATGAAATTTGGTATGGACATAGTTTGAGACCCGGGAAAGGACGTAGGATACTTTTCATCCCGAATAAATTTAGTGTTCCCATGGGACGAGCGGGTAACACCGCGGGGCACAGCTAGTACTATTATAAAACGCAGTGGACTTACAGGAGTCGTCATGCCCAGGGATAGTGACGCTATAAACAGCTTTCATATGGCAATAATGAGCATACGTCATGTATTTGCATTATTAAATGCCAGTAGCGATTTGTCAAGGATTTGCCATCAACCAGATTCAAAACATTGTTTACCGGAATGCTGCTCAATCCTTCGTTCTTTTTGCGAAATAAATACTAGATCCTATTAAAAAAAACTTACCTTTCATCACTGTGGATCATGATGATGCGGAATATTTAGTCGTGTTTCCGCTTTGTTTACATCAGTGACATTCGCCGACTTACAACGTGAGTTACCAGTTTGTCGTTGACAGTAAAATTAATTAGTACCACTAAAAATCCGTAAAGCCGGGTACTCATTAGCGAGCCGTAACCGTAACATGCGTGATACAGTAACGAGGTTCTAGTGTGTACGCGTGTTACAGTTTAGGCGCACGACGTCGCCCGAACGCTGTCACCGAGCGTACTCATTTTGCGAGCTGTAACTGTAACCAAACAGATACAGTAACGAGGTTCTAGTGTGTACGCGTGTTACGGCTCAAGATCACGACGTCGCCGGAACGCTTTCGCCGAGCGTACTCATTTAGCGAGCTGTAACTGTAACCACACAGATACAGTATCGAGGTTCTAGTGTGTACGAGAAGGCCGATTATTCGCAGTTTTGGTTTGTAACTGCGCGGTGTCGGACAAATTGGCTCTCGCTTATGCAGCATACAAAACTTATAGATGATCATAATTAATGGCCACGAAGATAGTGGATTCATACAATGTATCGGGAAAGAAGTGAGTCTACTTTTCATGTTGAAAAATCAAGAAATTAGTGGTCATTATAAAAATTTCACGAGAATAAGTGCAATTGATTCTGAATATGAATATATAGCTGGTTCGCAGCGGCCAACCTCTTTTGGCGGCCACGAGCGCCCATCGAGCGCCTTTTGATTCGTGGCAAAAACTGACAACCGTCGGCTCGCTGCGAGTCGCTCGTGTAGCGTTCGTTGCAGGCTCGCGAACCACGTACACACTGTGTTTTTGGTAACAGTAACGGTTACAGTTACGTGCAACGTTACAGGTTCAGAAATGAGTACGTTGTAAAGGTCGGCTCGCTGCGATTCGCACGCGTACCGCTCGCAGCAGGTTTGCGAACCACGTACACACTATGTTTTTTTGGTTACAGTTACAGCTCGCTAATGAGTACCCTGCTTAATATGGCGTGGGCTGCACCCTGTTGGTCTATACATGTTACGTCTTGTATGATTTACATACAATAATAGTAGCGGATACCACCATAACGCCATCTGCCGGAATATCGTTGCGGATTTGTGAAGCAAAACCAAACCAAACTGGACACATTTTCACAATATTTGATACCCTAGTAGGATGATGATGTTTTGTCTATCATTTGGTCCCTTTTTCCTCCATTAAGTTTTTCGATTAATTAATCGTCTCTATGGTTTTTTACAGAAGCAACTGAACAACCAAGGGTCCTCCTGCCGACTCCCACCGCAGATGGTGAACCACTTGCTGGCGATGCGCGGCATTCCTGAGGTGCTGTCTACGCGAGACCGGAGAAGACTCAGGTTGTTTATTCTTTACATTTTCATCGGTTTTACGGAAACAATAGATATCGATTCTTTTTTTAAATTAGTGTAGGTAACCTACAAGGCGTAAAGCTTAGAAATCTGGAACGGGTATCAAGCGCTAGATGACGGTGGGTGTCGTAATTTTGAATCCCTTAAATATCCTATAGACCTTTTGAGCGCCGAACACGGCAAAATCACTAATTATTTTTATTAAAGCAGTAACGTCTACTAACCAAATGTTTATACAATGAAGCGAAAAATTTAAGAAAAAATAGTTCTGGTAGGGTTCGAACCAGCGTCACCAACGGCTTTCCGAGCCAACATGGGCTTCCTACCCATTGGACCACTGAACATGATGCGAGAGTAAGATTGAATTTTCAAAATTTTCACTTCATTGTAAACATACGGCAAATCACGTTGACTGAACGCTGTGCCTCAGACGCCAACGTCGTTAAAGGACGTCCAAATTTGAATGCTTAAGAACTACGTAATCAAAACCGATACAAGTATTTTAAAATCCCTGTTGATTTTTAAGCATTTCTTTATTTTTTGTTGTGGCGTCAGGGGCAGTGTATTGTCGATAAAGAAAGCGACTTTTCTTTGGCACGTGACGTTTCCTGGTTGAAATGATGAACGCACAAGAAAGCTTGGTTCACTTAAATACGCGACAACGTTTATGACACGCGTCATCGTGCGGCAAACTTGACACTTGATACAGTCTTATTCCGTGCGGCATTGTTCACGTTCATATGAACCTACGAAGTAAACGGCCGGAACTTTCTATTGACGTTTAGACCAGCAGTGGTGTGAAGCCTTAAGGCCCCCATACATGGGAAGGCAAAACTGATCAGGCCGATGTGATTGAATCGCTTCAGTCCATCCGGCCGCCGTAAGCGTGGTGACCTTAAGGCCGTTTCATTCATACACGGTACGGATTTAAGTCCGATCAGATGGAACTGAAGGTAAACCTAGTCATGTATGGGGGCCTTTAGTATTGATCATCTTTCTTTTCCACAGGGAAGTCGGTTGGTCAGGCGGCGAGAGCGGCTCCTTGAAACCATGCCTCGGCACGAACTGTTCCGAAGACGGCTGCGAAGCCCCGCGCCTTCCCTGCGGGCGATACTGCTTGTCCCACGTTACTTTGGCGCCGGAACAGCGATTATATGCTTCTTGTGCTGCCGTTTTCGCGGGGGGATCGAGATGCAAGCAGCCGATATTGCCGCTACAGGAACAGACTCCGCTCTGCGCTGAGCATGCGTGGAAGCGGGTGAGTTTACAAATAAAATACAAATACTCTAGGGCACAGATTATATGCTTCTTGTGCTGCCGTGTTCGCGGGGGGATCGAGATGCAAGCAGCCGATATTGCCGCTACAGGAACAGACTCCGCTCTGCGCTGAGCATGCGTGGAAGCGGGTGAGTTTACAAATAAAATACAAATACTCTAGGGCACAGATTATATGCTTCTTGTGCTGCCGTGTTCGCGGGGGGATCGAGATGCAAGCAGCCGATATTGCCGCTACAGGAACAGACTCCGCTCTGCGCTGAGCATGCGTGGAAGCGGGTGAGTTTACAAATAAAATACAAATACTCTAGGGCACAGATTATATGCTTCTTGTGCTGCCGTGTTCGCGGGGGGATCGAGATGCAAGCAGCCGATATTGCCGCTACAGGAACAGACTCCGCTCTGCGCTGAGCATGCGTGGAAGCGGGTGAGTTTACAAATAAAATACAAATACTCTAGGGCACAGATTATATGCTTCTTGTGCTGCCGTGTTCGCGGGGGGATCGAGATGCAAGCAGCCGATATTGCCGCTACAGGAACAGACTCCGCTCTGCGCTGAGCATGCGTGGAAGCGGGTGAGTTTACAAATAAAATACAAATACTCTAGGGCCCAGATTATATGCTTCTTGTGCTGCCGTGTTCGCGGGGGGAGCGAGATGCAAGCAACCGATATTGCCGCTACAGGAACAGACTCCGCTCTGCGCTGAGCATGCGTGGAAGCGGGTGAGTTTACAAATAAAATACAAATACTCTAGGGCACAGATTATATGCTTCTTGTGCTGCCGTGTTCGCGGGGGGATCGAGATGCAAGCAGCCGATATTGCCGCTACAGGAACAGACTCCGCTCTGCGCTGAGCATGCGTGGAAGCGGGTGAGTTTACAAATAAAATACAAATACTCTAGGGCACAGATTATATGCTTCTTGTGCTGCCGTGTTCGCGGGGGGATCGAGATGCAAGCAGCCGATATTGCCGCTACAGGAACAGACTCCGCTCTGCGCTGAGCATGCGTGGAAGCGGGTGAGTTTACAAATAAAATACAAATACTCTAGGGCACAGATTATATGCTTCTTGTGCTGCCGTGTTCGCGGGGGGATCGAGATGCAAGCAGCCGATATTGCCGCTACAGGAACAGACTCCGCTCTGCGCTGAGCATGCGTGGAAGCGGGTGAGTTTACAAATAAAATACAAATACTCTAGGGCACAGATTATATGCTTCTTGTGCTGCCGTGTTCGCGGGGGGAGCGAGATGCAAGCAGCCGACATTGCCGCTACAGGAACAGACTCCGCTCTGCGCTGAGCATGCGTGGAAGCGGGTGAGTTTACAAATAAAATACAAATACTCTAGGGCACAGATTATATGCTTCTTGTGCTGCCGTGTTCGCGGGGGGAGCGAGATGCAAGCAGCCGATATTGCCGCTACAGGAACAGACTCCGCTCTGCGCTGAGCATGCGTGGAAGCGGGTGAGTTTACAAATAAAATACAAATACTCTAGGGCACAGATTATATGCTTCTTGTGCTGCCGTGTTCGCGGGGGGAGCGAGATGCAAGCAGCCGATATTGCCGCTACAGGAACAGACTCCGCTCTGTGCTGAGCATGCGTGGAAGCGGGTGAGTTTACAAATAATAAGTTTCTGTCAAAAATGACATTTTAGTGGCAAGCTTTTATAGCCGACTGTACTTTTCTTTGGATATCCATCAAATGCTCACTGAGACGATTTTAAAGAGCCCAAGCTCGGTAGGATTGCTTTTTCTATTATAGAGTTCCTATGGCCACCTTCCGGCTCCATCATCAGATCAGCCCCATGGTACCATATTATAGTATTGTCATCAAAGTTAAGTAAGTATGCAAAATTTCAGCTCAATCGGTTGACGATATCTGGCTTCAAAATTGAGTTGCAAGATTTCACCCGAACACACATACTTTAAACATACCATGCAAGCTAAATAAAAGCTTGTAAAATACAAATACTCTAGGGCACAGATAATATGCTTCTTGAATTGCTGTATTTGCTGACGGAACGGGATGCAAGCAGCTGATACTACCGCTTCAAGAGTATACGCTTATGTACACTCGTGTGTAAGCGAGTAAGTAGTGCTGTTTCACTCAAGTCTTCTGTAACACATTCAATGGTCGCTATTAACGCATTCGCTACCGCGTAGCGCTACGGGCTACGCTCGTAGCCGATAACATGGGAAAAACCGTATGTGACGAAAACTTACTACGAGCAGAGCGCCTGGCTACCGGGTTGTTGGTGTCGAAAGTGTTAATGGAGTTATGTTGTGAAATCGATAATCTTAGTAAAACTTTCGTAAGACATATTTTACTACTGTATTAAGTGGTTTACACTCACGTGAAATTATCAGGACACCATTAGTAAAGTGTGCGTAATGTGTATGGATCACAAAAGTGACGTTGGAGTGCCGGACGGACAAGTTGTAGGCACCCGGGCCCCTCGGCGCGCGCTCTCAGAGCGGAGCGTCGATCAAACAATTAGTGACGAAGTTACCGCACCGTTGTACGGGTAGCAGTCCCTGATGAAGAGCTCCGTACGAATTCGAAACATGTCGCGCCGTTCCTAACAATTTCTTGTGAGATCGAATCAGAAATTACGAAACTTACAGGTGAAGGAAAGGTAAACAGCCATATATACTGAAATGGTACGATCCTGGAATAGAAGGCCGCGGTGGCAAAAAGGCTTTTAAGCAGCAATCAGAACATACATTTTGGGCAAAGCTTTCCCTACATAAAATGATGATAAATGATCTTGCGATCGTCTTAGGAGAAACGCATAATTGTCTGCTGTGGAAGTTCTTGCTGTTTAGAACCTTTTAGCTAAGATATGATAATGATGGTAACACATGGATATTAACAAACTTTCTCTACAATTATTCTCCGAATTATTTATCAGTAATATCTCTATTCCAGGACAACTACGACAAGCTGAGCCGTGACGCCAAGCCCAAGAAGCAGCTGCCTCGCAAACGCGTGTTACCGACGACGCCGCGGCGAGCGAAGCGACGACGAAGAATCGTCAGCAGACGCGCCGTTCCCACCCCTAATCAGTCTCTCTCAGGTACAGTCAACCGTACTACGTACAGTCTAGTCTGTTTGGTCACAAAACAGATAGGTACAGAAATCAATCTACATACAAGCGCGCTCGAGCAAACGCACACATAGACATTGCTCACGGACACGTCAAGTGGATGGCACTCGCGCCCGCACTGGTCTGAACTGGTCCGAGATGTCGTGTCCGTGAGCAATGTCTATGTGTGCGTTTGCTCGAGCGCGCTTGTATGTAGATTGGTTTCCGTACCTATCTGTTTTGTACTAACAATTCGTGGACTGTAACTTTATATGAAGCTGTCTAAGCCTTGGTTTTAGGGTTCCGTATCCAAAGGGTAAAAACGGGACCCTATTACTGAGACTTCGCTGTCCGTCCGTCCGTCCGTCCGTCCATCTCAAGAACGGTGATAGCTAGACAGTTGAAATTTTCACAGATGATGTATTATACCAAATACTAAAAATAAATATTTAAGGGGGGCTCCCATACAACAAACGGGATTGGTTGCGTTAACTTTGCACCTCATTTGTATGGAGCGCTATACATACCAGGTGCAAACTTATCTTAACCACTTAAGGATGGAAAGTTGTACGGAACCGTCGGTGCGCGAGTCCGACTCGCACTTGACCGGTTTTTTTTATTAACAGAAATCAACGTGTGCTCGAACTCGTCGACGTACGACAGCTCGGAGGACGCGGGCATGGGCGCGCTCAGCGACAACGAGTTCATCGTCTCGGCGAGCAACTCGCATGAACTAGGTACGCCCCAGATTATCTACTGGACTAATCCATACTAATATTATAAATGCGAAAGTGTGTCTGTCTGTCTGTCTGTCTGTCTGTCTGTCTGTTACCTCTTCACGCTTAAACCGCTGAACCGATTTAGATGAAATTTGGCATGGAGATAGTTTAAGATCCGAGGAAGGACATAGGATAGTTTTCATCCTGGAAATTATCCCTAAAAAGATTGAAAAGTGAGTAAGTAATTCATGATGACATTGATGACCCTGTAGAAAATGTAATGATAAACCCAAAAGCACAATTTCTCTTACATTTGCTTAGGCGCTCTTTTATTAATTAAGGTGATTAGGTGGATATCTATCGTGTTGTACGAGGTTGCTTCCATACTTCCAAGTTCCACGCGGACGTAGTCGCGGGCAAAAGCTAGTACATTCTATACTTGACAAGAAGGCTAAGAGGCGAATACAACTGGGCTGGGCAGCGTTCGGAAAACTGCTTCGAGTCTTCACGTCGCCCATACCTCAAAGTCTAAAAACGAAAGTTTTTAATCAGTGCGTCTTACCTGTTATGACCTACGGAGCCGAGACGTGGCCACTCACCATACGACTAGTCCACCAATTCAGTCGCTCAGCGAGCCATGGAAAGAGCTATGCTTGGTGTGTCTCTTAGGGATCAGATCCGAAACCGAAGTAATTCGACAGAGAACCAAACTTACCGACATAGCACAGCGGATAAGCAAGCTGAAGTGGGCCGTAGAGCCGATGACCACTGGGGCAAACGAGTCCTGGAGTGGAGGCCACGAATCGGTAAACGTAGTGTAGGGCGCCCTGTAACAAGGTGGAGCGACGACATTCGTAGGACAGTAGTAACTGGAAGACGAGAGCTGAAAATCGAGCTCAGTGGCGTGCCATGGGAGAGGCCTATGTTCAGCAGTGGACTGAAACAGGCTGATGATGATGATGATGATGATGATGATTCTATACTCACCTGACCGGCATTGCAGAGGTACCGGGTTCGATTTCAGGTCTCTTCCACCAGCCCGTCTAGCACAACTATGGTTCGCGACTCATGTCGCGCGACATAGCATCATCCGTCACTCTCTTAAGGCTGATTTAGACGATGCCAATTTTGAGACGCCTAAATTACGGCGCCAGTGATTACCGCACAGCACACCTCCGACCGTTTACACAATGACTATGTTCAGCCGCCTAAATCTCGCCGCCAGTCGTGTTTACACGGTGCTTTTTTTCAGTACCAGTCATTAGTGGCAGCGAGAGACGCGGAGGGGGGGTCACTGGCGCCGAAAAATAGGCCCGTGTTCTATTCCGCGCCAGCGCTGGCATGCGGCGAAAAAATGGCGCGGAAAGTGTTTATACGGTGCCTTTTCGAGGCGCCGTAATTTAGGCGTCTCAAAATTGGCATCGTCTAAATCAGCCTTTACAGTACTGTACAGAAAGAAACAGTTAGTATACCTCGCGCGAGAAAGAGCCGCGTGCCACAGTTGTGCTAGAGGTGCAGGTAACTCACTTAATTTTTTCTTTGATCTTTGTATCAAAGTTTTAATATCCTGTGCTATTATAAATGGTATTGAACAAGTTTTCTATGGAGATGGGAGCTATGGGTGTCAGTCGCCAGTAATTTTTGTATCAACAGATGTTATAAAAAATAGATCTTGTAAAATTTTGTCTGCTCATCATTCCGAAATGTCTGGACGGACTATTATCCAATTTTGGTACGGGGGTAACAGGACACCCAAAGATGACTGTAGGATACTTTTTACCTGACTACGCGTAAGTTGCACCTTTTAGTTTCTAATAAAACCTCCCAGTGATACTTCGAATATAGCTCTGTTAAAGGCTCTTTAGGTGACTTTGAGCCTTTGATTAAGATTACAACGGTGAAGTCGTGGCCCGCTGAGAGCAGGCCGAAAAGGACACGTCAAAGTGGCTTTTTCTTACCTGTGTACTTATGTCTATACCATGATGCTCGCAATTATCAGGTATTGGATCAAATCAGATTTGATTTGATCAACAATTGACGAAGGGAATGTTCCTTCCTATAATGGATAATGATATAGGTATATCTTCTTTCTTGGTTGGTTCTCGTTGGCAAAATTTGTAAGACTGACACTGCATTTTGTATTTGATTTATTTAGATTAAGGTATATGTTTTGTTTGTCAGAAAATCAGCGTCGTTGTACTATGTGCCCCGATATTTGCTCAGTGGTATCCTTGTATAGAATAGCGTCAACACTCACCTCTCTTTTTTTCTTTAGATTTAAACGAAAACTTGTACACGATGTTGTATGGTATATCAAAATAAACATTATTTCTTTGATAAACATTATTTCTATGATTATATCTGTTTGTTCTAAGGTCTAATGCTATACGAAACGGTTATTTTCAGAGGTTGGCGAGGTGGGCCAAGTGCCGCCGGACGATATCCTGGACCCCGCCGTGCTCAGTCAAATCCCGGACGAGGCGTTCACTGAGTTTTTCAATCAAGGTACTTCATTCTTTACGTCACCCCAGGCAGTAAGTAAGACTTTCTGCCCGCTACGCGGGGAGACAATCTCACTTCCTAGCCAAGGCAAGACGTAAAACATTCGACAAATCACTTGCGGTAATTCGCAATGGCCCAGATCGCATATTTTTGCCCTCACCTTCGGGTTCTGGCCACAAACACCTACGATCTGGGACATTCACGAATTCACCACTCAAGGTATGTTATGTAATATAACACTATTGTTCCCATCCTTCAGTTAATAGTGCAGTGCAGGGATATGATATGCCGGTGAGGAGTGACCATTGTCTTCTAAATAATTGGCGGCGACCTTAAGTGAGTCTAGACTCCGACACGATTCCACGTCACTATTTTTCGTGGAATTTTCATCGTTTGTCGTAAGTTGTGGATCAATTAGGTCCGCCTCTACCAAAAATAAAAAAAAATATATTAGAGCGAAAACCTTCTCGGTCTGCCCACGTATGTCTGTGTTGTCACACACATTTTTCTACGTCATCAAGCCAGCGATGACATGACATGTTTCAATTTCTTTGTGGCCTATCTAAATAAATATTTTTTTATTCTTATCATTTATTGAAAACGAAGAAATAATTACAAAAAAATTATATGTACTAAAAGCCAAAGTGTTGATAACATTTTTTTTTTTTTTTGTAGGGGGGTCTACGTTCGCGGAGAGTTCTGAGCTAGCGGCGGCGCTGGAGGCGGTGCTGGACGAGCGCGTGTTGGACGAGCGCGCGCTGGACAACATCGGGGACGTGTTCCAGCACTCCCCGCACGCCAAGCCCAAGGTAAATTCATAGGTTTCTAAGTTTGCGGAGAGTTCTGAGCTAGCGGCGGCGCTGGAGGCGGTGCTGGACGAGCGCGTGTTGGACGAGCGCGCGCTGGACAACATCGGGGACGTGTTCCAGCACTCCCCGCACGCCAAGCCCAAGGTAAATTCATAGGTTTCTAAGTTTGTGGAGAGTGCTGAGCTAGCGGCGGCTCTAGAGGCGGTGCTGGACGAGCGCGTGTTGGACGAGCGCGCGCTGGACAACATCGGGGACGTGTTCCAGCACTCCCCGCACGCCAAGCCCAAGGTAAATTCATAGGTTTCTAAGTTTGCGGAGAGTTCTGAGCTAGCGGCGGCGCTGGAGGCGGTGCTGGACGAGCGCGTGTTGGACGAGCGCGCGCTGGACAACATCGGGGACGTGTTCCAGCACTCCCCGCACGCCAAGCCCAAGGTAAATTCATAGGTTTCTAAGTTCGCGGAGAGTTCTGAGCTAGCGGCGGCTCTAGAGGCGGTGCTGGACGAGCGCGTGTTGGACGAGCGCGCGCTGGACAACATCGGGGACGTGTTCCAGCACTCCCCGCACGCCAAGCCCAAGGTAAATTCATAGGTTTCTAAGTT
The DNA here is from genome assembly GCA_947623375.1 of Apotomis capreana. NCBI lineage: Eukaryota > Metazoa > Arthropoda > Insecta > Lepidoptera > Tortricidae > Apotomis > Apotomis capreana. The sequence goes on from OX392516.1 coordinate 7,013,887, forward strand.
TGCGGAGAGTTCTGAGCTAGCGGCGGCGCTGGAGGCGGTGCTGGACGAGCGCGTGTTGGACGAGCGCGCGCTGGACAACATCGGGGACGTGTTCCAGCACTCCCCGCACGCCAAGCCCAAGGTAAATTCATAGGTTTCTAAGTTCGCGGAGAGTTCTGAGCTAGCGGCGGCTCTAGAGGCGGTGCTGGACGAGCGCGTGTTGGACGAGCGCGCGCTGGACAACATCGGGGACGTGTTCCAGCACTCCCCGCACGCCAAGCCCAAGGTAAATTCATAGGTTTCTAAGTTTGCGGAGAGTTCTGAGCTAGCGGCGGCGCTGGAGGCGGTGCTGGACGAGCGCGTGTTGGACGAGCGCGCGCTGGACAACATCGGGGACGTGTTCCAGCACTCCCCGCACGCCAAGCCCAAGGTAAATTCATAGGTTTCTAAGTTTGCGGAGAGTTCTGAGCTAGCGGCGGCGCTGGAGGCGGTGCTGGACGAGCGCGTGCTGGACGAGCGCGCGCTGGACAACATCGGGGACGTGTTCCAGCACTCCCCGCACGCCAAGCCCAAGGTAAATTCATAGGTTTCTAAGTTTGCGGAGAGTTCTGAGCTAGCGGCGGCGCTGGAGGCGGTGCTGGACGAGCGCGTGTTGGACGAGCGCGCGCTGGACAACATCGGGGACGTGTTCCAGCACTCCCCGCACGCCAAGCCCAAGGTAAATTCATAGGTTTCTAAGTTTGCGGAGAGTTCTGAGCTAGCGGCGGCGCTGGAGGCGGTGCTGGACGAGCGCGTGCTGGACGAGCGCGCGCTGGACAACATCGGGGACGTGTTCCAGCACTCCCCGCACGCCAAGCCCAAGGTAAATTCATAGGTTTCTAAGTTTGCGGAGAGTTCTGAGCTAGCGGCGGCGCTGGAGGCGGTGCTGGACGAGCGCGTGTTGGACGAGCGCGCGCTGGACAACATCGGGGACGTGTTCCAGCACTCCCCGCACGCCAAGCCCAAGGTAAATTCATAGGTTTCTAAGTTTGCGGAGAGTTCTGAGCTAGCGGCGGCGCTGGAGGCGGTGCTGGACGAGCGCGTGCTGGACGAGCGCGCGCTGGACAACATCGGGGACGTGTTCCAGCACTCCCCGCACGCCAAGCCCAAGGTAAATTCATAGGTTTCTAAGTTTGCGGAGAGTTCTGAGCTAGCGGCGGCGCTGGAGGCGGTGCTGGACGAGCGCGTGTTGGACGAGCGCGCGCTGGACAACATCGGGGACGTGTTCCAGCACTCCCCGCACGCCAAGCCCAAGGTTAATTCATAGGTTTCTAAGTTTGTGGAGAGTTCTGAGCTAGCGGAAGCCCTAGCGGAGATGTCACGACTGCGCGACAGCGGCGGCGATAGAGCGAGAGATACTCAATACTCAATCATTTATTGCATTCCACAATGATCCGAGCGCGTCGGCCATACGACTGAGCGAGACACACGTACCTACACCGTCGCCGCTGCCGTTGCCGCTGTTGTGCAAATTCGTGGCATCTCAGGCGGTGTTGGACAACATTGGGGACGTTTTCGAAATGTTTTTTCTCGCATTAATCGTGACAAGCACTATGTTTAGTCTCGGCCGAAAATGCAATAGATGAACTCGTATCATCGAACTTACTCGTTTATCTATTGCTTACTTTCCTGCCTCTACAATAATGTACTATTCGGCACCTTTCAGCGGTTGCAACGCGCCCTGACCACTGACAACTCTCTGTGTTATATCGACGACCTTGGTGGTCGGAACTCCGAGCGTAGCTCAATCCATTACTCTTCGAGTAACTTTGAGCCTTCTTCTTTATATGTATATAATTTATAAAATTGTTTTTTTTTCTAGATGCAAGTCCCAGCACCTGCGTCGATGGAGATGTCTACAAGCGCCCCCTCATAACACATTAATCATTTACTTTCTACATTAAGCTAAAATACTATGTACTACAATAGGAACAAATTCATAGTCTCAAAGAGTTGAAATTAATTTCTTCATGCTTTAAGTTTTTGTATGTTTGCATGTGAAGTGTATGGAATGTGCGGTTTAAGTGATATTAGGTCGGGGTTAGGGTAGTGGCGAATTATTTGGTGGCTAGTTTGTTGGTCTGTAATACGTGTATGGTGTTAAGACCATTTTCTATACGCTGCGCAAAGTAAGTTACGAATTTCTCTAGTTCTTCTTCAAGGGAATTGCTTGACTTAAGATGGATTCGACCAAACTTTATGCCGCGAATAACGCTTATCTTCAGATAGTAATGTCAAACTATTATGGCGTTTTGACATTATTATCAAGGACTAAGAGTTCTAATCCTAGCTCCACACTATTCGCTAAGTTGGCTGAGGTTGGCTGATAATGATAGTGTGGGGGGACTTCGCTGCGGAAACCTATATTTGGCTAGGTTCGCCTCGCCCACTAGGTAGAACTAGGGTAAGAAGGATATAGATTTGAAACGTTTCATTGCACAATTATAGAAAATGGGCATATACAATTGACAGAAGCTTCCCTGCTGCATTTGTACTGCTAAAGCTTGTGACGGAAAGTTAGTCTTTGTAACATGTTGCTCACTTTTTAGGTCACTGAGGTCTGTTTTGGACGTTTTTTAAACTGATTTTATTTTTGTACGCAACTTTGTTGCGGACAGTTGGCCGTATTTGAAGGTACTATATTAAATAGAGTCATTAAACTTGCAACCACTGGTTTGCCGAAATCAGCAGGGCTAACATATCTTGCTGCGAGTCAGCATCTCCTGTCTTGCTTGCACGGTATTGAAAGGAAAGTGACAGAAAGCATTTTGTCGCGACATCGACAGGGCATCTGGGCATCATAATCTTTGGCTTTTGTAAAAAGAGTTAACTACTTGACGATAAAATTTTTGAACTTATGGCCTTATGTTTCGTGTTATATTTTGAACGATTGCGTGACCGAGGGAATATACATTCTGATTGGATATGAATAAGTATATAACACCAGAAAAATAATGAATAGGTATATTTTTAGATACGCGTGTCACTTGAGAGGTTCCAAATAAAATAAAATACACAACGCACAGAACAGACCTCGAATTCCTTTGGAAAATATAATTCGACTATTTCTATTGACCATTAACCATAACCGCAGTGTCTTCATAATATAAACGAAATGCTTCTTCTAGTAATGTACAAACGGACAACACCAAGACATTTATTGCTAGGGCGTAAGCCTCCCAATGTAATTAAATTAGCTTAGGTGATTCGTTACTATGTAGAAAATGTGTTGTGTTGTTACAGGTATAGATGGGTTAGGTCATGAGCTAGACAGATTGAGGAGTTGGGCAAACGCAAGTACTATAAATGCCAAAAAAATATAAACGTGTTCACATAAAGGTCGCTAAGGTGTAAAGCCTTTCCTAAAGCCAAATCAACACACAAAGCCTAAGATAAAATTCGAGAGGTCTCCAGGCTTTGGGTTGGTAGATTGGTTGAGACATTGGACCGGTAATCCAGAGGTACCGGGTTCGATTCCCGGTAATTTTCGCCGGGTTACGCATTTCAATCTTTATTTGTAATTTGATATGGTTAAAAATAAATTGTGGTTTGCCCATATAAAAAATAAAATTTAACAAAAAAACGTATTTGTTACCTAATAAGTAGAAATTGTATAATTGGATGTAGTTTTATTCCTATGAAATGAAATAAATGAAATGAAATGAATTGATGATTGCTATAAATAAGTACGTATATCAGATAGACTGATAAAGAAAGACAAACTTATCGTCGCATCACGGTAATATGTATAATAATTAAATGAAATAATAATAAGTAACCATGAAATTAACAAAAATGCACTTGACAATTTAGTAAAATTTATTATCATCTAAAAGAAAATTGAATTTATTACAATCAAATCTAATTACACAAATTTTCACTGTCTAATCAAATATTTCAAACGATCTTTTGTTCTTACAAGGGAATAATAGAAAACTGTATAATTGAACCAAACCGCAAATCCGTTCGTGCCAATAGTACTCAAAACGTTCTAGAAAAAAAAAAACTAATTATAACTAGCCAATCAAATAACCATGCAACCACATTAGATTATTAAATGAAAGTTGTACAGTTCTGGAATACTAATCATTGATTTAACGGTAGGGTATTTACATGATAGTTTATTGGTATTGGCTTGAAATGTCCATTTTACTATAGTCAGTATGCCATTCTTTGGTTACTTCTAATAAAATGTAGAATGAATACTGGAGATAATCAATATAATTTGGCCGGCTTTTCGATTATTGCTGTTTAAGGCGGTATTCACACTGGTCACGCGATACTACGTTATGGCCTGTTTACATATTGATTGATTATCTAGACACGCGGCAGCGTGTCCAGCCAAGTTCACCGCAGGAACTGGCGAGCAGCAGCCGTGTGTTATATTACACGAACCGTTTGGAGCCACTTTTGACCCCTCAATAACTCCAAATCTATTCAACAGAAAAAAATGAAATTTGGCTTATGTATTTAGGTCCCTGAGAACAACTAGAACCACAAATTTCATAAATGTAGATGAAATAGTTATTGAGATATTGACGTCCAAAAAACGGCATTTTTATCACTGACTGACTGACTCACTAGTAATCAAAAACCTAACCCACTTCCAGGTGACCTAGAAAGATGAAATTTGGCATTCAGCTTGGTAATTGTGTGTGTACACATATAAAAATCAAAAACAGTGATATTTTTTAGTTTTATTATTATTATTATTTATGCTTGTTGCCTCAGAACTCCGTCATTTATTAACCGATTTGGAAAATTCTTTCTTTGTTTGTAAGATGGCACTCTCTCTCTCACACACACACCACACACACACACACACACACACACACACACACACACACACACAGAGAAGGTTAATAAATTGCCGTGGCGCGGGGACGGATAGCGAAGCGCGGGAGCGCGGCGTGGCGAGGAGCGGTCCGGCCCCTCCCTCTACCCCGCGTCACTCTAGTCAAGACAGGTGGGGCGTCAATTCAAATTTCTGTACAAAAAGTAATGATATCCCATCAAAAACATAAATGTTAAATTAGAGCCAAGTTCTCGCATGCAACGTTGTCGACTTCGCCGACAAAAGAATTGAGATCTATATGGGCGCCAAGTTCTTTGCCCTAATTTTTTTAGATACAAGGACATGTGACATACTCAATGCATTTATTTTACTTGGGGTGTAATTCAATATCAAGATTTGACTTGGCTAGTTTTCACAAACTGACTTAATTTTATCAAAGTAACATAGTATTATTATCAAGCTAACAGTATAAGTAACAGGACGTACACTAACTATACCTTTACGAAAGTAGGTTAATGATTAGACAAATGTAATATACATTTATATGTAAAAACTAGCCAAGTCCAGTCTTGATATTGAATTACACCCCAAGTAAAATAAATGCATTGAGTATGTCACATGTCCTTGTATCTAAAAAAATTAGGGCAAAGAACTTGGCGCCCATATAGATCTCAATTCTTTTGTCGGCGAAGTCGACAACGTTGCATGCGAGAACTTGGCTCTAATTTAACATTTATGTTTTTGATGGGATAGTTATTTACGATACAAGTGTGGAAGGTAGGTGATTTCAGAAGAGTGTGATTTTTAGTCACGAGCGAGGTACGAGCGAGTGATTAAACAAACACGAGTCGGAAATCATCTTCACGCGAGTTCCGTACAAGACTTTACTATGCATGTACGAGAAAATAGAAAATACTTTAATACTCACAAACACTGTTTACATTGGAAAAAAAGTGTTTTGATATGATTTATCCAACAAGAAGCCGTCGTTCACATTTTTTACTTCTTCAATAACATTTTACGGGTTTAAATTCATGATTCGTCCCTTTATCTCGCCATGATTTCAGCAGATTTGCACAAAACAACGTCAAAATAAACTAGACATCAATAAAAAATGGCGGAGTTATTTGTAAAGCGCGCTCGACATATCTACTACTGCGCATGTGCAAAAGTATTTTTTTAATATTCGTCTTATGTCAAAATGGCACAAGCGCGTGTATATTCAGCCAAATTTATTTAATGAATAATGATTTAAAGTTCGTTTATTAATCAAATTTTATATCTAATGTAATTAATGACGTGTTAAATGAATTAATTAATAAAATATTGGTTTTATTGTACTTTTATACGTGATAATAATCGGTATTTGACTTATTTATCAAACTTTTTGTAAATAATAAAACCTCTTTGCGCCAGGCTGTCACATACGACTAGAAATTAAAAAAAAATTGAATAGTAAAAAGCACTAGTGCGGAAAAGTAGTACTTTCCGCACAGTTTGAATGCCTAGAATACGCTCTTTTCGAGCACATGCATTGTAAAGTATATAGTCTAACATGTGTCGGTCTTGCCTAGGGATAGTGGCGCTACAAACAGCTTTCATATGGCAATAATGTGCATACATATACGTCATATATTTGCATTTTATAAAACGTCAGTAACGATTTGTGAAGCATTTGTCATTTAACCAAATTAAAAACATTGTTTACCGGAATCCGTCGTTCTTTTTCCGAAATGAATATATATGTGTGTAAACACTGTATTGTACATTAACACAAGATAAACACGTTACAAAAGAATAAGCATATATAAAGGCGAACTTATCCCTTCAAGGCTTCCAGTTAAACTTTGAGTAAATAATGAATAAAGTATATTTGAAAAAGAAACTGCACTTTCACCACTGTGGATACTTTTGCCTCCTTATTCCTGTTTTCTCGTTGTTTACATCACTGACTTTCAACGTCAGTTACCAAAAAAATGTCTTTGCCAGTTAAATAAACCAGTACCACTAAATATCCGCAATATGACGTGGGCTGAAAGCACCCTGGTGGACTATATCTAGATACTTTCATACAATGTTGATTCTGCCGCCAGCAACGGTGACCCGTTTGCATAAAACACGCCCGGTACATACAACACACTGTGTTCGTCCGTGCTGATATTTTTCATAGCGACTGTGACGTAGCGCGTTGCCAGTGTGCAATCCGCCTAAAACTCAGCCAATCGGTAATATTACTGAACACTCGAGCATGTCAAATATTAAAAAGTGCGTAAAGTGAAAGTTTCATCGCTGTCGTCATACGAGGAAAAAACATTTTTCTTCAGCGATTATACGTTGCGTGCGCAGTTGCATTTTTTGCTGGCTATTACAAATTACTTTCTATTTTTTCTGTGATTTATAATACTAGTGCACAAATGTATCCGGATAATGGTTGGTCGATCGCTTGGCATTTTCCGTTTCATAATCGGTTTATTTCGTAGTCCGAGGGCTGACTGTAAGAGTACCAGCATCATCGAATAAAGTGGTTTGTTGTGAAAACAACATTGAAAAAGGATAACAATAAAAAATTGCGTTTTTATGCTATATTTACTCATTTCATTTAATTACTGGACAATAGTCTCAGCTATTCCTCGAAATATTTTACGGAGTTGAAAGACTTGCCAGAATTTATATTATTCTCAAGGATATTCGCTGTCTTTTACAAAACAATAATGCTAACCATACATTGTTGCGTATATTATGTTATGACGTAAAGTAACTTGATATTTAAGCGGTTGGATCCTGGACTCTACATTTGTAGTACATATACCTAGTACTTGCGTTTGCCCACAATTGCGTGTACTTAGATGAAAAGTAATATAGTTGTGAATGGGAAAGCTTTCAAAAGTATTAGCAGTTTTGGATCTTATGTCGTTAATGTAAGATTTAAATGTTGATAACTTGAATAGCCCGTATGCTGGTTTGGTCCCAGTGGTAACTGATCAAGCATTTATTATTTATGTATCACCAGGATCACAGATATGTTATCTAAATAGATAACTCTTGTTCGTATTGTACAAGGAAACCGATTGCCGATTTTTGAACTGTAACTGCCAAATGACAAGAGCTTTGTAGTGATGGGAGTACTCCGATTAATAGCGCCGTAATGTAGTCGGTTGATAATCGACTCCCATAGAGCGAATGAAAATTACTAGGTTAGGTTTTTGGTTTCGATCAATTTTGCAGTGGTGAATCATTATTTTTAGATGGTTTGACAGAAAAGTAATTTATATTCTGTTTCTTTGAAACCGCCGCTAAATAATTATTTAAGTACGGAGATACTAAGTCAGTTCTACTACAGGCACCATCAAATAAAGTGTTTTCTTGGGGAGCCAATTTATATGCCCTCGCGTCTATCCATTTTTCCTTAATATTTCTCATTTTTAAACTTCAAATTATTATGATTAATGTTACTCTTAAGAAATCACTAGGTAAATTGAAACATTGTTAGAAGTACACGTATATCGTTTTTGGTTTAAAAAATCGATTAGAATCAGAGCAACTGTACAACACTAGTGGCTGCATTTAAAATAAATCTGAAATTACAGACCGTTTTTTTGTTACTAAGCAATGAGTAAATGATGACAAGCGTTTTATTTTCATTGGGTGTTTTAATAATCAGGCTTTATAGCTTTGCAACCAAAACGGGCAATGTATTATGTAAAAGTTTTCCTAGTAAAAACACAAGACATGTAAAATAATTAATTTTGAAGACAAACAATATTTACCCATGAAAGGTAAATATTTCGTTTATCTCGGCAATTGTTATTAGAGGTATTTTACAGTTCAATACGGCACAATTGGGCAAGTCATACAAAATCAAGTGTTCCTTTAAAAGTAACTTTTTGACAGGCGAACACATTAGTCATCTAGTTAGATAACAAATCTGTGACCAGGATCGTATAGGTATCTAGAGAATTAAGAGGAAATGTGTTTGACTTATCACCGTGTAGGATATGGGTATTCGGTAAAACTTAGATGAAAACTATGACGGAATACGAGTAGGGATTGCAAACCGGTAAATTTGTGAAAAAGAAATACCGGTCTGTATTTTCTAAATACGAGGCGGTTGAATAAAGCTCGAAAATAAAACTGTTCTTTTATGATATGTCACACCTGCACCTCTAGCACAACCGTGATACGCGATTCTGTCTCGCGCGAGATACTTATCTATCTCTTTCTGTGCAGTACTGTGAAAGAGTGACGGGTGACGCTATACTGAGCGACACGGTTCGCGAAGCATGGTTGTGCTAGATAGGCTGATGTGATGATATCGGCGACTCAAGGTAGTGTCCGTAATAAACATAGCACAGGGTTTTTGATGCCCTAATGGGGCTTCTAAACGGGCCATATTTTACTGCAATTTGTGGCCGGCCACTATGGCCGTCCCTCTCTGACAACCTACGCTAGAGCAAGATGCAAATAATGGCCGGCCACAAATTGCAGTAAAACATGGCCCGTTTAGAAGCCCCTTTATGATTTAACACTACGCCGACAGTTGATGTCAAATCATTCGTGTAACAAAAACCCCGTGGTTTATAAACATGGTAATAAATAGCCAAATTCGGAGCGTTTAATCAGCCAGAGATATTTCTTTCTTTTTAACATGCATTTATTAGCTGCACTTGTAACTAAGTTTGTTTGTAACTAAAACTGTAATCAAATCTTAGAAAAGTCAATTTCCGCCTACTTCTAATTTTTGAATTGATGTAAAACTGTGCATACTATATGTAGTTCACATGAATATAACAATTTGGTATCTTTGAGGTGATCTCTTGATGGAGACGGTTGGTGGCCGTAGTAACTTCTAAACAGTACAAGATAAATCCATCGTGTTTGGGATCATTTGATTGACCTTTACGAGCAATTAGCTTTTGTTCGAGACAGTACAGTCGGCAATAAAAACGTGTCAGGAAAACTTTTTTGGCAAAAACTTATTCGTCTAAACAGTAAAAGAGAAAACAAACGAATGTTTTGTCTAATAGTTCTTGTTGCTTTTAGTTTTGTTCGGTCATTTCACTTGTTACCTAGTATGTCTAGCGTAACTGACACGACAATACTACCTGTCACTTTCCTATTAATACCGTGCGAGCAAGACAGCTGATGCTGAGTCGCGTGATATGCGTAATCGCGCCAAGATACACTAGCCATGCCGGAATAAAAGTTTTACCTCTACTTGTACAGTGCGTGAACTATCGGAATGCGATTCGCGTTTTATACCTATCTTGCTTGCTCTTACGCGATTCAGATAAGACATGTCCGTTCTCACCCAAATCCGAATCGCAATCTGATAGCTCACGGACTATAATCTGACTGCCGATTTATATTTCTTTTTGCGATATACATTGATTTATAGTATTTTAGTGTAAACACATTTTCTCTCAGTTCAAATGCCCTAATTTACCTGTAAAGTATGTACAGCCACGAAATAGAACCAAATAAATATTTTTGTAAAACATTTTATGTTCCTGTGTAAATCTTATGTGATTATTTACGTTGTGTGTCGCGAAATTCGATTGGTAGTGTTAAGTAGTATTTATTTATCTGTTTAGCGGAAACTTGAAAGTACATAATGTATTTTTAGCAAAGTCGAAATTTTACCATAGGGACCGCTATATCAAATGGAGCAATAACTTATCCTTTCTATATAGAATATACAGTACATAAGGAATTTCTTTCGGCAAAACTCTCAGTCTTAATTATTTTATACTAGCGGCCCGGCTTCGCACGGGTGCAATGATGATAATTTATGCATGTATTATACATATAAACCTTCCTCTAGAACAACTCTATATATTAAAATAAAAAATCTGTCTGACTGTCCCTATTGTATGCTTAGATATTTAAAACTACTGAACGGATTTTGATGCGGTTTTTTTCAATAGATATCAGCCTTGCACCCGTGCGAAGCTGGCCCTGGCCTGGCTCAATACCATGCCAATTAGGACTCTGTGACTCAGTTTGACAAAGTCGTCAATTGAGACTTTGTCAAACTTCAGTTGATCTCGAAAGTGTGTTATTTCAGTATTATCGTTATTGATACTTCATACACCTAAGGGTTAATTAACTTCGGGTATAGTGATGTGCCGTTTCAGAAAATTTCCGGAATTTTTCCTTTTTATTTCCCGTCAAAATGAGGAAAGTATCCGGAAATGTTTGGAAACTCGACCTCTATTAGGGAATAAAAGAGTCTGAGTTTTTCCGTGGTGATTCTTTATGCACTATATCTGTACACTTTTTGACTTTGATAGAAATATAACCTACAACTAAGAATGTTTATCCAAATCCATAGACAAGTTGCAATAATCAGCCTTTTTAGAATATACAAATGCATATTTTTTACATGTAGCAATAGTTCCGGTTTGCGTTGGTTTTGATGTCGCGTTCGCTAGTGTAGATCAAAATAAGCTTTTTATCAAATGTTATACGGTTTTATGTTATATGTGCAACAAAATAGTTCTGGCAACTCTAACGACTACTGTCACCATAGTCGACTGCAGGACACTGATTCCATGGCCATGAAAACAAAACTGTAACCATAGTTTAGGGCGCGGGATGTTGCCAATGCCAGGTATTTAGAGTTAAAATTAAAATCCAATGAAATTATAAACTCCAACCAAGCTTCTATAAGGAACACAACATGTGGAATATAATTCGAAACGTTTCATCAAAAATTTATTAAAAAATGCATTTATAAGAATATTTATGATATATATGAAAATGTAATAAATTTGAGTTTTGCATTTTCATCAGAAGTCGTTCGGGTTGTCTAACTGTCGGCGTATTCTGGCGTGCGACGCTAAAAGATCTCTCGCGTACGGTTAGCTGTGTACCTTCAGTACCGTGAAACCGTAGAACTTTGACCTTTCAGGTTATTTTGTCCGGTTTCACTGTATTGGGAATCATCGCCCCTCTGTTTAGGTTTCCGTTTGTGAACAGAAGTAAAGAAATAACATTTGAAATATGCAACGTATAAGGTCAGTCTGCGTCAGTGGGACAAGCTCACCTACCCTACAAAATACCGAAAAGTATAGAAGTTACTACTAGCGCCATCTAACGACCACGCAACTATAGTTAGCAAAAGTTAGATGGCGTTAGTAGGATATAATCTATACTTTTCGGTTTATTACCACACGGTACAGGGACATTCAGTCTTGATCCTCATATGTATGGTGATATCTCTTTTTCTGACTTCATATAGGAACAGCCATAAGGTCTTTTAGCGTTGCACGATAGTGTTAGTTAGTCACTATATACATGTTGTATCGGTGAATTCCTAATAGAAAAGCACTGTGGTGCATTGACGCCAAGGCCGCCTTTCCCTTAAGCAGTTATGCTATGTCCACTCGTGGGCTTTCATCTTCATTTTGTACCTGTATAGGCTGTCTATACATATATCTCTCACGCAATTATAATTGGAAATAGGTGCGTATTTGTCCATGTGACTGCCACAACAACTGGTGCTCATCACAGATGAGTCAGTCTTACTATGTACTAAATAAGGAACACCAGCTCTACTACTGCATTAGAAATGAAAGTATTTTTATAGAAACGTACGTGATATATTTTTGAAGATGAAAGCCCTCGGGTGTGCTTAAAACCTTTGTGCACTGACTATTCGTGTCGTTTTTCTAATGTGTATAATTAGCAATATGTGGATAGGAACAGAGAGCTCAAAATGATATATGAATTATTATTATCAAGAGAATCTGACGTATAAATATTTTTAGATTATCTTCTGCGAAAATTTAAAGTTGTTGGATCGAATAATCAGTCCCGCCAAAAACACAGAAAAAACACTGATCGTTGAGTGCACAAACGGCCTTAGAGTTAGGTTATAATACAACGTACGCTTAAGTCTCCATACGCAGTACCTGCAATTTCTTTTCTAACAATTTACAACAATAGTAATAGGTTCGTGTAGAAAATGTATTTTTACGTGCTAGGTATTTATTTGTATCGCACGTTTAATAATATACCGACTCAATTCAAAGGTCTATTTTTATTTAAAACTTAAGATGGACAGAAAATGGCGCTTGAAATTGTTTAAAGTGCTGTCTCGTATCTTCAGTGCCGTGAAACCGTCGAACTTTGACCTTGCAGGTTATTTTGCCCGGTTTCACCGTATTGGGCATCATCGATATGTTTAACCAGCGTTTATGCGTCTGACGACAAATGAGTTCCCGATTTTCGACAGTTGAGTATTTTATTAGACGTGCATTGTAGATCAATTTAATTTGACTGCGTCTAGGAGATTAACATAATGTAAGTAGATATTTTGCACCTTAGTTTAAGGGAAACAAATAGTAGCCTGCAGGAATATAATCGAAACTCCAGAAACGTAATGCCCTTAACAATGTGATTAGTATCTCAATAAAAATCTCATTTTACACATTGACTTTGTATACAGTAGTGTTGACTATAGTCTGAAAAGCTGGAATATGCGTTCCTATTGTACATTAGTACAAGAGACGGATAACATCTATGAATGTGTTTCAACTTTGCCCATTATTTTTAACTTAGCCTTTAAATTATTTTTAAACGTCCATCATGACAGTCGAGTTTACGATACACCGACGAGCTGAGGACCATGTTTAAGCATTAACAGGAGATATGATAATATATTAAATATAATTAATCGGACTGCTGCATTTATTATTGACAATGCTGCTTTTATTTCTACCGAATAAAATAACGATCATGCATGCGCAAAGAAACTAAGATTTAATAGAACGTAAAAAAAGTTATTGTACAAGGGCATAGTTAACCATGGTGGGCAAAATGGACCTTTTAGATACATTAACCAAAGCTTTGCTGGGTTCGTCGAAGAATATAGTTCTCGAGTCTGAGCATTCGAATTTGTACGAGTATCACTAAGTAATATTTTTTTTGCAGCATTTGCGTATGCGTAGCCGATGGATATCTTTATGGCCACATTAGCATGTCTTATATATACTGGCTTTGGGTTTAAATGTGGTCTTGTATGGCATTGTACTTGTACATATCACATAGGTACGAACACCGAAATCAAGCAACCATAGTACTGGAGGTCAGGTTTTTTACTCTTAATAAAATGGCGTTGGACAATATGATGGCAGGCACCAGACAGGACATGTCAAATTACTTGTAAATTTAAATTAGGTCGATTCACTAAAGCTGGCGCGAATGGAATGAATGAGTGAATGATAATATTTATGTGTGCGTCACAAAATGATTACATACAGGTTGATACAATAAGTGATTATTGAAAACGTATTTGTAGACAAACTAGACGCATAACCGCCCAAATTCAGCAGTATAAAGAATACTACAAAATATTATCGAACCAAATTAAATTCAAAATGACGAATGGCTTTTTTCCAAAATTTCAAATTGATGCTAGGAAGCTGAAACTCGGTATCAGGGGGCATTTGGGGCTCACAAATATGAATCTGAAATCGGTGTCCGAAAATTCGGTCAAAGTCGGAAAATATCGAAAAAACCAAGATATGTATGGAGATTTTTTTTCAAGAGTCCCGTATTTCGTAAACGGCTGGAGATGGGTAGGGGGATGCTTAAACAAATATCATAGAGGATCCCCACCCGAGTACAGTCGTGGAAAAAAAAATCAAAATGACGACTTTTTTTTTTCGAAAATTTCAAATTAGTCCGAGGGGGCTGAAACTCGGTATTGGGGGGCTTTTGGGTCCTCCGACTCAGAATATGAAATCGGATTTTGAATATTCGGTCAAATTCGGATAATATCGGACAAACAAAATTTAGTAATCTTAGCTCGACGGAGGGCCGAGCCATTTCTGAGCATAACTTATTGAATCAAATGGGTCTTAGCCTCGGATAGTTAGTACTTTCAATGAAAACTATATTTAATAAAATCGGTCGAGCCGTTTTTGAGTTATTACAAAATTTCATAATTGTCTTTAAAATGACGTAAGTGCCGCGCGGTGTCCCTACACTTCGAACGTTACACATATTGGTTAAGTGCCAAACTATAATAAAACATTTCGCTCAATCTGTCGCGTATAATAGATAACTTCCAAAAGATAATAAGTAATTACTGTTTCTTGGCATTTACGACCTTTTTATAGGGCTTGAAATCTTTCTCGTAATTTTCGTCTATTGTGAAGGACGGGCAACTACGGGACCCTACACTGAGCGTGGCCCGACATGCTCTTGGCCGGTTTTTTATAATTCGAACTAGTCGTCCGTCACCTATTAATTCTTGACATTAACCTTTTACCAGGCCGTACAATTACACTGCCTTACAACAATCAAAATCTAAAGTATGTCAAAAAACTAGCGTCTGCATAAAACACCATGATAGTAAAATATTTTTGTATCAAACAGTTAAATATACCTTTCGGACATATATATTACTTGTTTAGTCTAAATACTGTGCAGATTATGCTTATATTATACCTAATAATTTTAATTTTTTTGAATAACAAAAACCCATTTTGTTGTTGTTTACAAAATATTAGGAGGCCCCTGTATAAGAACAGCACTCACACTAACACTCGAAGTGACAAGTGACATAACTTTCATTCAATCCATTCACGCCAGCTTTAGTGAATCGACCTATATCTTCGGTTTAGAGTTGTGCCGTTCAAGAGAATTCTGAATGATTTTGACGATATTCTTGCTTCATACAAAATTGTTAACATTCACTAGAACAGCACAACCCTTTCGATTTGTTACTAATGTCTGAACCACAGTTTCTGCACGGAATGTAGTGGAAAATGAACGAGTCCAGACATAACTTTATTAAATAACATATATTTTTTCGGGCATACAGAGGGAAAACATGGACAATACGTCGCAGTTTAAATTGTTGGTAAGTTTGAACTACCGAGTCATTTACCGTCATAAAGAAGCTGCACTTGACTCATTTTTGTTAGACAATATGCAATACACTTCCAGACTACTGTAAACTGAGATTGCTTTGATTCAGGGGGAAATAATTTTTTTAAAGTATGTATAAGAAATTTGTTCCTGAACGCTCATCTAGTTTTATAATTAAGGTTGGTATTTCAATAAAATGCATTATGAACGCGTCCAAAAACAGTATTTGAGTTTAAAAATCGGTTATCAATATTACGGGATCGAAATAACTTTAGTTTGGGATATATTCGCGATTTGTTAAAAAAGTCTGTACATTATATTAAAACTAACAATTAAAACTTTTTGTCCTATTCTACAAAATGTCAAAATACTAATGTGTTAATGTGTATTAGCCACGATTACCAAATCTTTTATATGAGTAATTTTTACGTCGAAATACAGCTCCCTTCCATGTCGCATTTAAGGTTTTTGGAACGAGAAGGGTTGCAGTATGTCGGTGTTAAAATATAATCATAGAAATTACACTTTTCCACGGAGAAACTGGGTTCAGATGACCGTAAAATTGGCGAGTAGTGGATAATATGTGATGTTGTTCAAGATGTTTAGAGCGTCAATATTGAAAGTGTTGTAGGCAAATAGAAAATTGTAATAATTATTAGTGTCGGTGTTTTAGCGGTTTCGAGACGAGCTCGTAAAGGAAGTGTGAATTATAATTAGAAAATTGCTACCTCTAAATGCCTGTAAAATGTTCACATTTTGTTGTCCAAGGCGTGTAACGTGATACACTAATGTTAAAAGTGAAATAAACATGAAGAAATTTTGACTCTTATACAGCTTTAATTCTTTCATATGATTTAATTGTTTTTACCTATAGCATGAGACATTTAGTTATTGTGTTCATATGTAGATACGTATTTTAAGTGTCGCATTTAGGGATGTTTTAATAATATTTTAATCCCTGTAGCCTTGACGTGAATACAGGTAACTTTGCCCTGGAATGTTATGCTTATAACTATAAGCTGCATTATCTCAATATTTGTTTTACGATCGACTTATTTTTTATAAAATTAGTCCTTCGTGTATTGTAACTAAAAATATAATATGCTGTACTATTATGTACTAGTGCTGTAAATGCACCTAAAGGACTGAGTGATTAACTCTGGGCAATGTTGCCATCTTTCACAAGTCACTGACAATTATATCTGACAAGGCAAAACGCTAGTATATCTGATGCGCTGCGACTTCTTTAGGTACAGAACTGATATTTAATAGCTTTGTATTTATGAGATATAATTGCACGTGACTGAACTTGAACGGTTTCAGTTTAGCTTCGATCAATATGAAAATCTTATTAATAAATGTATTGACAACCATATATCTAGCTAGTATCACTGCATTCTATAGCTCGACAAGTAGCTTTTCGTCCCTCGCTATATTGCAGATTTTAGTGGTACTAATTCATTTTGACGATAAGGAGAAAGCACTTTCTGGTCCCTGAGGCGTGAGAAAGTAGTCGGCAAGAAAAAAAAAACGGTGGATTGAATTTGTCTGGTTAGCGCGACACAGTATAAGTATAACCTGTTCTGTATTGTATTGTCGTCTTGTTCGCATTGTGTTGAAAGGAAAGAGGCAATAAGTCAGCGTGACAAAGATACGCTACGCACTCTGCTGGTGCTGGAAGTCTACCGAGTTGAAATTATTTGCTAGTGTCTCATATTGTTTTTATATTTCTACATTATTCACCATTTTAGTTAATTCGCACACAACGAATTGATCGTAATATTTAAGGCTACGTGAGACAACCCTAGTGAGTTTCACCCCTAGGCCGGGACGTCATGTCATGTGACTAGCGATCGCCTGTGATACCTATAGTGCCTTACCATCACACTTGCGATTTGCGAGTGAATTTTGTATGAAGGCGATCGCGCAGTGAGTTCGCCTCGACGGTTATTTGTATAGAAAACTCGTTCGTAAATAGCAACGCCCTAAGAGTGTTAGGTATTGGAATTATTGCTGCAGTTGCTTTCCAACTGGGTTTCATGCCTGTTTATCCGTGTTGTGCTCTACCAAGGCTTACCTTACGCTTGAATTCTCTTTTGACCGCCCCTCGATGACGGACAACTTTGCCCCACAGGCGCCACGCTGGCAGCAGATTCGGCGACGCGGATATTCAGATATGGTCTAACAATATTGAAGTATGTAAAAGGAACTGGATTCGATTTATCGAATTAACCGTACGACATATTGTCTATGTGTCAACGAAAACTAGAGTTCTAAATAGGTATAATATTTTACTAATAATACAATGATAGAAACAGGGTTTTTTTAGATACGATGGTATAAGATACTAGTTGGAATCTAGTCAGTGTAAAAAAAAAACACTTTCTATCTTTATATTTGTAATATACAAAAAAAAGTGATTGATGCCTCTTTATTAATTGCGAAAATAATTCTCACTCGTTTTCTAATTACAATTTCTTGTATTACACTTATTTTGCTTAGGTCAAATTTAGGGTACTATTCACGTGCCCGTCTAGTACAACGCTTCGCGACTCTTGTCACGCGGCATAGCGTCACCTGTCACCCTCTTACAGGACTACGCAAAAAGAGATAGATAGACATCTCGCGCGTATGATAGTTGTGCTAGAGGTGCTGGCCTTTGTTGACTAGCACGAATATAACTCAGTGACAAATAATGTTTTGCTACTAAAATATAAGGCAGGTGTAGATATAGGTACGTTGTTTTTCCATTTTCACGTGGTGATGTGATTTATACAAATTGGCAACATTTCATGTTTTAAAGACGACAATTTTATTACTTTTCCTGCATTCCGCTTAGAAAGAGGAAACAATCACCGGTTTAAATTTTTTCCCAAGATTACTTACTAATTATTTTATTATTTATTTATTGAGATTTATTTATTATAAAATGTAGTCACTCCAAACTATGACATAATGGAAAGGTTTCTTTGGTCTGGTGTCTTATAAAAAAAAAACAAGTGACGTCGAGCTTGACATTGCTGACAGCTTATTTTTTTTACGGATATGTCGAAGACTAAAACCCTATGCAGGCATAGTTGTCGTAAATTATTTTATGTATTTTCTTACATTTCTTTACATACAGAAAAATAAATTCAAATAATTTTTAGGGTGTATACACGACGCATAGCTCTCTCGATCTTTATATTAATTTCCGCCTGTTAGAAATATGAAATGTTGACAATTTTACCGTAACGATGTATATTTTCAGTAGGTAATTATTTCTTCAAGGCTAAGACTCATTTTTGGGCGCTGAACCAGTAAGAAGTAGTAGGTGTATCTCGATCAAGGAATATAATACTCACAAGGAGATCTCGATGGTCTAATAATATTTACCTACTGGATAAATAAAATACAGAGTTTAATTAAACAGCATTTTTATTTATTTAACTACCTAAACATTTTTGGGTTGTTGTTAAATAGGTAAATAAAGTAAATATTTATGAAATAACATTATTCAAGACAAGATATTATACATAATCACAAATAAAAAATAAGACAACGCAAATAATTGAATGCCAAACTTCTATATATACCTACCTTCATTAACTCCTGATAATGAACAGCACTCGCTTCATTGCATCTAATAAATATGAAAATGGCCGCTGCAAATAAGCAATGCAACACGTGCATACCGACATGCGTTGGCACCTAGCTTGGCTGGTCTCCTATAAATGCAGCGAAGGTAATGCATATGTATTTTAGTCCGAGTGAGTGGCAGAAAGACGGACATTTCGTACCCAGAAAACTGAAATAGAATTTATACATAGTAGCATTTGTCAGCGGACTGCTATGCCAAGAGCATTACATTATACAATGCTGGTTTTGTTTATTTCATCATCCATCAGTAGGTCAGGCGATGATCCACCGTTGGGGGAAATGTGGGCATGCCCACAAAAGAGTCAAACGACGCTAACTCTTCCTAGCAAAATATGAACTGTCAAACCATACAAACTGACTCACTTTGTATGGTTTTTAGCAGTTAATTTCCTTGAAAGAGTTAGCGTGGTTTGACTTCATGAATTTAGGTTTATCAGCTGATATGTATGGGCTCTGTAGCCGACTCGCGCTTGATCAATTTTGTATGGACACCCACAACCTTTCTAGAGGGTTATATCTGCCGTCGTAGGTTCGAGTCCTGCTTACATTGCAGTGGGTCACATTAACTTTCTTTTGATAATTTGCCTTTGTGTGAATATTAATAAAAGCGCAAATGTGGTATATCCACATTAAAAATAGAATCCATTAAAAATATTCTATTACAACAGGATTATTATTCTGTTTTGCGATTGTAAAAGTGTGGCATCTTTCATACACAGATATGATTGAGTTTTGGTACTGATGTAGTCTAAAGCCTATGATTGTTCCTATTATCCCGCGTTAAATAAATCACAAAGCATCCGTCACGTTTTGACAAAATGCGAGTGTGGGTGACAGATGCTTCATCACTTATTTATCACGTGATAACCATCATAGACCCGCCGCCCGTGGTAGCCTTTAGAAACTGGAATAGACATAAAAATCTATGAGTTTGGATGTTAACAATTTTCTCTAAACATAGAACAATTTTAGCTGAGTAGATACATTTTCACGAGCTCGTTAGATAACTGGACGAATCAACTTTTTGATCGACATAAATCTGTCCACAATTTTAAAAGTTCGTTGTAAAATGTCACCTATAAATAATGGTTTTAATTTATGTTGTAAGTAGAGTAGGTAGGTAAGTACGTTAAAATGTTCAATTACCCAGCTGCTAAACTTAATAAACAGAAAATATTTATGAGTATGAATATTTTCTGTCCAGATCTTATAAACAATACAGTATCACCATGTCCTGCCCCAGAGAGGCATACACTATTTTAATCTATTCTATATTCAATAATGATTACCTACAATTAAAAAAATAAAAATTTATGAACTTGGTTTAATAAATTACACACATTTGATCAAATACAAAGCGCAATAATTCTAATAATACTTTTTTATTACTAATTGGACTACAATACTAACACTATCTACCTATATTCTATATCACAGTCTAAATGAAATTAAATAATAACCTGGTCACGGCACCACAATGTGTGGTTCATCATTAAAATATGAATTTGTATGTTAGTAAATAATATATAATATTTAATTGTAACTTTAATAAATGAATAACAATGCGTACATATTAAAAAATCGATTTAAATTAAAATATTAGTTGAAAATAAACATTTACTAAATAAAAAATAGTAATATTGATATTTCAATATTTACAAATATGTAGGTATATATAATATTAGTTAGATAGTTGCATTTTTTTCTTAAAGTGAGAATGTTTCTTATTTCTCCTGCTGGTGACCGTCGTCTATGGCAGAACGCGGGGGCAGGGCAGTTACTGGCTGTAAAATAGTCACAACAACCAGCTAACCACACTGCCAACGCGGCCTGCCCACATCCAGCCGAGTGATCCAAGGTCCAATGTAGTGTAGAGGTTGTGCAGAGTGGTTACAATAAAAATACCTATGGACTAGAGTGGTCGGCATGGTGCAACAGCGATAGCGATAATATATGGGGTGTTTACGAGAAGAGCCGGTAAGTTTTTCGCACTGCTAACAGAGTGAATACTATAGAAGGTTTTCTCTTTTTATCTTCACAAAAGCCAACCGGGAACTGTATTTATTAGTTGTTTGTGAGAGGTGTGGTGACACGATCGTTTGAACTTGCGTCAATTTTGATGCAACAAGCGGAAGACGGAGCCGTCGCCTGTGTGTTATTGCGTAAGCGTTATTGAATTATGGTGTGCCGTTATAAAATACAAGTGTTGTTGTATAACTAGCGACCCCCTCCGGCTTCACACGGGTGCAATGCTGATAGATTATGCATGTATTATACATATAACCCTTCCTCTTGAATCAATATCTATAAAAAAACCGCATCAAAATCCGTTGCCTAGTTTTAAAGATCTAAGCATACAGTCTGACCAAAAAGAGTAGAAATTAAAAAGTGGCAATACTGTAGTGTCGTCCCTTTCTAAGCAATCTAAGAAAACGGGGACGGTACTACAGTATTGCCACTTTTTAATTTCTACTCTTTTGGTCAGACTGTATATAGGGACAGACAGACAGCAGGTAGCGACTTAGTTTTATACTATGTAGTGATTCACGAGGCACGGTGGTGAGTATCTTGCGCCTGATCAGAAACGTCATAGATTCGGGGCGAAGTTATTTCCCGCCAACAGTTTAGGGTATATTATACAATAATTTTGAAAATAAACCAATATTCATTAAGAAAAATGCCATTGCAAAATAGAACCACTCTTGACCAGGTGTAATTTTATATAGAATCACGCTACACATAATTGATGATGTCCTTAAACTTTTCGGTTCGTTTTTACTCTTCAAATTTATGTGATAGCCCAATCGTCGTAACCAGTCGAATACTTTTTCAGCCTTGTACGAAACCAGTTGCGATTGAAGACAATTTCGTTGTTTTACGAAACCAGTTGCAATCGGAGACTTTTGTTTTTATGAAAGATGCGTAGGGACCAAACTGGATATCTGCAAAAAAATATATACTTTTAGACGGCAGGTATATGAATATAGGAAAAATGGCATGTTACATTCTGATAACTTAGTGGAATTTTGTGTATAAATTTATAATATACACTTAGGTACAGTTTGTTTTAGTTCGCGAAAAAAGTAAAACCACACAAATACTTGTGAAGTTGCATCCACCTTAATAGAGATATATACCTTTACCTATGCCAATTTTGCCATATTTTTATACAAAGTAGAATATTTTTTATTAAGGTCGTAGTTTCGGAAAGTGTACGGTGTACAGCAACTTATAGGTAAAAAACTTCAGTTAAGCACCTTTTATATGTACCTAGTTGTGAACTTGTGACCTGTTTGAATAGACAACGCATGTGTAAAGTTTGTTACGCTATTCGTTGCAAGAGGTGCATGAGTAATGTTTTTTACCAATATATAGTACCTTTTCTTTTCTTAGGCATGATAAACAAAAAACTGACGATTGATCATATATAGCTTAGTTCACGTAAAAAGAGAGCTCTTAACTTTATTGCGCAGTAGTAATTTATACTGCGCAGAAAGGTCGCCAGTACTCACTTTACATGAATTGAGCTATTTACTTCTCGTTATCGACCGGGATTCGTCAACCAAAATTGTGAAACATGTAATTTACTATTTTGTTCGTAAACAACTTAAATTACATGACCGCCAGATAATTATATAATATTTATAATTCTGTTTTACCGAGTTAGAAGGATTCTGAAAACAGCACTTTAACTTACTTACTTATGTACTACATTTTTTTCCCCTTCATTCAAAGTCCTTTTGATAGTCATTGGTAATTATGTATCTGACCAGCGACCCGCCCGGCTTCGCACGGGTGCACGGCTGATAAATTATGCATGTATTTATTTAAAAATACAGCATCAAAATCCGTTGCGTAGTTTTTAAGATCTAAGCATACCTACATAAACAGACAGAAAGGCGACTTTGTTTTATACTACATGGTGATACTCATATAACTACAAGTACGGCGTTAAATTCCACATGAAGCATCATCCCTATTTATTTCAGAGTTCAGAGCTACCTGACCTGACTGAACTGACTGTTGTCTGTTCTCTGTAACCAACATTTGAGCCCGGTGTTCGTTTTTAGGTGAGGTAATTAAAAGGGGTGTGTGTGACAGAAAGGCTTTTCCATAGTCACCCTACCTAATGTAGGTACTAACTAGCTCTGGCTCTGTATACGAAAATAAGGTATGGCATTCCGATAAGGCAGACTTGTGACGTAGACTGATTAGTTGCCGCTTTATGGTAGGTAACAAAATAATTATAAGGAAAAGATGTTCAACGCCAGGCGTAAGTACAAAACAATATTTTTGCATTACAATTGTCATATTCTTTTCATCTCTCCTGTTCAGAAAGTGTCATTTTCATGAGTAGATAGCCGGGTGGAAAATAGCTTTTCCATCCCTAGGGTGGAAAGTAATTTTTTTTTAATTGCCACGGAATCAAAGATATGTGCCATCTAGATGCACGTCGTGACCTACTCAATTAGGTACAATCTAGTCGGCCGTGGTAAGTGGCCATTGAAAATATGTCCCCAAAAGTTAGATATATGCAAGCTTAATTTATTTAAATCTAATTATTAATTATAAATATGCATTATATTTGATTATATTCATAATACATACATATAATTCTGTCCCTGATTTATTGATAAAATCGTACATTTAGATAAAAAACTAAATAGAAACCATTGGATTTGTTTTTTTTTTAAATGTTGGCGGTACGTTATTTCTTTCTATTAAAAATTATAATAATGAAAGTTTGCAATAGAAAAAGCGGGAACACGAGATTAAATATAAATACCGTGTCTTTTATTAATTACTGGTTAAACATGACATGGACATTAATACAACTCACTCTTGACATATGTGCGTGTAGTATTTTCCTCGCAGTCGAAATGAAAAGTAGAGTGTTTAACTCGGGTGAAATTACCCATTTCACCCTCGAACTATTGGCGCTTTCACATCGTTCGAGCGCCAGAAATATCTCGGGTGCAATGGGTAACTTTCTACCCTTGGTTAACAATCTACTATTGAATAAATGTTTTTTTTGTCGTATAACCAAATAACATACGCAGTTTTAGATGGGAAAACTAATTATTTATAGAGATACAAATATACAACAGCAAACTGAACGGCGGTGTCACCTGATGTGATTCTTAATATATATATATATGTCAAAGACTAACATGAGTACTGATACATAAGAAGGTTGGATAGCTATAATTTATAAACTATTTTAACAATAATTGATACTAAACACTTGATTTTAAGACATTCATACAGGTACTAAGGGAATCGGGGAGTATTATGATATACTACTGGCAACACAGAAACGAATTGACAGAACCAACCAACCAATCATAGCGCGATGACGTCACAAGTCTGGCCTGCCGCCTGTCATTCCGGAATGCCATACCTTGTTTTTTATACCATTACCATGAGAGATGCCACGACTTTGCGAGATAGCGGCCGCGGTGTAGGTACGTGTGTCTCGCTCACTAGTTATGCCGGCGCGCTCGGATCTCTCGCTCAACCCCTCGCTCGCTGCTCTCAGAAAGTCGTGGGATTTTGAAAGTATTTTTTATGCAATTGTATGGAATAAATCACGAATGCGTAAATACGTATGAACGATAGTGTAAAAGGAAAATCATATTTCCTTCACTATAGTACAACTATTAGTATCACGTTTCAGTTCAATTAAGACGAGCAGCGCCGGTAAACTAGAGTTTCCTGGCACGGTCCTCCATCCGCCAGCGAAGGCCGCATTGCAGTCTGTAGCCACGCCCACGGCCCCGAAGCAACGATGCATCTGAAAATAAATAATCTCGTTTACTGATTTGTCCATTTGCCGCTTATCATGAAATTGATTAATAACGAAGTGACAATGTTTGAGCCGTTTGGGGTAGAAACGCTCGGGCCATGGGGAGAAAGTGCCTAAAAACAATGCCACGAACTGGCTAAGAGATTAGTCGATGCAACGTGTGACCAGAGGGCTGGCTCATACCTATGCCAAAAAATAGCCTTGGCTATTCAGCGTGGTAATGCGGCCAGCCTCCTGGGCACCCTGCCACTTTGTGCCACATCGATAGTATTTAATCGTAAGATATTTATGTACTTATAGTTATTTCGCAGTCATTTTTATGGCACCTCTAACACAACTGTGACAATTTGTCGCGTGAGATTATATGTATAACTCTCTTTCTGTACAGTACTATCAGAGAGGGACAGGTCACTTGTCGCGCGACAGGAGTCGCGAAGCATAGTTGTGCTAGACGGGCAGGACCTTTAGGAACTGGGTGTTATGGGTTTGGGAGTCTTGTCTTCAGTTTTCATTTATTTATTTAATATTATCTAGAGCACACTTAAACCATATATACATCGGACGCCATGTCGTATGCAAGATAAAGAGGCAATGTTGCCAGTGTATGTCATACTGGGTTTTTCGCGTCATATCCTCGCCTACCGTAGTGAATAGGTACTTATGAGGTACAGACAGCAGCAAAAGTAGCTAAGCATTATAACACGCTCACAATGATCTGTACAACCTTTATTCTCTAGATAACAGAGTCCGTGTGCATATCGTTTTGAGCACCTAACGGGCGTAGCAACTTTTGCAGCTAACTGTATTATCGCCTTATACTGTTACTGTACAAGCAGCTGCCAAAAAATAGAACCCCTTTCCTTCCTACGTACACTACCTATGTGCTTGTATGACTTGGTGCGTATACTGTACAGGTACACCGCTCGCTTTGGTCGACTGTAGCTCTGCTATTTTGCTCATGTGTATACTTAGGTACTGCGAAACATGTCTCAGTAAGTATGGTGATAATTAAAAGTGATGATAAACCTAGTGGAGCTAAGTATTGGAGCATTAAATGCGTAATACCACCGGCGATAGTCTCCATTCTGCACCTTTGTAGCTGAGCTGATTAATCCCTACCTGAGAAGCATAACATTGTAAGCGCCTCCGTATCTGAGAAATATACTCCTGTAAGTATGTCTCAACCGATTCTCGTAAGTTTTCGTGAGCATGTTCCATAATTATATAGACATTTTTATCGATAAAATATATTTTAAAATGGCAGATATATGGGGGTTGAAAACGTAAAAGATATATATTTCAGCCATATAATAATAATCGCGACGTTACAGCAGGGCTTATAGCATATCTTGCCGCGACTTCGCTTGTCTTGCTTGTTTCCAAAGGTTGTCTGGAAGAGATCGCTTTTTAGCGATAAAATCGCCTATTGTTTACCTCTATTGTAGTGATAATTGTTAATCTGTATTTGTATTTATTTCTTCTTGAGGTGTGCAATAAAGAGTATTCTATCTATCTATTCTATCTTGCTCGTGCAGTATTGAAAGCAAAGTGACAGGTAGTATTTGTCGCGCGACTATGAGTCACGTGTCACAGTTTATGCTAGACGGACAGCTTACGGACCCACTAGTCTAGTCTGCACTGTTATCTTATCTTATCTGCACTGTATACCCTTTTAGGTTTTATTATCAGAATTATATGTTAGTTAAATATAGTTACGAAGAAGTAACATGTCTTGAAGGACTGTACCTATTATGAATGAATGCACGAGGCAATTCTGTGTCATACAAATATAAATACACGTCAGACACGTGCTTTGAGTATTTATGACACGTGTAACCTTTGTAATTAGTTGACGTTAGGACAATAAGAGGTAACCGGACAGTAAACTAACTATATTGGATTTAACTGTAGATAATAATATGTGTAGTTTTAGACTATATGTACTTGCAAAATAAATGTCGGCCCATGTCATTCCTGAGTATAGTTTCGTACATTATTCATATGAAACCTATGTTCGACGTTCGCCGCAAATTCGAGTAGGTACTTTAAGATATCGTCATATAAGGGATGTCTCTGGTATATCTCAGGTATTATTATAACAAGACGGGACTTAATCGCAGTTCAAAATGTTTATTTAATTACCTCGACGTTTCGAACGTGATGTTACTTCACAAAGACACAACCTGATTGGTTCATTCACTCCGGTTCAGTTGACAGGCAGCCTCAAGTCTCTATGTACCCCTAATAATATGGTTATTCCTTATGAAACATATATACTTAACAGCAATTGCAATCATTATCAGTATGATCGCCCCTGAGAACGAGGGGCTGCCCCTAGCTTGACCAACTATGGCGTCGTTTCTATACTTGTGACGCATAGTAACAAGTGCTAGCTAAAGATGTATTAGATAATATTATTAAGTTACCCACATATTTCTACTAAAAATGTAAAGACCAGAATGAGATGTTAATTTGTAAGTAGTTGTTTAATGAATAAAGTTATTTTATTATTATTTATATAGTAAAGAGCATATATTTATCATTTGGAGTGACATGACGTCCATAGAATACGATTCGCACCGCATTGCATGTTACTCGGTCATCATGTTCCCGTTAAAGGCGGGGAAGCCACGGGTAAACGCTACATGTCTATTATAAATTCGATTGTCCGCAATATGAATGCTAAGCAATAATTCATCATGACAAAGGTATTTTATTACTTGCGCTCTTGCATCTGAAGTACCTAACCTATTATGCCTTTTCTACTTTCGTATCTCATCATCGAATCTCAGTTGGAAACCATCCATTGCTAAGGGCTATTACGAAAATGTAAACCTGTACATCTTCCCCTTCACACTCATAAAATTGTATTCCGCCTCCATGTCGAATTCGAAGTTCGGAGTAACCCTTCAGGATAAGGTAAATCTTTCCTTTCTTCTCACTTATAAAAGAGTAATCCACCTCAATGCCATATTTTAGAAACCGCTGTTAGTTATGATTATGAAACATCCGTTTTTCTACGAAGCGCTAGAAACTAGATATGCCCCTGTTCCGTGATTGTTTAGAAATCATTAAATTTTAAATGGCAGCAATTATTGCTTTAAATAACCGACTGCTGCATGCCGAAGCGATTACTGTTTGCTAACTCAGTGCAATGTAACTAACTAAATACCTATTTCATTGGTTGCAAGTTGCAAAGTCCGTTCCTAGATATCTACAATCTATATTTCCTGTGCCAATCCTGACATGGTTTTGCTAGGCAGAAATAAAATTGTTCAACTGACTTTGAATGCTGTGTAAAATCGCTTTTACCAAGAGTCTCTTGTTTTTAGTTATAATCAGGAATATTGGTATTTTCGCTTATGGTTCGAGCCATTTGATTTCGCTTATGCTAAGCACCTTGCCTTTTCAACATGAGGTCAGCCAGGATAAGTCCGCTAACGGGGCAAGCCCATCTACCATATCGAAATATTAAAAACTACAGCCAACAACCACGCAAGTCTAGTTAGTTAAAAGTAGTCATATTTCATCTGTACTTTTTGATGTTTTGACATGGTACGTGCACTTTTCCCGTTGTGGCACTTGTCCCAATTGAGCATAGAATGTACTATCTTGACAAGAATTTGGCAATAAGATCTACTTCAGCGGATCTTTGATGGTCGTGTTTATTGCTCGATAGATAAAAGACATCCGTCACTCTAAGACTCATAATCGTATCGGAAAGTCACAGATGGTTTCATTATTTACCTATTAACCTACCTACACCAGCATTCATAATTTCGCCTGGTGACAAGCAAAACTCACTACTTAATTCTCTTGCTGTTCAAAACCTCGCATGTAGTTAGTAGATTTATACTGAGATACGAGCTTTATTTCAAGTATTTGTTACATATTGAGTTTTGGCTGTGAACAGATGATTTGTCGGTTTGCTATACTATACCTATAGAACATTGGAACCCAGCAGGGCTATTATAGCATATCTTACCGCGACTTCGCTCGCGCGACTCAGCACCATCTGTCATGCTCGCACGGTATTGAAAAGAAAGTGACGTAAGTAAAGTACTCGTATGACGCGCGACAAAGAGTCGCGTGTCACAGGTTATGCTAGAGGTGCTGGAGGAGAAATTACTTAACTTATACCACAGGGATTTAAAATTGCCTCTTTATTACATTACGTATGGCGAAACAAAGGTAATCAGAACAGCTTATTCGAAATTCTATTTGTTTACACAACGTCGCATTATGTTAGGCGGGACTCGTTCCGTTTCAGTTTAAATATGCATGACTACAGAAAGGGTTGAAGGGGTATCTGAAAGTCTAGACTTTTTATAAGGATAAATATATTTTACTTTTTATATGACAATTGAATGAATGAATTTTGTATGAAGGCAATCACGCAGCGAGTTCGCCGCGACTAATATTGTGTGATAAGGCCCTTATGTAAATTCGGAATGATGATGGTTTTGAATAAATGAAACTTCGGAATTTTCGGGCGCTCCGAAGTTAGGGGCCTTATTATGGTCATATATTGAGGCGCTATATTCTGCTGCTCTATATCTCGAAAATGTCTACTAGGTAGGTATTTTGCTGTAGTGGAATATGCGGAACATTTCAATCAAAAACTAATCTAGATTAGATAATCAAGTCACCCTCTCTATCTAAGGTAAACCCAAATTCTACACATTTCGTGCACTGATACTTCTTTAATATCTTCCTGCGCGCCTACGATGGTTGCTTTTTATCCATTTTTATCACGTGATAAATAAGTGACAACGTGACAGATGCTTTTGTCATTTATTTATCGCGTGATAAAAGCAGCCATCATTGCAAACTTAACTAATACATATTAACGAGCAAATAAAACAACAAATAAAAACAAAAATGCATTTATTAAAATGAATAGGAACAAAGGTATTATTTCTCATACCAACAAGGGTAAGAACAAGGGTAAGTACAAGAAGAGACAGAAATCAAAGAAAACATTTTTTGACAGCGCGGGTCGTGCTGTTGCCTTGCCTACAGAGCCGGCGGTCCTGGGTTCGAATCCCGGCAAGGGCAAATTGTGTGATGAATCTGAATATTGATTTTTAACATCCATGATATTCTGGTATACATTTGTCTATCATAAAACTGTATAAGTAAACTGTCGTCAAGTGCCCACAACACAAGCTTAGGGCTTACTGAGGGACCGGATCGATAGAGTGACTGTGTGAGGTTGTCCCTTATTTATTACTTGTTTGATAATATATATTTTTTACTTGTTTGGTAACAAGTAAAAAATCTACCCCCCTTTTATCTGCGCATAACTACGATATCCAAAATCAACCTCTAAATTACATGCAGTATTACTTTTCAATTATATTTCCCATCAATACGATCATGAGTGACAAACGTAAAAGACCATAACTGTTTAACGTTTCAATGAAGCATATAACCTTTTATTATTCAGCAGGACACGTTCCAGCAAAATAGGATTATATTGCAAGGCCAACGTATGGCTTCGCTCGCCCTACTGCCTCTGTTCCTATTTATACCGCTATTGCTAAGGTTCAAGAAGGTAAGACTCTGTTTTAGAAAGCAATGTGGGCTACCAAAAAAATGGTAGTCCACAATGCTTGCTAAAAAAAAATCAACAACAGTCATTGGCTAAAATCTATTATTGTCGTATATCCAAGGACCTTAAATAGAATTAACAGCTAAAGCCCCGACGGGACAGCGTAGTTAGGCCCATTTTTGCATTTTTTACGGATATCTGTTTTGTTTACGACGAAAATGAGTCTTGAATACGCTTCTACGGCCTTGAGAGGATTTTCCACAGCTGAGGGGATATAGCTATACTTATATATGCAAGCCGGATACATATCACTGGCTCAATATTACAAAGTTCTATGTTTGACTTCTGACGAGTTCAAATTTGACCATTGTCATAATGACATTAAATGTCATTTTAATTACCCTAAAAATTTAACATAGAACCCTGTAATATTGGGCTAGCGATGTTAGATAGCGGCGATATACTTATGTCCATCGTGTTATCTGTCTATGGGCACATATGTGGACATATATATATATATCCCTCCTGACCGTTTTCGGTCACGGTGACTGCTTCAGCTCCTTTGTTGGCGTTCGTTTGGACATATAAATAAGTGTTTATCGAAAGATAAATATTCAGATTTGCATTAAGTAACATAAATTTGAGAGTTGTCATTTAAATAATATAACATTGATAGAGTAAACATGTTGACTTTATTATACGTTGATATTAGTCGCAGTACACCTGCATAATAAACCTCTGGGTAAGGTCAAAGAATAACAGAGATGCCACGATTTTAGCGCGACAGCGACAGCGGTGTAGATACGTGTGTCTCGTTCACTCGTATAGCCGCCGCGCTCGGATCTCTCGCTCTCGCAACCGCTCGCCGCGACGCCGGTCGCGCAGTTCGTAAGTTTAAAGATTTTTGCTTCGTGATGCCTCGGGACCTAATCCTGCGCAATTTAGATCAATCAATGCCATTAAGATATATTGCGGTAGTATTTGAGATTTCTCGCAATTTTGTAGCGGAGCAAATTTGCAGGACTGTATCAGATTCTGAGGATTACCTAACCTAACGTCGATCAAGAACGACGAGACTAGAGAGATCTGTTATGAACAATCCCCGGGATTTTCGGTGTACGATTGATTCCACGCAAACTGTCGGCCTAGAGTTCAATAATTCGGGTATGGCTATGAAACTGCAAAAGCAAAAATTCCAAACCAACGAACCGCCTTTTAAAGTCGTTTAAAAAATTGGCCAGTCATTTTATTTATATAGTGAGCATTCCCAAAACAATTTGGTGTTTGCTGTTTTGTAAATCATTAAGCGTATTAATGAATAATTATTCCAGATAATAATTATTCATTTTCACAATGGTACCGAAGTTGCCTGTCGTAAAATTCTATAGTTGATAAGAAAACCCTGTTTGTAGGGCGTATAGTAGGTATATATAACGACAGAAAGTAGTTAAATTAGTCTGTTAATTATTATATTTTTGCAAATATTACATATTAATAACTCTGCACTGGACATATTGGATATTTACTTCATGATTTAAAACTCATTCACTTTCAAGATTATAACATGCAATTATTTAGCATATTTAAATCCCTATTGGGAATAGTGTTGCCCAGATTCATATCGTTATATCGATTATTATGCATTACCGATCGTTATTCTTTGCACCACTGCCGTCATATCTATACAAGACTTGACTTCAAGGCTTAGATTATTGTTATTTAAATGACCTCTCCCACTTAGCTCGTATAACCCATATTAATGTTATACAAGTAACTCTGGCTATTCGTTACCTTTTCACGTTTGAATCAACATTGATGATACAGGATGAATGAAGTATATTTAGACATATTAGACTATCTGAAAATATTCACCGAGATTCTATATTTAGATTTTATCTCATTCATTCTAGCATCAGGATTCATACCGATCGAATCATTTCAGAGTCAAAGTCATCATGCCATTAAATTTATGACCTGTAATTGTTTGCTCAGATAAAAAATTTCTTCCAAATGCCTGTATGTGTATTTAGGCGATAAAGAAATTACAGGTCATAAATGAAAAGAAAATTTGACCGATAATATAATACATATTTCATCATAACTGATCCCTTTTGTTTTCAAGTTACAAATAAACATAATTATCTAATTGCAATGTTCTCGCACCTATACAATAAATAAAGACACATGCACGTTTAATGATTATTGTAGAACAGGAGGGACTAATTATGACCACTTAGCACTCAAGTTTATGACCAATCTTACGATTCCCACGTAACCTAAACCTCACAACCGTCTCAAGAATCCAGCCACTACTTCGTGACATCCTTTGCTAAATTCTATTACAGTCTTGAGCGAGTATATCGCTTCGGATACAAGGCCGTCTGAGAATAGTGCAGTAGCGACAATACTTAACTTCACGGCTTCAAACTGTATCTATAATAGCTCTAGGCTCAGATTCCGTCAGCTGCCAGTTAACTACGTGGAAAAGGATCGTCTCGTGTCGGTTAAAATTATCTGTAATTATTTTATGCCTATTCTTTTTCTAGGACTGACAGCTGTTTGAGTTGACACGTGCGTTGCGGTTATTTTTCACGGTGTTCAGGAAAGTTTTGCCTGGTGTTATATCGGTATGAACGGTTTTAGTGTTATAGTTATAAATAGGTATTTAGAAATAACCCGAATATAGATGTTATTAACGATTATCAATGCTAGATTTATTATCAGGTCAACTTACAGGGTTGCACGTTGTCAGGGCATGTTCAAAAGGTTTTCTTGACACACACACGGGAAATATAACCTAAAGGAAATTCATTATTTGACGTCTCACATGACATATCACAGGAATAGCTATAGCTGCTCTATCATTACGTTATTGCCCTTTTTAAAATAATTCGGTCACATATTTTGATTCACATTACCTATGTATTTTTTGTGAAGATATTTCAAACAATCACCGTTTCATATGATAATAATGTGCAGTAAGGGTTAAAGCTATAAATATCCGTCAATAGATACCAAGCATCGAAGGATTTTTTATTTTTTATTTAAGGACCTTTGTGTACATACCGGTACTATATAAAAACAGACACTAGTTACATTGTCAAAAGTAATGAAGGTTTTAAAGTATGTATGACGTATATTTATTTATGATTATCTACCTAAGCACAGGACAAATCTTGCTCCACCAGCTGTGAGATTTACATAAGCTGGATTATTTATTATTTTGCGTAGGCTAAAACTAGTACCTATTCAAAGTAACTCAACTGATAATTATTGTGACCTAAATACGAATTGCAAAAGAACAGATTCCGTCTTTTTTTAAATGTTCAATCCCCTTATATCTCTGCCTTAGAAAATTTTGGAAAAAATAAGTCGACGAATAAATTTACATAATTTACATTACTTATCGTGACACAAAATATCATAAGAATCGGTTGAAAAATCTAGGTTCTAGACGAGAACAGCTGGAACTCCAAACACCCGGACATACCTACGAAAGAAATTTTGGCGAAGCTGAAATAAAGACGCTTCGCTCACTCGGTCAATTAAATACGTGTGAAGCAATTAACATTAATTACTTATATTTCCTCATTCATTGAGTCAAAAGCCAGAGCCATGAATGTTAATTAGAGATAAGACTGCATTAGGTATCGTATCGTATTATGACACTCTAGCCTGCAGTTCAAGATATCCTTGATAACTTTAGTGACGAGATTTTATCATAATAATGATTATTTACATCGATAAACTTTTACTCCTTTTTCTTCAGGCCCTTCGAAAAAAATGATCTTAAATATATCTTTATGCAAGTACTATTTACTATACAATGCTTACACATTCGCTTACCTTATATAAATAAACGCTTTTTGATCACCTAATGACTCTCTCTAATGTCTCTCACTTTTTCCTGCTTCTGACATCCTAAATTCATATATTAGATGTATACCATCGTGGGAATAAGACCACTGATCGGCCATTTGCAAAAATTTGGCAAAACCTCGACAATGTTACAATATTTTTCTTAAGAAAATGTTCCATAATGGACATATTGAATGCACCGACAACAAGAGAACCAAGCGGCCATAATTATTGCTGTCGAAAGTTAAGCGAGGGAACCTCCGACACAATGCCTGCTATGATTACAGTAGTTTTTATTTGCCAGTAAAGGAAAATTATTCGTTTATGAGAACTTATAGTGTGACTCTACCAGAGTAATGACATTTAATTTTGTTTGATACTCTAATTTTATCAAGTTTCATGCAGCTAGGGGTCCAACGTAGTGATTTTTAAATAAAACAAATAACTCATAAAGACTGCTGTAATAAAAAAAAAACAGGAAATAAGGCGATAGAAACACGTAAAAGATAACATAAATCGTATAGGTAAATTGTATAACAACAAGCATACATAGAACAAAATAAGAGAGACACTTCTATAATGTTAATATACTTTTAAATCCATACACAAATAAAGTAAAAATCAACAATAACAAATAAATGTATTATCAAACCGCGAATCAAATACGATTGACTCAACTGTAATTTCATATTAATTTTGACGTAAGTATATGAAATAACTGTCATATCCAATCCTAATCTCATTGCGATCTTATAATAACTAAGTAGGCATGTTTAAAATAATACTAAAGCAACATTCGAAAAATAAGTCACGTGACACGTATAAAAATAATAACAAAGGCTTACAATAACACAATTACATAGTAATAACATTTGAATAAGGTATCAGATATCACATACGAGTAAACATAATAAAAATGGAAGAAACGAAATAAAATAATATCACTTAAAGTTCATATATTGGCGTTGAAATTCCGTTTGGCGGGTCAGAAGCGTCGCATAGCGCGCCGGGGTGTCGTACCAGATAGTGCATTTACAGTTTCAACTTTGCCAAAACGCAAACTTGTCGCGTGATGTGCAAACGCACTCCTGGCACGACCCCCGGTGCGAACAAATCGTCGATATCGATTCACGAACGCTGTGGCGCATCACTAGACCGTTTTTGCACTATGAACGGAACGTCTTTGCCGTTTTTCACTAATCATAGTTTATTTATTTATGTGTGGGTTTAGTTAAGCGGTGTGATATACATGCGTTAGTATGATTGTCACATGTTACATGTGCAGTATAGTGTTGTGCAATATCGCGCAAACTCGTGTGACTATAAAGGAAGCTAATCGCAATTCTTAGTCGCATCTACGTGTCAACCGTTGACGTTAGACAAGGCCGAATAGATAACAAAGCAGTGGAATATATATGCATTCGTATTGCCAATGTTTATTGCGATGCTATTTATTTTAAGACGTACCTAATACCATCGGATTTGTATTAGAATCAGAATCAATAGAATAAAGATCATTACACGAGTAAGATCAAAAGAGGAAAAAATAGAAGCATGAAATTCATATTCTATATTTTGTTCGGTATTATTAGGTATGAAAATAGATCGTCAAATGCAAATTAAAAGTCAACTCTATACACGATGGACTATTTATTACTTATTTTAAGAATCAACCTTAAACTTGACTTTGATTCTATCCTTGACTTGTACATATAATCAAAATAACCCATATCACTGCAATATAATTATCGACTACACACGTATTTTAGGTAATTCATCATTCCTTAGTCTATTCATAATAAATAACGCAGGTAACATTTGAGGATAAATAAACTCATTTTAACGAATTATAACAGTATTTTGAATAAAAATTACAAGCTTTTTAATGTTAACAGCTTATGAGAAGGATTCGATTAGAATTGGATGCATATACATCTATTTAATTTATTTTTATTCTTAAAATACATAAGAAGATTTTCATTAATCAAATGAGTGAATAGCTCAATAAAAAAATCTTCCTACAAAGACATTGCTGCCATTTCTCACGTAATTTCTCAGTCAGCTTTGTATGCTCTTAAAATATTCGTAATGAAAGTGCAGAGAAAGTTGACATTTAAATAACCTGCGATAATGAAACCTTTCTTTTTTCCATCAACGGTTAAATTTTGGCATTGTGGCTCTAATTGAGCAAATTATGTGAAGATTCGCAATAAACGTTGTATTTTATTTGGTGATTTATATAATAAGTCCATTTTAGTATCATATTAATTTGTTTATTCTTATGTACCTTTCTCTCTCGTTGTATTACAGGGGGCCTATGATGGTTGCGTTTATCACGTGATAAATAAGTGATAGTTTAAACATTTATGGACGCATTATTTGCTGCAATTCTGATGGCAACTGTACCAAAACTTATATATTAATCTCACTATTCGTATATTTGAGAATTGCTTGTAATATTATCGATATCTCAATTTATCGATAATTTTTCAAACGTTTAATTTTACGCCTCGAATAGTGATGTCGGGTCTTCAATAAGAATTATTTTTGAATCTACAAGCGTACCTACATTATTTTAAACGTACGTATAATATAGTATATCTATCTGAACGTCATCGCAATAGAACTCTTGGAAGACAATGAAGGGAAAACGCTAAATTACCATCTGAGATCACGAAGGCTTGGTTCTATACACAGCTATAACTAACTACAGCAAATTAACTCCCATGTCACTGTTTGCGTGTGTGAGTGTAGTCATTAAACGCTACAATAGATCAAGGTACATCGGCTGTGTGCAGATAAATTGTTTAGCATGATTGATTGCTCGTTGCACTTCAGACATGTGTGATTGATTTTGTAACTCAAGTGCAGTACCTAAAATGATCTTTAGAAATGTAGGTTACGTAGTTAAGTGACATTTAATAATGACGTAAGGGTCCCTAGGCAGAAGGGGGTGTCGTAAAATCTCTAAATGCCTTATCTGGCGACCGATGACAGTATGAGTATGTTCTTTTATGGGGTCAATAATAGTCAAATTGTCCTTACGTAATTAATGAATGGTTCTAAAAGTGAACATGTAATTTCTTTTTAACCTTTTTATATTAGATTGTAATTAGTAACTAATTTAACCCTTTTATTAATTTAAGAGATTGGCAAAAGCTAAAAATTAAACGCCACTATTAATCCACATGAAGCTTTCGCGTTAAGAATGGTTATGTTAATCTGATTATTTTTGCATAATTAATAAGTCATCATGATATATGTATTATGCATACGTAGCATTCTATTGTGACTTGTTGGTTCAGTTCAGTGGAAGGAACGCGCGTGCAACTTCCTTTACAATGTATGTATGAGTGTAAGGTATAGCTATCCATTATGAATGCCTGAGATCATCTAGTGTATGACTTAATGGAAATAAATGTCCTAGGCGAAGCACCGAGAATATGCACCGAGTTTTTTAAAGTATAACCTCCTAACTGTATGCATTCATAAATTTGTCATTTTGATGTAAGCCTTGTCAAGTAGACAGAAAGTTAACTATTTATTGAATTTATGTACCATATTTAGGACATTAGAACTCAGGAGTATAAAGAAAATTAAATTATAACCTGTTTAAATATTTACAATTATAATTTACTAATAAATTATTTAATCTTGCAAATAAAAAAGGCCCGCGCAAAACAAATCTTTTCAGTCAAAGTAAGGTGTCTTTCAAGAGATAGGTTGAAATATTGACATATCTTTATTTTGTGTTTTAGCACTTTCACTTTTTGAATTGGATTAAAACGAATGTTAGTTTAAAATTCTTGTGATAGCGTAGTTTAAGTTTAAACCTCATTACAGTATCATTATATAAGTATATACTAGTAGATAAAAGACAGTAGGTAATTTAGTTCAAATTATGGCAATTTGGGTCATTAGTTACAATCATTCCAGTTCCAAGCGTGGCCTTACTCGTCTAAACCGTTGTCAACGATAAACAGGTTAAAAGTATATGTGTATCTATGCTTTTATGACTTTTTGGAACTAGTTTACTATGGCAGCCATGCTTGTCAACATCGGAAATGACAATTAAAATCATTTAAGATTGATGAGTCTGATATCTCAATGTAGAGCCGAAATTAGCGTTAAAATTGATAATTAAAACTCATACGACTGTTTTGTCAATTTAAGTATATCTATGATGAAATTTTAGCTGGAAATGATCCCTTATAAAGAGAATAGAAAGCAGATTTGTCATACTTAGTAAAACTTGCGTCCGATTGTGAATTTTATTATATTGTGGTCTCATCCGATTCCTATTCAAAGAAAAATTCACTCCTAAAATGTAAAAGTGTACATATATCTGCCAATCGCATTATTTTCAGTTCAAATCTGTATAAAAAATCATATTGATAGGTGGAGACTAATCTTTCGGGCACAGATCGCTGCGCGTGAGTGCATATATAATTTTAGATAAATATACTATTCGAATAATAAGGTTTGAATCTAGAATCTATAGCGTTTCATATAAATGCAGTGCACATTTAACGTGACTGGGTTATACTGCAGTTTGCACTTGGTATCTATGACTATTCATACTATGATGTGTGCATTTAATATGGCTGAGTTATAATGTATTATTATAAGTTTGCATACGGTATCTATAGCGCTACATACAAATGAAGTGCACATTTAAATTGGGTTGGTTTATACATTACTATTAAGTTTGCACCTGGTATCTATGGCTTTTCGTACAAATCCAATTAAGCCGGGTTATATTGCGTTATTAAAAGTTTGCACTTAGTGTCTGTCTACGGACGGCTTCATACATGAGGTGCATATTTAACTTAGCCGGGTAACCTGCGTTTGAGTGCAGTTCAGCGTAGCAGGAATGCGATGCAAAGGTGATCGCAACTAGGTCATGTGGCGACCTTGCGCGCGCGGCGACTGACATAGCCCTCCATCCGTTAGACTGTGGTTACAAATTAACCGACTTATCTACATAGTCGGCTAGATATAATAGGTAATGCAATAAGCTCTAGCATAACGCTCTCGTTGCGCGGCAAATATTTTCGGTCTTTTTCTTTTCAATACCGTGCGAGTAAGACTATTTTAGTTATTAATAACTGAATAGTTTATCGTTACCGTAACGTGTTAATAACTAACGTACAGTTGCCGAGAAACTTCTTGAGCCTAACCTTGACTGCGTAGTAGCCGATTTACGTACAAATATGCATGCGCAGATCCGCCATTTTGGGTCAAGAAGTTTCTCGGCAACTGTAACATGGTGATATTTTGTCAGAATGATCTATCTTCTTTCTCTTTTTTTATTTTTACTTAACTAAAAGGCATTTAAAACGTAGTGTAAGGTCACGCTAGAAATTACGTAGTCAATTAATGCCATTAGTGTTGTCAAAAATGGTTGATTTGTTTGTTAATATTCAAATTGATATCTTGCGAACATGCACGTAACGTATACCTAGGTGATACTATCAACTTTTTATAAAAAAAGATCCACAAGCAACAGCTTTCGTTTACTTAATTTTTAGATCAAAATTGTAACAGACAGGGTCAGTTATACCCTCGCGTATGAATACTAGTGGATGCGAGGTTATGTAGGCGGCGCGATAAGCTATTGGGCGATACACTCCGCCTACGAGCGCCGGCGCAACTGCAGTTGACGTAACGCTGCACGTTCTAGTGCAACAATTAAATACTGCAACGGATTATTGTACTGTGGACAAAATTAACCAATACGGTTCAATCACGTTTACATACTGCATTAGATTATTTTACTGTGCTCTAAATTCACCAATAAGGTTCAGTCACGTTTAAATACTGAATTAGATTATTTTACTGTGGTCTAAATTAACCAATCAAGTTCAGTCAACGTGAAAAGTGAGTCACCGTTTTAGTACATCGTTGCAGTAGAAATTAGAGACGCGATAGTTAGATAGTTGGAATCTATCGAATTATTGAAATTAAAAGGTACACGATCAGTCACTTTTGACACGAATGACTAATTTATGATCAAATTTATGCTCGGACCCTTTTCTGGGATAGTGAGACAAAGTACTGGGCTATTACTTGGTGGTTTTGTTACTTTAGTTCCGAAAAATACTATTTAAGATTAGTGGTGTTATCAGGCCTAAAAGGTCAAACATTCAAAAATAAACAGAAACTACCAATAGTTTTGCATTTAAAAAAGAACTTGTATGTGATGTTAAGAATTTGCTAATCAAAAGGAAACTGATGTTTTAACGTAGGATTCAATTGTCCCGCACAGATCTGTCCCTAAGCAGATAAGGTATTAAATAATTTTTCAATAATATGGCTGAGAAAAGACGAGAGAAGGCACCTATAGTGAACTGAATTTGGACACTGTATTTTCCAACAAACACCATACAAGGGATCGAGTTGACGTTTAGAAAGAGATCACTTAGTCTATTACTAACGTGATAAAGTCGATCCGATAAGATATGATATGTACCTACTAGCAAATCGGTTAAGCTTATGGTGTGTACCTAATTGCGGTTTTGCCGCTGATTTTGATTTGTACCAACCTTGTTGTATTTGTCATTTTTATGATACTATGATTTACTTTGAGTTTGAATTAACATTGTGGGTCTATATTGTGATCAACATATGAGTTTGGTTTACCCAGAGTAGAGAATGTCATAGGTTCATGTTGACGATTAAGTACCTAGATTCTATGTAGCTTTCATTTCAAACATCACAAATATTTGTTCCACAATCTTAGTAGTACAATAGTTTCAAATAAAGTCGTTTTTCCTATTCGCGTCCAAGATTAGCATCAGTCTCAGTATATTAATGGCTCACATGTGATTGTAAATAACTTGTTTACGAATTTAGCGTTATGTCACATCGAAAGTGCCTCGTGTGTAACGCATGAAAGTAGGACAAATAATAGTTAACCGACGATAAGCGCACGGGTTGGGGCCCTCGGAGTTTATTGTTCAATCTAACCGTCCTTGAACGATGTGATTATACTCACAAGACTATTCAAATGGCATATGAATTAAACATTAGCTTGCGTGCGTTAGGAAGGCACGCTCGGCCGCGTACTTTCCCTTTCAACGCACTATATCCAACAATTACAAAACTAACGATAACTTGAAAGTTGGCGCCAGTGACGTGGCTGTGTCCGGTTTTATTTCTAAAATGAAAGCTGCCACTAAAATCTCAGTTACACGTGTTGTATAGTTTTAGGATTCGTGCAAAGCGGGCCTTTTTAATAAGCGAGGAGTGTAAGCATGCGGTGAATGTGACAAGCGATATGATGTACACGTGATGCACATGGTACAGTTGTAATTCTAGTTTAAAATAATCCCACAGTGGGCGGGCTTGCGCAACACTCAATTCCAACGTTCTAGAAGCACTGACACGACATTACACTGAGCACTTCACTGCGTGTAGATGCGGCGCGGGCGGCGCTGCCACTGCGCGCGTTCTACTTTTCCTTCCGCAGCGCGCTGGCACAGGCGCGCCTTGCATAACTCGGGGTTTCGCAAAGCGCAGCAAGGCTCAAAATACGCGTCCACGCTGCCAACGGGGCCGCGGCACTGGTTGACGCAACCTCGGTTGCCCACCTTCTCTTGCCCCTCCTCTACGGCTGATTTCACGTATATCACTTTCGCCGAGCTCGCTTTCATCCTTAGCGCATCCACGTTCCACTTGAGCGTAGAGAGCGTGTGAGTACGCGATCTAGACGGTACCGACTAACCCGCACTCTGCTGTTTACACTGCTACTCATTTTTAGTATATTCGATTCGGCACGTGTTTACGTCTGGAGGCGCATTAGCGGAAACTCGTGGTATAAATTTGCATAGGAATAACTATTATCTCTATCTACCTACGGCAAACAATGGCCAATACGCGGATTTTTCCTAAAATGTGCTCTCTATGAGCCTAAACAGTGGTGTCGATTTTAAACACGATATTGTCGCCGCGGAGCTCGGAAGCCAGAAATAGATGTTCCATTTCGTCGGCTACCTCGCGACACGCGAATATACCGGTGAAAAGTTACTCTCAGGTTCAACCGCGAATTGACTCATAAATAAACCTATAATATATGATAAGGCGAATGCTTAAAAATAATGATGGATCTTTAAGAGCATCGTTATTGTTGGGAGTAACCTCTTGTTTGAAATAGATAAAACGCGACCTCGGGCGGCTGACAACTAACGGAGGTAAACTAATAAATAATATTTTAGCGTTTCGCGGCTTTACGTTCGCTCCGAGTGTCCAAGGCCGAGTGACTCACGCCCCGTCTATGCCATGAGCTACCAAACTGACACAAACACGACGCGTCCTACGTCCCAGAGGAATACCTGCAGGAAATCCTGACCAAGATACAAATGAAGCCTAGATTACCCACATCCTGCGCTATAGCTTTAATGCAAGAGCTACACTACTCGCGAAGTTGACCGAGGTTGGGTGTTGGTAGGCACTTCGGTCAACGGGACTCGGTCGACTTTGCGAGTAGTGCCGCACCGGCATATAAGGAATTGAATGGGCATCGAGCACGCGATTCAATTTCTGCAAGTGCAGAACAATTTGCAGTCCTATTGTTGCGTGCGGCGTTGTCAATCACGCCCAACAAACACATAAATAACCAGACGGATTTGCCTGTTAACCATTCGGCTCGGTCTCGAAATAAACTAACAATTAATTAGTACTGTAATGCACCGACCTAAAAACCTTAGGTGTTATAATTTGCTCGCAGCCCGCAAGGTGTATTTTCGGACTCCTGGGCTCACGTATCTCTGCAACTAGCAGACTCAAGGCTAGCTGTCATACGTTCGAATTATCGTAAGACTCGAATAGTTAAACCTTTTACAAAATTAAACGTGCGGCTAGATCGACCGGTTTAGACTAAGGTTTGATGTTTCGTGTATGCTTCGCGTAGGCACGTTAGATTTGTACAGACTAGTTCGATTATTGACGGTATCGGCAAAATCGCTCCCAAGCGCTCCCGGCTGTTGGCAGCACGCCCAAGGACACTTATGCGACCTAGGACTTACGGTCAGGGTCAGGTCGAAGCCTAATCTAGGCTAGAATATGCTGCATTGTTCTTGAAATTAAATGATTTACGTAGCGGAATTTTTTGGAGCTAGAAACGCAGGTTACGATGATGCTAAAGTATGCCTATGCGGTACAAAATTGTGCAGCGCAGACGTTGAGAATATTGCAAAATTATTTCATATTATAAGAGCCAATGACTAACCATCAAAACTATCAAAAAACATTTTCATATCAATAAACTCATTCGAACGGTTACATCGATATTTAGAAAATTGAGTTTTATGTTCGAAATCCGAACTTCTTACCGTAATCATTCAAACAATTCCATGGTTCATTATAACCATGACATCAAGAGGGATAAAATGGTACCAACTTAGAATTTCGAACTTGGGACTAGCAATTCTGATACGGAAAGTCACGAACAAAATGCCGTAGATGATTAGAATTTGGTCGACATTGCGTTAGTGAGTTGTAAGCTCATCAAGACGATACATTTCTGGAGCCTTAGTGTTGGTCCAACTTAGCAGTTGCTACCACACGCCGCACGGGCTACCGTGGGGAAACAAGAGGAGGATTTCTTCACCAACTTAACGCAGTGGCGGATTAAAGGGAGCGCCCTAGGCAAAAACCTCATCGGCGCCCCATTGCGCTCCTTTGCGCCCCTTTGCGGCCCTTTGCGCCCCTTTGCGGCCTTGCGCCCCTAGGCACGTGCCTACTTTGCCTTAGGGATAATCCGCCACTGACTTAACGGCTGTCTGACTGAAATAAGCAA
The DNA here is from genome assembly GCA_947623375.1 of Apotomis capreana. Taxonomy (NCBI): domain Eukaryota; kingdom Metazoa; phylum Arthropoda; class Insecta; order Lepidoptera; family Tortricidae; genus Apotomis; species Apotomis capreana. The sequence continues at coordinate 7,058,234 of OX392516.1, forward strand.
TCTTACAGACGCATCTAACGCATCGAACTCTAGGCATAAAAATACAGAAGATAATAGCAGATTGTGAGAGAAAAGACGGTGGGGGTTCTATAGACATCAGTGGTGTAGTGTCCTTTCTTTTGACATGACTTGAACTGTACCAGGGTTAGTTAGCCACAACCAGTGAGTCGGACGTTGAGAGGGAATAACCTACTAACGGGTCTACAGATGTCTCTGCGCCACAGGAGTGACCATATTAGAATTCCCATGACTAGACATTAAACAATGAAAAACCCGGTGAACGACCGATAAATAAACAAAACACTTTCAAATTTGCAAAAATGTTACAAAAAATAAGAGAACAGTATCGCGTGTGCTGCCGAGCCGTGTCGTGAATTACAATGGCCGATGTTACGACATTTAGAAAGCCCAGCACGGTCAATGGTCTCGTAGCGAAAGTTGGGACGTGTGGTGCCGACTTAACGTATGGCGATGGCGCAATCTTTTGCGAACAGCTGGCGTATTTTTTGATTTGGGGATGTGTTATGCAATGGGTTCAATAGCTTTATTATGGATCTAGCTGTAGGTATGGACTGACAATTGGACTATGACGCAGAGGTTGTGACTGCGTGTAAAAGTGTCTGTTTTGGTACTAGTGCTGATTTTACTAATGTGATAGGTACATTTAACTGCCTGGAAATTATTATTAAAAGTTTAAACTGAGAATCTGACTGTTTGCAATATTATTGGCTGAGGGGACTTTGTCTCTGAAACCCAATTAAAAAAAATGTGGATAGTCGCCACTTGTCGATGTCAAACCGTAGAATTTTTTACACACGTCAGTGTCAAACCATTTAAATTTTGACACGTTAGTGTCAAACCGTTGAAATTTTGACATTCACAAGTATCAACCACTTTTTTATTGGTCTCCGAAGGCAAAAATCATTTCAGCCAATAATATTGCGAATTGTCTAATATAAAATATATTTTGGAAAAACCGAAATTTTTTTCGGTTTCTTACAGCAAGGTCTATCGAAAAATATTATAATTTAATGGTCTTACAAAAATAACGCTATTTTATAAATTGTTCCGAACCCTCTCATAATATTACTGAGCAAATAACAGCATCCAAGAGAATCGTATTAAATAATTTGAAAGCAAATCATGTAGCAATAAAAAGTTATTCATTAATCGATTTAAATACTAAGAAACATTCAATATTTGGCCACAAACATTAAACACGTTTCACTATCCGGAATGGCTAATTAATGATAGTTTTATTGAACTAGCTGTGCCCTCGACTCTGTTCAAGTAATCTACATGAAAGTAATGGTAGGTAAACACCCGCAGTTTCGCATGGCGGTACAGTAGGTACTGATGATGTAGTCACCGACTGAATTAGTACCCTTACCATGAGTTTACAGTGATCGTACTCGTAGTTCTACAAAGTAACCGATATGGGCGCTGAACTATTCTCCATACGAATCGGTTACGCCGTCTCTAATAGCGGGCACAGTCACGTCAACTCATGGTAAGGGTTCTGTGGTTTCCAACCAGTGGTCCGTATAGTCAGAGGAGTCGTATGAGTCAAAATATGGTCCGTGAAGGATTTCGCCAGAGTCCTCTGCAGGTTGGGAATTCTGTTTACATTAGGTCGCGAACATCGAAGAGATAAGAAAAGGTTGGTAATCACTGGACGGGTAGACTGACCAGTTAAAGGAAAAGGACAAAAAATATGTGACGTGCAGATGGCGACAACCAGAGACCTACGATAGGAAAGCATTTTTAACCGGCTTCAAAATAAGATGATTCAAATGTAATCTGTACATGAGCGGGTTATTTTTGGCTTTTCACTTTATTTTGAAGTCGGTTTTCTTTTGTGTAAAAAAAAACAATAAAGAAGACTTCAGATAGTGATTGGGCTAATATGATGATGGTCGTTAGACAAATCGCGCGATAGACAAAATATAAATCATCTATCACTTTCCGAGATCTATACTATTATAAAATCCAAAATTGTATTGAAAATTCGTTTTCTATGAAGATTTGTATGGTAACAAAATAATAAATAATATTATTTGCCTGTGTTTATATTGACATCTAATCAGATTGCATACTAGAATTATCAGCTAGTTTTAATGCTGATTGTACACAAAATTTTACGGATAACAAATTCCGAAGACGTTTATACAATACTGATCACTAATGAATCCTATGGATATGAATGCACGCATATACTAAAAGGATTGTATTATATATACGTATAGAAAGATATACTATCTAACTGGCGGTTCACTATCAGTATGAGGCAATGTGTTTCGGTACATTATTCAATCATCGCTCCTAATTTATTGGATTTGATATCGCTGCAACTGTACACTAATGAGGACGCGTGGTCAAATCAGACAGCCTAACACGGCATTCGGTAATTACGTAAGGAAAATTTTGGCCATTTCATACAGGGTGGAACAGATCGAGGGACTTTTAAGAAAACAGGGAATTGTCAGAAGAAAATAAAGTACTCAGTCTGGCTGAGTACTTTATTTTCCACCAATGAACTATGTAAATATATCTATCTATTTTTGAAATACAGTTTGTTAATAAACATTAGTGTAAAAATCTACACATATCAACCCTAGCATCTTTTGAACATCTCTTAAGTTAAAGACAGGTGTCAATTTAAAATGTAAATAAAACCTTTGAATTAGTAGGGTTGTCACTGATATTAAAATATTTCATTTTCATGACTTTATTTTACTTTTAAATCCAGCTTTACAATTATAATAGGTCGATTGTAGATCACTCAGAAGACAATATCCTGTCAGCCCAGTCTTTAGAAATGTTCCACCCTGTATAGAAAACTCCCGTGAGTCTTATATTAAAATACACACGAAACGGGTTTCCGTTCGCCGCGACTGATCGTAGCTCCTGCTGGTGAATCGCGTACCGATTCGAAACATGTCGAGCGATTCGACTTCTACGACGTGAGTTAACCCGTTTTGTATGCTTTTGTCCATTCTTGATGGCGGTTCAATGGGAGTCTAATTTGATTGAAATTGTAATATAACTGACTTGTGTTTGTATGAATTAACAGTCCTATCCTGACCGATTCTGAACGTTTGCTATATACATATTTACCAACGATAGGGACTTGAAATTTGAAACACAATTAGAGGATAAAAAACCGCAGTGTGATAGGTATATGGAATCGCGCCGATGCGTACCATACATTTTGTATTGTAGTTATTGCAGTTATACTTTACGAAAAAATCAAGTCTACCTATTACGGTTGAGAAAATACAGTCCTGTGATATACAGAGAGAAACACAGACAGCAGAGGTTTTATAATAGCATTAGCACCTGTGTGGGTACGGAACCCTAGAAAGCAACTCCTAAGAGGGTATGAAAGTTTGTATAAAAAAATTTAAAATACACGTGTAAGTAGGGAGGTACAAATTGCGTAGAATCTAGTCAGTAAACAAAATAAAAATAACGAGGAAAATCAATACAATTCTAAATGGAGATAAATCTCAATATGCATATGCATACTCCTAGGCTTGGACGACCGACACAACCGAAACGGCGAGGCAACAGAAATAACAACATGACACCGAGACATAGGTACCGATTATCCAACATATGCGTAATCTATGGACGTGGACACTTCAGGAGCGAAAAGTTACAAGCGACAAGGGCTAAGGCCTTACGGCAAGGTCAAAACGTCGAGGTGATTACGCGGTTAAGTTTCTATTGTTAATTACAAGTATAATCGTGAGTTAAAAGACATTTGCTAACAATGTTCTAAGCGAGTTTCTACTGCTGTCCTGAGGCAATCATACTACTGTTTGTCACATTTTTATTTAGTTCAAACACGGCTTCATTTCATTTGTTTTTATAGTTTACTTGTCACTAAAAATTTAACCCGTTTCTAAAGATTGATTCGTCAATCTGTTGCATTTGAGAATTGGACCGGGACTGGCCAGAGCTTGGTTGCCGGGTTCGGAGGTCCAGGATGCACCTGCGCATTGGCTCGTCAATTATTGCACCCCCCCCTCCGATTTTCCCCTCCTCCGACCCCCCGCGCTTCACCCCTTCAGCCCCCCCGCCCGCGCGATGTGACCTTCACTGCTGCATCCCTGGCCAATCGCCAGCTGCACTGTCTCACCTCGACTCAAAATTACGATTATTTAAAGGAATGGCACAGTTACCAACTATCAACAATACTTATTCATTTTATTCTATAACCAACACTAGGAAAATGAATTCCCGAGCAGAATAGCTCGGAACAAAGAAATCAGTTATAACAACATCGATTGCCGCCTAGGAGCGGGGCGGGGGGGGTCTAGGTCTCGCGTAGTCATGGTAACCCGAGCCCTGGGAAATCCAAGCTACGCAATACCTAACGCGTAGGTACTAAAGTCAAATCACTTTATAAAACAGCGAAAACTGGTTCGCGTCGGAATGCGAAGTGAAAGTGTCCGCGAGAAAAAGAGTTTTCCACGAGTTTCACCGCGCGTTCAACAGGTGACGTTGGTACTTATGGCAGCAGAGTGCGGGCGTGCGCGCTATCGGAGCCGCGCTGAACGACTGCGCTGTCCGAGGTGCACCGAAATAACTGCTCGGTGCAGCCGGGCCGCTCGATGCAGGCCCCTCCCCTCACCCCTCCAGGTCACGGCTGCATCGCCATGGTTACCGGCTCCAGCGATCGATGCAGCTGTTGCAGCATCTGACCTTGAGGCTTCCGTGCGATGCCACGCCTATGAGGACCTTGGAATGTAACATGGGAACTTGGGATGACATTCTGTGAAATCTTTGCCAAATCTGAATCTTTCTCAATCCATCCTCCATCTTGAAACAAAAAATAAAAAACTACTCCGTTTAAAAAATCTCTCTAAGTACTTCCATTTCTTAAGTTCCAAGAGTGCTTATAATCAGACCGTAGATTTTAGATCCTAAAAACTGTGGTAATTTAACTATTCGGCGGCCAAAGTGAGACCAAACTTGAACGAATTTGTAATTTTGATAATAAGATGAATAACGCTTAATAACGACTTAGGATCTTGTAGCAAGTTACCACTGGAAAATGGCTCCTGTTGATGAAACTTTAGTTTTCTGTCGTTCGTTTCTGTGCCTTGATTGACCGGCTAATAGACTAATAAACTCATTAGGTACCACTAGTTAGTTTTGACCCTGACACAGTTTTCTCGGTTATTGTTATTACATTGTCTCTTTGCACGGATGGCAGAAACGATCAATGTGCTGGTACAAGCTACAAATATAATCTACATATGTTCAGGTCAAAAGGGCTAAGATAGATAGATTAAATAATGTCCTTTAAGTAATATATATAAGTGGCATTTACTAACAAATAGAGGCATTTACTATCACCTTACTCTTGCAATGGTTAACTTCGCCAATCAGGGTCAGATGGCGCCACGGTTAACATTGGCAACATTACTGATATAAGTTGAACCAAACTGAGATTTGGGAGAATGAGGGTGGATGAGAAAAGGGGAAGCGGTCAAGTGAATGTCACTGAGATCGCGTTGTGATTTTTAATAAATTGAGTTTCTGCTAATTACATTGAGTGCTATACGGAAATTATAAATAATTCACTTGCGCTGTGAATAATTAATGTGCACAATTGTTATCGAGACACGGGCCTTGGGACATGCCCTTGCATTATGGCCAATATTTATTTGTAACTGAGATCGGATTTATTAACTACGTAAAAGACAACTGCATACAAAGATTCTACGCATATGATCGGAGTTTTGGAACAACTTCACAGAGCGAGAATAGCTCAGTGGTGCCGGGGCCGCCTAAAGACGGACGCCGAGACTGGTCCATAGTTCGAGCCCTGTGAACGGAAATTCTTTTTGCTGTTATTTTGTTTATGTTTTCTTTTTTTTTGTTTCCTTACGGAATTCTACTTGTATTTTACGGGATCCCGGTGTAGTATTAATCTTAGTTTTTAATATTTGTAGTTTTTAGGATAGGTAAAATTTCCTATACAACTGTTGATAAGACGTATTTCTTTACATTATTTATCAACCAATAAATTAATGCCTAGTTGTATTTTTAGAATAAAATAATTTGTGATATAATTTGTCTAACTCTTCATTACCCTCATCTCACGAACCCGAATCATTTCATTGGCGCCCACAGGGTAAAAGGAATGAAGAGTATTGTACATTAATTGCTTGGCGGTCTTGTTAGTATTTTGTGATTTCTTATTATTAGTCAGTTGTGTATTTGTTATTTTTAGTACAGTAAGATAATTCTTAGGTAAATAATGGACGTTAAGTATCTTTTGAAGGATGAGCTAGCATTCGAGCTAGCTTGCAGGGGTATTCAGGACATACATACGGTTGACCCAACGCGTAAGATCCTTAGGGAAATTTTTAAGAGGGAGTCATGTGGACAATCTTCCATCACACTTAAAGTTCCGAAATGTTGTATTGAAGATCCCGGTTCAGAGTTAACGATTTGTGAAACTAAATTTAAAGTTCTTTCAGCCGCACTCAGTGAAATTAGTGGAGTACCTGACCCTACCAATTTTAAGCGCGTTTTCTCCCGTCTCACGCATTTGCTTGGCCGTGTTAAACTTATCATTCCCACCGAGCAGGACCACATAGTCAGACACTTAAATATTCTTAAAGAAGTCCAAGATGCCATTACTGCCATGGAGACTTTAGATAATTTGGATGAGGAAGGGGAGGAGGAACTCTCAGAACAGGATAAGGATATTTTGTATAAGTCTTTAGGAGAAGAAGGATCCTGTATTATTGAGAAACTTAGTCTTGAAAGTGCTAATAAGGGTGACACATCTGCCACAGTTCCTGGCGCGATGCAATCCTCAAGCGCGGTTTCACAGCCAAAAATTTCGCGGGAACAGAATATAAAAGCAGAACAACTACCGAGATTTTTAATGGAGGAACGACGCGGCCTACTTCAGAGAACTTCAACTGTGGATATTGAGCCTACTAGGAGGAAGCTTGTACCAATTAAGGATTGGGGCTTGAAGTTTAATGGTAAAGGATCAATGAGCGTTAACGCTTTCTTGGAACGTATTGAAGAGTTAAAGGACGCGCGCAACGCCACTGAGAGTGATTTATATCGTTATGCCATTGATCTTTTTGAAGATGATGCATTGATATGGTTTCGTGCGAATCGAGACTTTGTCACGTGTTGGCAGGAGCTAGTGGATCTCCTTATTAAATCGTTCCAAAGACCTTACTATGAGGAAGAATTAATGGAGGAAATTAGGAAAAGAACACAGAGTAAGCATGAAAGTGTTTTGATCTACGTGTCGGTGATGCAGAACATGTTCAATCGCTTGCCGACAAAGCTATCGGATCAGCAGAAGCTAAACATTTTGCTGAGAAACATCCAGCCAGACTTCCAGAGAGCGGTGTGTCGAGATCGGTTCAGCACGGTGACAGAATTGTTGGACGTTCTGAAGGTCATAGAGCAAACGAAGATAAATTGTGACAATTTTCAAGAGCCTAGCCATGGCCGGGGCTTAATCGAACCTGATTTAGCATATCAAGGAAAGGAGATCAATGCCATTGTTAATCAGGCCACTTCTCAGGGTAATCAGGTCACAAGTCATATGAAATGCTGGAACTGCCGTAATATGGGTCACGGCTTTAGGGATTGCCCGGCGGATAAGCAAAGGTTGTTTTGCTATAAATGCGGTAAATTTGGGGCGACAGTAAAGAAATGTCCTTGCAACAATCCGGGAAACGCCAACTCGGAAGTCAAGCCTGCCGAAGGACTTCCGAAATAGATCATAGAAATGAGGAATGGCAGGAATGGCTGAAGGTGATTTCGGGGTTTTTCGAATCTGGGGAAATCTGCAAAATTGACATTAAGCCTGATGACAAACGTTATTATGCTTCTTTTAAAATATTAGGAAGACCGTTTTCGGGACTCTTAGACTCAGGCGCAAGTATCTCAGTAATTTCAAAATGCTTTTTTTCAAATTTAGGATCTTTCGGAATAGAAGCACAGAATATAAGTCAACAGTGTCTTTCGACCGCTGATGGTACACGTCACACTATAGATTCTATAGTGTACTTGCCTATAGAATTTCTGAGCAAGTACAGGGTTGTGAAGTTCCACATAATGGACAAGCTTAATCATAAGATCATTTTGGGTATGAATTTCTTTACACAGTTTGATTTAGAAATAAACAGTTACAATATGCGTGCGGACATAATAAACAGTGAAGAGTATGAAGAGATTAACGCATTGGCACCAGTGGTTCCTCGAGAGCAACTGACCCTAGCACAAAACGAAGCCTTGGAGTCAGTAATTCAGGAAATGCGAACACAGTTGGGTTTCGGCATCGGTAGGACACATTTAATAGAGCATAAAATTGAAACTGGAGATAATTCTCCAGTTTGTCAAAGACAATACCCGTTCGCACCTCCAATTATGAAACAATTGGAAGATGAAATCGAGGACATGTTGGCGAAGGACATCATTGAGCCTTCCCACAGTTCTTGGCGTTCCCCGGTGCTTCTTGTTAAAAAGCCTTCTGGTCAGAATCGGCTGTGCTTGGATAGTAGACTTTTGAATAAAGTCACCAAAAGGGATTCTTATCCCTTACCCAGAGTAGCAGTCATACTGGATAGCTTGAGAAATGCACGATACTTGTCCACCATAGATCTTCGTTCAGCGTTCTGGCAAATACCGTTGGAGGAATCGAGCAAAGAGAAGACGGCTTTTGGTTTGGCTGGTAAAGGCTTATTTCAGTTTAAAGTCATGCCATTCGGCTTAAACAATGCCTCACAAACTCAGCAGCGTCTTATGGATAGATTATTTCCTCCAGAATACGAAGGAAAGATTTTCACATACTTAGACGACATAGTGGTCAGCACCAGTAACTTTGACGAGCATATATCGACATTGAGATGGGTTTTAGCCCAACTTCGAATGGCAGGTTTGACAATCAACACAGACAAGTGTGAGTTTGCTCGTTCTTCGCTAAAATATTTAGGTTATGTCGTGGATAAAGAAGGGTTGAGAACAGACCCAGATAAGGTGAGCGCTATATTGAATTATCCACGGCCAGCTACGTTTACGGAATTAAAGCGATTTATCGGATTAGCTAGCTGGTATAGGCGGTTCGTGGAAAATTTCGCCATGGTGGCAGCACCATTGCACGAACTGACCAAAGGCGGAAAAAAAGGAAAACGCATAGTATGGAATGATGAAGCAGAAACGGCGTTTATCAATTTAAAAACAGCTTTAACTTCTACACCTGTCTTAAGCGTTCCGGACTTCAGCCAGGAATTTTCCGTGCAGTGCGACGCATCAAATAGAGGAACTGGTGCGGTTCTCTTTCAGGTTATTGAGGGGATAGAACGGCCTATAGCCTACACCAGCCGGAAGCTTACAGATCGTGAGTCTAGATATTCAGCTTCTGAGAGAGAACTATTAAGTGTCCTTCATGCCGTGGAACAATTTCGTCCCTACCTTGAGGGTAGCCACTTTAAAGTCATATCAGACCATAGTGCATTACAGTGGCTCCATAAGAATAGAGACCCACATGGACGATTAGCTAGGTGGGCTATGCGTCTCCAACAATTTGATTATGAGATAATTTTTCGGAAGGGTAAACAGAATGTTGTTCCCGACGCCTTATCGAGGGCCCTAGAAATTGAGGAAATTCATGTACTTGAGGTTAAAACTGATCACAAAGATGATTGGTATAAGGCGCAGGAAGAGAAAGTCCTGAATGGAACGCATTCTGATGATTGGCAGGTGAGCCAGGATCGACTTTGGAAATATTTAAAATTAAAACAGTTCCCAGAAGAGAAATACAGCTGGAAGTTAGTAGTTCCTGAGGCTCTTAGAGCAGATGTGCTTAAGGAGTGTCATAATGATCCCACAGTCAAATCCCACAGAAAGGGTTAATAAGGTTATCGGAACAGCTATAGCTTGTTATGTGCGCGATAACCATAAAGAATGGGACAAATACATACCTCATATAGGCCATGCTATAAGAACCGCAGTGCACGAGGTTACTGGGAAAACTCCATCATATCTGTTCTTTGGGCGTGAAACTTCGATACAGAAGGTCAGCCACAGTCATTTTGAAAAAGAGGCTCCACTCCGGTTCAATAGAGAAAACTATGAGTCCCATTTAGAAGAAAGAAATAAAATCTATAATGACATACAAGACAGACTCCGAAAGGCATACGAAGAAAACGCCAAGCAGTACAACAAACGTAGGCGGACTTGTGAGTATAGGGAAGGGGACATGGTCTGGAAACGCAATAAGTTGTTGTCTAATGCCTCTAAAAACTTCATGGCGAAATTATCAGCAAAATATGAAAAGGCCATTATTGCAAAGAAATTATCGACTGACGTATATAAACTAGTAAGTTTACGAGGTAAAGACTTGGGTAAATGGCATTCTTCGGACCTGAAACGCATGGCATGAATCCGGGTCGGATTCTTCTGAGGAGAGGGGATATTGCAATGGTTAACTTCGCCAATCAGGGTCAGATGGCGCCACGGTTAACATTGGCAACATTACTGATATAAGTTGAACCAAACTGAGATTTGGGAGAATGAGGGTGGATGAGAAAAGGGGAAGCGGTCAAGTGAATGTCACTGAGATCGCGTTGTGATTTTTAATAAATTGAGTTTCTGCTAATTACATTGAGTGCTATACGGAAATTATAAATAATTCACTTGCGCTGTGAATAATTAATGTGCACAATTGTTATCGAGACACGGGCCTTGGGACATGCCCTTGCATTATGGCCAATATTTATTTGTAACTGAGATCGGATTTATTAACTACGTAAAAGACAACTGCATACAAAGATTCTACGCATATGATCGGAGTTTTGGAACAACTTCACAGAGCGAGAATAGCTCAGTGGTGACGGGGCCGCCTAAAGACGGACGCCGAGACTGGTCCATAGTTCGAGCCCTGTGAACGGAAATTCTTTTTGCTTTTATTTTGTTTATGTTTTCTTTTTTTTTGTTTCCTTACGGAATTCTACTTGTATTTTACGGGATCCCGGTGTAGTATTAATCTTAGTTTTTAATATTTGTAGTTTTTAGGATAGGTAAAATTTCCTATACAACTGTTGATAAGACGTATTTCTTTACATTATTTATCAACCAATAAATTAATGCCTAGTTGTATTTTTAGAATAAAATAATTTGTGATATAATTTGTCTAACTCTTCATTACCCTCATCTCACGAACCCGAATCATTTCACTCTTTACTCTACGTTTAGTTTTGGAATTGCAGATGACTTTGATGTGTTCCAAAATTAAAAGGAAATAGCAGAAATTGCAAAAAGTTACTTGCTTTCTGGGCGTTTTAAAAAAAAAACCATGTCCCTGTTTCTTCCTGAACGTCATGTTCTGTAACAAACAGGATTCGATTTTATTTTTGGAAAACACTCTTCTACTATTAATTTCAAAAGGAAATACAAAAAATTGTTACTACTTTACTAAAAATACTATTTAAAAAAATATAGTAATCTTTGAAATTATACTTACAATTGCTTAAAGTAAAATTACGGAAAAAAGTCGTCTTTAATTTTTGCCGTGATATCAAAGGAAAATATTAGTTTATCCAACAAAAGCATCCAAATCTATTGTTAAATAGTCTGTCGCATGCATCCGGAAAGGTGGGCCACAATTGCAATCCAATGGATCTCACAAAATAGATAACGGAACAGAGGCAGACCGAAAAGCAACGGCAGAACCGCATTGGCAATAGGGTCAAATGGAAAGGAAGGCCTTTGCCCAGCAGTGAGAAAAGGGACGGCCTGAGAACCAGCACTGCACATACGCCTGGCTGTGTTAGCACATGCTAAGTCCGCTCTTTTTGTCACGCGGAATAATTTGGGTGGACAATTTCCGGTCAATGCTGTTCTTGTTTACCTATTCCATGTACCTATTTTATTTTTTGTGTGGCAATAAATGTTTCATTCTTCCTTTCTTTCAGTGGGACCCTTAAATAGACTATAAAATGTTTAATAGACCATTACCGTCTTTCACACGTGCAAGAAACCAAGTAAACTTTTCCTGGTGTGTTTGTCTGATTAAAATACCGAAGAGTTCGTGCGATCGCATGCATTAGGCCGGGACCGTTTCCTCGCAATCGGAATTTTATTTTTATTGCTAAGTAAATTGTGTTAATGCGCCATTCGAACATTAGCGTGTCGGGGTGAATCGTATAATAAATAAGAATATCTTATACTAGAAGATTCCCGTGTAAAAAAATCTTTGTTTTTTTTTTAATCACGCCGAAACGCCTGAACGAATTTTAACCAATTTTGAACGTCTAAAGATGGCTATAGGGTACTTTTCACCCGACAACGGTAAAGAAAAATATCACTACGCAGACAAAGTAGCGACCATCTTCTATTACTAGTGGGTCTGTGAGAAGACCTGGCGATTTTTTACGAAATGGCTGAAATACATAATTTTTCACGTTTTCAACACCTTTTGTCTCCGCCATTTTGAAGAATTTCGAAATACTGAATCTACAAAAAAACCTGTATAATTATCGAATCTGCTCAGAAATTTTCACGAGAGTCGGTTGAGAAATGCGACCTGAAGGCGATAACATCCGAAATTCGGATATATGTACGTTTTTTTTGGCCAAGCTGAAACTGAGACGCTTTGCTCCCTCGGTCAGTAACGTAATGAATAATCATTATACATTCCAGTCATCGTTTGAGCCGAAGTGCCAACCGACGAGACGATGATACAATTGAATTTATTTGTCAAGTCAGAAACAAAATGTATTTCAAGTGCCAATAAATAGTTACCCGCATTTGTTTTAATCCATTACCAAGACAATGGATTACGACACCAGTTCGTGCCCTTGTCCGCTACCTACATACCATCCACGAAGGGACTGCCAGAGATCTCTGGCATACAACTTGGCGGAGTGATGCTTGATCCACGCCAAACGTACCATGCATCGGGACGACAAAGACTTATCTGACTGCAATTAGATAGTAATCTGGATCTTTGTGGTATCAAGGTTACGATATTTAGACTTGAAGGCGCCGGGACGTTTACAACTAATAATATACAGGTGGAGTTTGGCTGGTCGCTAAAAACTGGGGAGCTAGTTTGGATTAAGCCAGCAATTATAGCGTTTATTTATTTGCGTTTAAGCGGAATAATCAGATACTCGTGATGGTTTATCATGTGATAAATAAATGATACAGCATTTGTCACTCACACTCGCTCAGTGTCAAAACGTGACGGGTGCTTTATCACTTATTTATCGTGTGACAAAAGCTACCATCATAAGCTCGCATATAATACATGTATTTATACTATTACACAACTACGGCAAAGCAGAAAAAGCTTATGTCTTCTTCCTAACGCACTAATGAAGAGCGTCTAAGCATCCTCTACATACGAGTAGGTAATATGTACATCAACCGAATATGTTTGCGATTCCGGGATTTTCTGAAAATGATCCAAAAATGTCAGTTTTTCGGTCTCAGTGCTGCAAACGGATTCTTATAGGGAAATGGTGTAATACCTACTTGTTTTTTCAGAAAATTTCTTTTTTAAACTCTTTTTACTCAGGAATGTTCCAACATTTTAACTTCATACAAGAAATATCACCCAAAAAGTTGTATGAACAAATGTTTTTCCAGTGCCTCACATTTATAAAAAAATATAATAATATTATGTATGCAGTCATACAAAAACGTGGTGATCAAAAATGGAAATTTCACTTTTTTTCTTGATTGAATATAGGTACAAAGGACTCTGAATAAGATGAACCGAAAAAGCAATATTCTGAAAATAAAAATTCGTGTAAACTTTTTTGGAATTTGACTTCAACTGAAAAAAGGGAAACTTCCGGTTTATTCTCCTTTAATAGAAAAACTTCATTTAATATTTTATTTCTCTCATCGAAAGAATTTTTCTCTGAAGCCATAAAAAGATTTGGATTGTTATAATACAAATCCAATATACTTACCTAACTTTTGAAGATTTATGAAAAATTTATATAAGACTTGTTTGTTGAAATTGTCGATGAAATGAAACTTTCGTTTTGTGTCATCCTTCTTTGCAGGGATCGTCACCGGTATATGTGTAATAAATACAGTCCGACCAAAAAGAGTGGAAATTAAAAAGTGGCAATACTGTAGTGTCGTCTCTTTCTAATCAATCGAAGAAAACGGGGACTACACTACAATATTGCCACTTTTTAATTTCTACTCTTTTTGGTCTGTAAGCGATATACCGAAATTGAATACTGGTACCTATTTTGTGGTTTGTGGGAGCCACATTTGACTCCTAGAAAATTCTCAATAGTCGTACATTTTACATTACTCATGCAAATATCATCCAATTGATTAGGTTAGGTTAGATTTGTTTTAGGTTCTCTGCCTTTTTGCCGAATTATTTTTCGCAAACGTTTCATTTCGCAAAAGTTTCATTTCGCCAAAAGCATTTTTCACTGAAACTGTAAACTATTTCGAATTGTTATAAAACAAACCTAACCTAACCTAATCTAAAGGATGATATTTACAACAATCTGAAATAGTTTACAGTTTCAGTGAAAAATGCTTTTGGCGAAATGAAACTTTTGCGAAATGAAACGTTTGCTAAAAATAATTCGGCGAAAAGGAAGTACACCTTTGTGTTAAGAGCCCACCCATGCACAATCCGTCAGGTGAATGATCCTAGATCTCAACATCCCTAGTGATTAAAAATCTGTCCCTTGGAAATAAGAAACTTAAACAGTTTTTCTTCAATCTTGTCAACGTGAAAACACGATTTTCTCGATACTTTTATCGCTCAAACACAACCCTTTTTTTAGATATTTTCGGTTGGATCTTCCAAACCCTTCCATTTTTAACAATGTTTTTAGCTTAATAGATGCACAATTATAAGTTCTCAAAAACTGTAAAACTATTTTCAATATAAAATGCACACGTTTATAACACAACTCAAAAAACATGATTTCCGCGCTTCCGAGCCAGCATTTCGCATCTCGCTCACGCTTACGTTCAGTGAGAGAGAGAGAGTTAGCCAACGCGTTGGCGCCCTCTTAAAACAATCTCAAATAGTTTAAGGTTGCAAACAAAAATGCTTCCTACGGAATGGTGGCAAAATTATTCGACAAAAATAATTCCAGGAGTCAATATACTCGTATTTTGTATGGAATACCGGTATCCGATCCCTGCTGTTTTGGGTCGTTGTGCCGCAGTAAGCATGTGAGTGAAAAGGTGGTCGTCGACGACCAGTATCGCCCGGAGCGCCGCCGATCGGGTTTGAAAGTGAAAATGCTCAGAAGCAGGCTCAAGTGTTCCGCTCACTGTATTGCTGTGTATAGCCTGACCAGAAATATATGAGGATTGTCAAGAGGGCGCTATTTGTAAGATTTATACGGCAACAATTTTGCAACCAATCGCAACCGCACTGTAATGACATATTAGTTTAAATACTTGTCAGTCCTTTGGTAACCTCAGTAATATTATTTAATGGAATGCACTCTTTTCCTGACTGTTTCTCGTGAAGTAAACACGTGTACATTTTATTTATAATATTACGTTTACGACTGTGAATGGTTTTCGGTATTTTCTTTGGATAGGTATTTCTAAATATTTTTAGCTTTTAAAGAAACCACCACGAATGACATTGACATTGTTGACAAATAATTGCCAGTGTAAGAAATTAGTTCCAGTGAAATTCCGCAAATGTTAACGTTTTATTTCATCTACAGTACCTATTAATTAATAGTCGTAGCCAATAAATATTTGTGGATGATGAAGTGATAACTGGAGCGCACTTATTCCTTTAATATTACCGATTTTGTGACAGTAGATAATATTTTCTTATACGACAGCAGATGACGTATGACGTAAACATGACTAAAATGGCGTCATTACGGATTTACCCTTTTTTACACCATGACTGTGTCACGAGGATGAGTCCACATTGACGCAATTCTAAGAAGGCAACATAACATTTAAAAACAACGTTGTAAAAAAGGAGGTAAGTAATTCATTTACGTCACCTTACGCCGTAAGTGGGATTTTCTGCCCGTGTGGAGAAAATTTAACGCGGTAATTCGTAAAGCCCCAGATCGCATACTTATGGCTCTCACCTTCGGTTCGGGCAATAAACACCCCGCGATCTGGACGAATTCACCGCCCTAGGTACGTAATATACCTACTATTAAGGGTCTTAAATCTTACTTATAAACAACATAAGCACTGCTTTATAATTTACATAACAATTTGTAACGCTCAGCTAGGGCTGCCATCTCTAAATTCGCCGAACCCGGACAAGTATTTAAAAAAATCCGGACATTTGTCGTAAATCGCAGTTTTTCCTCGTACGTGTCCGAAAATAGTATTATTAAAAAAACAATCGCTTTATTTTTTAATCACATAGAAAGTGTCCACTTACATAGGGTTTTTCCCGGACACTTTTTGAAAACCCCCCGGACGGTGTCCAAACTAGGACTAATTCGGGGAAACCTGGATGGATGGCAGCCCTACACACTAGGGTGGGTCACTTTTGTATGGGAAAAAAATTAATACTTTTATTGCTTTAGGCATAGCAAAAAAAATGTAACTCATAATAATGTAAACTAAATACCAAAATTGCATTGTAATTGATGTTGATCTTTTGCCTCCGGATAAATTTTTTAAGTTAGTATAGAAATGCCCATATTAAATGAGCGTTATGAAGTCTGGTTTTATTATTTTAAATTTGGCCCAATATATTTTAATGTATCTTTATTCTGAGTATAATAGGTAAGTAGAGCATCACAAACGAAATACAACAAAAAAAATATATATACAAGGCCACTTTTTTTTTAGTGCTCCATACATTAGGTACTTTTTTCTGGAGTAATCCGGAGGCAATAAAACGGAAATATAAAAATAAATAAAAATATTTGTTCATTAATGGCACTAAATGGCACCTTTTTTCAACTGTGCCCGTTAGAAATAATAAAAAAAAAAATCCCAACCCTACTACACACAGCTTAAAATGGGCCCAACATTTTTCTTTTTGTGTTTGTGTGCAGTACCGGTATTTTTTGGAAATATGGGGAAACCGGAAATCTTCAGCCCTCTCATACAAAAATTTACTTGAATCTGAGTCTATAGTTCTAAACCAATAAGCATAGCAAGATGAAGGATAAATATGTCTTAATGTGGAAAATTTTCAGCATATGGATTTTGGGTGTAAATAAGGGGCGAAAAAGGTTTTCAAGCAGAAAAAGAGAGTGTAGATTTCTAAAGGGCAAACAAAACAACGCACGCGCGCATTTGAGTCTCCTGGAGTCGCAAGCGTCCATATTGGGGTAACTGCTGCGAAGATGCCACGACTTAGCGCAACCAGCGGCGCGGCGAGCGGTTAAACGAGAGATCCGAGCGCGGCGGCCATACGAGTGAGCGAAACATACGTACCACGCACCGCTGCCGCTGTCGCGCAAAGTCGTGGCATCTCTGTCAGAGGGCCCATAACCTAGTTGACATCGGCGGGGTTTCGAACTTAAAAATAAATACAAAATCTCAATTACCTACTGAATTCTATGTTGTCGTAACTACAGATGTGAATTCTGGGGGAAGGCCTTCTGATGGACATATAAACTACGCGTATTTCTTTATACAGTTAACAAGATTAAATATTAACGTATTCACATAAAGATCGCTAAAGTGCTTTCAAATAAACAATGCATAGATCGACACACAAAGCATAAGGACAAATTCGAAAGGTTGCTTGGCGTAAGGGTAGCGAAGTGGTTAACGCGCTTGACCGGCAATACACAATCTCTTCCTCCAGGTTACGCATTAAAAATTTTCTTTTGAGCTTTGGTCTTTGTATTAATATAAAAATTGAGGTGTATACCCATTAAAAAAAAAGAGACATTACATGTTTCATAAATTGATAGTTAACAAGATAGTTTCTAGAATACCTAAATTTCCTGCCCCAAACGAAACAGAATCTTTATTCCTTGTACCCACGCGTGCCTAGCTCAGAGTATGCAAGAAAGAGACGCCACATTCTTTCCTACCTGCGTAGAAATTTTAACTCGCAATGGCTGAATGTAGGTCGATCTAGGATGTAGCTCAAATATCTAGGTCACTGGGTCAGCCTGGAAGCCTGTGATAGATAAATCGACGTGTTTCAGTACCTGATGGAAATATAGGTCACACGTGTATTGGGATATTTGGACCTAGATATTTCCATATATACTAGGATAGTTCGAATATGGACCATATAATTACATTTCAAAATATTTACATTTATTCCTGTGATAAAAAGTTAAAAGATTTTGCTGCATAAAAGAAAATAAGGGTCACTTGATATATTTATTATATAATTAGTGGGTTACAAAGTAGCGAAAATCACAATACATAGTGGGTTGGTACGTGATTTTAAATTCCAAGTTTACTTTTTTCCTAAGGTCATAAAATGTTAAATTTAGAGTTTAAAATTAGCATCAAAAATTAATTACGTGGTTCTGTATTTTTCGAGCAGTATATATACAGCGTGTATAGGTATTTGATATAACCGCAAACTTTACGGGGTCTTAGTATAGGCATATATTAATATATTGCACTGTAAATTATTTTAAAAAATCTAACTTTTTTCCATATAAAATAATTCCGCACGCAATGTATTTGTTTGTTGTTGTTTGTTGACACCTAACATAATGATGCGACAACTTTCACTAGTAATAACTACGCCATACATTGCTGCTCAGATTTTTTTTAAATATTAATTACTTTATGGCAGTTACCGCTAAATTAATAATTGTTATAAATATCAGATTATAGCACTAAAATCTCCGTCTGGCTTCAATTTGCGGTTGTATGAAACACGCTGTATTTATCACATTAAATCCTTTATTACGTAAATAATGAATTAGATTTAATACAAATCGGTAATTTTGAAAGTTGGGATCTGCAAACCATCGAGGTAAACAGTACGGAAAAGTACCAATAAGACCAGCTACATTAAAAGCCAATTCTTAAGAAACAAGTATGATTGATGCATAACCAAACATGGCCATCACAAGTTAGTGTACGGCCTGAGTGAGGGCGCGCAGCGTGGCGGGCAAGCGGCAAATAGAGTGAATTAAGTGAATAGCTTACACTCGGGAAGTCCGGACAGTACACGTGCATCAATGAATTGTTTTATACCTTACCAGTAGGTAGGTACATTTATATAAACTAGTGGCACTGTGAGCTATAGATCTCGTGACTTTGTTTCGAAATGGTTGAAATGTGTTTTTTACGTTTGTAACCCCCGTATCTCCGCCATTTCGTAAAATTTAATCGATAAGAAGAATTTATGTACTTATTGATACCTACTCACAAAATTTCAAGAGAATTGCTTGATAAATGCAATCTCTAAGCGAGAACAGCCGGAAATCATCCAAACATCGTTCGTCTAATTATCCCGAATGCGGTCGCTGAAAGTTATGATTTTTCTTGATAGTAAGAGATATTGTTGATTTATTTCCTGCTGCATTCGATAGTGATTTTTAAGGGAGCCCTTTGGCTCGAAACTTATTTCGCCGATAAATCATTTCGCACAATTTTTATTTCTTTTTAGTCGTACATTTTTCATATTTTTTGCAAATACCATCCTATTGATTAAAATAGGTTAGGTTTGTTTTATAACAATCTCAAATAGTTTACGGTTGTAAAGAAAAATGCGTTCTACGAAATGAAACATTCGACGAAAAAAAATCTAGGAGTCAATATGGACCCGATTATTAACGTATTAATGTTATTATTAATACATGAACGGAAAGTATAGTGATTGAAGTAATTCGCTGGCCTGTTAACGTGTTAACATGAACGTCGCACGCCCCGCCCCGCTGCACGCTCCGCTCGAGCGTTAACTGAGGCCCCACATCAACCTCGAGCGGTGATTCATTTCTCGGCGAGGTGAAAGCATCAGCTGATGATAACGCTCGCTGATGTTATCGAAATGGAAAGTGCATGGAGATATACTTGCGAATTAGGGACGGGATACTTGAAATTAAATATACATTTTTTATAATTACCGTGTAGGTATTGAGTTTTAAGAAACATTTTAAGGAGGAAGTTCGTTTCCGTAAGTTAATATTCATGTAAATTTTGACGTAGGTAAGCTACGCGCAGCACAGATTTCGGACAGGAAAGAACTAAAATAAAAGGTAAGTTTACGAAAGTTGAAGACGGCATTCCAAACCTGGCCATTACCTACTCGCTCCTGTCATTTCGGTTGATCAACTTTTCTTTCTTCTTGTCTTTGTTTATTATAATTTTTTTACCTATGTACAATATAATAAGGCCGTAATAAAAAAGTAAACAATAAGACTAGTTTTTAAAACAAACATTGAAGTAAAAATTTAAACTAAAATTAAAAACTCGAATTTCTCCTTGTGTCGTGTTCCTCATTGCCGAGGGTCGGGTCGTGATCGTGACTTCCACGAATTATTTTGTAGACAATCACCTTCCACTTGCGATCTTCGGCGTTGTGCAATGCCTCGTGGACTTTCAAGTATCTCGGATCTGGTCTGTCCACCGCATAGGACTTCTTCCTTTTGGTCGCCTTCCGTGTACTTTCACTGTCACCAGGACCACTTCCAGGGTGTCGTTGCTCTTCCTGGCTAGGTGACCGAAGAATTAGAAGACCCTGCGGAGACAGATTGTCAACAGCCTAACGATGACTCCCACTTCTTGAAGAATTGACACATTTGTGCGATGGTCTGTCCTTAGGAACTCGTATCATTCGCCTCCGCAACCCATTTCAAATGCGTCATGCGAAATTTATTCTGCCTTTTTAGGGTCCAAGTTTCCGTACCGTAAAGATCGAGAAAACCAGAGTCCTCACCAGAAAGAATTAAAAGTATACTATTCTTCTTGTTATTATGCCCGTATGTTCCAAGATTAATTTCATGATTTCCCTATATATTGCCTCATACGCGTTCGTCCGTTCGAGGCGTTACTTGCGTTAACAGCAAACTTACACTAGAGGCTCTCTTAAAACAGGAGCGGATAGTTATCGGAACGAAACGCACCGGACGCGCGCCAGTAATTGGCATGGAAGCGGACTTATTGGAGGAAATGTCGATACTCGATCTAATTGCCGACTAGGAATGCTAGTCAGCTCATTAACATTTTCCGCTCAGTTTTTCCTATTGCCTGTGAAAATATTAAACTAGCGCCGCGCAGTGTTACCCGCTTGTCACACGGGAACACTAAATTGTTCGGGATAAAAAGTAGCCTATGTGTTGATCCAGGGTGTCAGCTACTTTTATACCAAAATTTATTAAAATTCGTCTAGCCGTTTGAGCGTGAAGAAGTAACAAACATACACAAAAAAACACTCACAAACTTATGCCTTTATAATATTAGTGTGATATTTTCGGTTCAAAGACCGCGGAATTGCCTACCTACTCCATTTATAGGGTTCCGTACTTAACTATTAGGACCTAGGACTTTTACCGTTCGATCATAAAACATACGCCCACCAATCCCACCATACATATCATACGAGTATATCACCCCGCGGCCATATCACACTGAAAAAAATATTGTTAACAGTATAGCCCAAATGTTAGCTGCTAAACCGGAGAACTGTCAAACTGAGTGTTATTATTATTAAGTACCAAGCACAATGGACAACATTTCATTTTTTACCTCTACGTTTTATTGATTTATCGAATAGTATTTGCAAAAATACGCGACACTTTTTTTTCTTTTACCAAAGCGAGCAGCGTAGATTTAATCAATGAATGGGTTTGGTTGCTTTTGGCATTATGAAAAAAATTCGGTCTCTTACTGCATAACTATGGTTAATTTGGCTTTTCCTGAAGTAGTTAAACTAGTTGAGCTATTTTTTTTCAGTGCAAATAAACCATTATGAATCATTGTAAATATTGCTACATTTTACACTTCTTACTTTCCGCTACAATGATTTTAAGTAAAAAAATATTTCCTCAATACACTTAATAAAGTTGCTTAAAAAGTATACTTTTATCGTGTATTTAAACACAAGACATGTATCATAAGTAACATTGACTCCAAGTAGCATAATGTAAAAACTGAAACAAGTTTGTACACAGATATTAACACTTTCACATGCACCTGCAGCTAAATTAAAACGTCGTGAAATGCATACAATTCTTATAGACTTAAGACCTTTTTAGTAAGTAACTTGTTGCATGCAATTGAGCGTGCGCAGTTGTGAGAGATCTTGGAAAACATTTGGATTTCAATTTCTCTTACATTACGAGAATCATATACATACTTTAACTTGACTATAGCCGAGTGTGGCATCCATATTGTCGCTGTGTAATTAAAAAATATTTAGGGAACCTGGAAGTAGCTCCAACAGATGCCGATATTATCATTCGGCCATAGAAATAATAAAAATTATGACGACGCTTAAGAATCAATACTCGCGTCTTACTAACATTTTTGACGTTTAGGTTCAGAAAAAAAAACGAATAGAATGCCATAATCGTCTATTTTTTTTTTTTACTTAGACAATATTGATTCTTAAGCGTCGATGATACAAATGATAATTTAGTCATATACGCATGTCAAATTTTATACCGTTTTAGGGTGCGTCTCCATCTCCACTGACGCGGAGCGAAATCGATCTAGTCCCAAATTAAGCTCAAGAAGGCTTGTGTTATGGGTACTAGACGACGATATACGTACTTATATAGATAAATATATCATACTTAAATACATTGAAACAACCATGACCCAAGCACAAACATTCGAGTTCATCACACAAATATTTGCCCCGGCCGGGATTCGAACCCGGGACCGCCGGCTCAGTAGGCAGGTGTCTGCAAACCGAGCCAAACGCGTCGTCAAAATTTATCCTAGTGGATAGACAACTTTAGGGTAGGTTAAGGTTGTCTGGAAGAGCTCTTTTGCGAAAATAACGCCAGTTTACCTTTTATTGTAATTTACGATATTGTTTTTGTGGGGTGCAATAAAGAGTACCTACCTGTATTGTATGTATTGTATTGGCCATTTTTTTTAATTTTATCTAAATCACACATCGGGTTAGTACCGTGTAGCACAACTATGCTGCGCGACTCTTTTTTCCCGACATAGCACCGCCCGTCGCTCTCTTACAGTACAGCAGCGAAAAGGATGGGTAATATTTCTAGCGCGACAAATAATCGCGTGTCACAGCTGTGCTAGAGAGACTTAAAGTCGGTAATTAAATCTTAAAAATATAATAAAATTAATTACGCTCCACAAGTCCACACACACGGTTACATTAAAGACTTCCTTGTCACTGGCAACGTTTGCATTTCTTATTCTGTCGCTGTTTTTTTCCTGTGTAAAATCTTCATTCTTTCTTTTTTTATCGCAGCATGACGACGAACTAATGAACAACTGAGATACCACCAGCTGTGTTCACTCATATAACTCACGAGAGAGCACAGCGTGGCACCCGGTCGTTCGATAGTCCCTTCTTCTTTCTTCCTCTCTTCTGTTCTTTACTGTCTTTGAATTCTTCTACAGCTGTGTTAGGCGCTTCTGTTCTCTTGAAAGGCCTCTATTTATTGGGTAAGCCACAAGGGCATTTTTACAAGTCTGATAGTGAATCTACCGACATCTACCTAGAGGAAATCGCTGTTGAGAAAAAAGCCGACATAAACTCAACAGTGAGGCCTTTTTTCGTAAATCATACTTAAATCAATAAGTACATTTATGTTACAAGTAAAATAATTACATTGGTACACGACATGACATTATGAATAATAGTGAGTCACATTTGATATTTTTCATCTTTACTGGTCTAATAAGAAAGATAACAAATCAGGCATATTATGAGAGACATACCATTATGTAACAAGTTAAAAAAACCCACAATCATAAGGATAATGTGATTCGATCTTTAACGAAAAAAAAACGAGTTGGATACGACAAGATGTTATACATATCAAATTACAGAACTCATGTAAAAAAAAATGGATACCTAAGTATTTAAATATAAGTTCTTATTATTTTTTTAGTTGTTCACTGATATAGAAAAATAGACTCTATTTCTTTTTAATAGTGACTGTCCCAAGTCGTTTGTCAGGTTCATGCAATAAAAAAATAATAAATAAATTCATATTTATACGCCTTGCCACGCCAAACGTCGGAAAATTATATTATAAACATATACCTATTGTGGAAATTCTATAAAATGATATATGCCCGCCATCTGTGTTTCTTAACGCAAACTAAGTAGCATCTCGGCGGGATCGCGGTGCGATGGTTAGTATAGCGCCGCTTGCCAAGAACTTGTTTGATACCATAACGGCAGATGGCACTGTTATAAATAACTGTATACATTTCAAATACTGACAATAGATGGCACTGACAACGAAATTTGAAAGTTGTAACAAACACACACAATGGTATTGTTATGTATGTTCGTTTTGTATGAGCATTGATATATTTTCTTATTAACATTAATTGCGGCTCGGCTTCATCACGCAAAAACGGCTCGACGGATTTTGAACCTATTTTGTTACATACAAGAATACAGCTACGATAAAGAAGGTATAAATAAGTTCATTACTCATCATTTCATTATTTTATTATGCGACGACGTTGCGGGTAGGGAATGCAATCGGTTATATTTAGTATGAAAAAAAAATTATTTTTAACCGATACCGCGGGTATTTTCATACAAATCCGGTAAACCGTTGCATTCGCTTGCGGGCGCTACTATTGACAGAAATCGCACATTTATTTGAATGGAACACATTTATCCTTACAGTGTACCTCTACTAAGTAAGGATTTTCTTAAGAAATTCGACAAACATTTCTATCTCATTATTAAAACTGTTCACGAAATTTCAAGATAATCGGTTAAGAAATGCAGCATAGGCGAGAGCAGGTGGTAGGTAATCCAAACATCCGGATACGAAAGAAAATTTGGCCAAGCTGAATCAGAGAACCTTCGCTCGCCCGGTCAATTAGGCTGAGAAATAGGTACGTGTCGTGATAATTTAGGTCACTAAACATTAAACTATAATATGTAACTATGCAATTGTAAGATTTGTAAGGCAAGTATGAATAACGAGGAATTCATGTTAAAGGGAATGCCTTAAAAAAAAAAACTTAAGGATTTAGGGGCGTATAGGTGAATGATATATGTCAAAAGTCTGATGTCATTGTTTCAAGATTGAAGATGAAGAGAAATTTTGTTTTTTTTTTAGAAATAATATTATTCTCTCTTTTAGTGTCACCACGGTGGGTTTACAACCTTATTTATCTTTTATCTATATATATAAAAGAAGAAGTCCTGACTGACTCATCAACGCACAGCCGAAACTACTAATGTTAGAGAGTTGATTTTTGCACAGTAGGTTACTTTTATAACGTGGGCTAGGGATAAGAAGGGATTTTTGGAAATACCTGCCCTAAGAGGGTTAAAAAGGGGTGCAAAGTTTGTATGGCGGAAACTTTTTTTTTGGAGCTAGAGACTTGAAACTTTGTAAAAGGGTATTAAAATAAAATTGAAGAAAACAAATTTCAGCGTTTTTGAAAAATCACCCCCTAAGGTGGTAAAAAAGGGGTTAAAAGTTTGTATGGAGATTAAGTATTTTTTTGAGCGTGGGACTTGAATATTTGTGTAAAGGCATACTATTAAAATGCAAAAAAAATAATTTCAGCGTTTTCAAATATTCGTCCCCTAGAAGGATTAAAAAGGGGTTGAAAGTTTGTATAGAGATCAAACATTTTTCTGAGCGCAGGACTTTAAATTTTGTATAAAGGTATATAATTAGAATACAAGAAAAGTAATTTCAGTGTTTTTGAAAATTCAGCCCTAAAGGTGGTGAAAAGGGGGTTGATAATTTGTATTGAGATCAAACATTTTTTTGAGAGCAGGACTTGAAACTTTATATAAGGGCATATCAATAGAATACAAGAAAATTTATTTCAGCGTTTTTGAAAATTCAGCCCTGAAGGTGGTGAAAAAGGGGTTGAAAATTTGTATGAAGATCAAATATTTTTTTGAGTGCAGGATTTGTAAATTACTATAAAGGCATTATTATTCGAAACCAAGAATTTATAAATTCTTGAATTCGAATAATAATGCCTTAACATTTTATTCCTAAACTCATCGAATTTGGCAAACCTATTCGTTCGTAGATGTACCTGATTTCATAATGATACCGCGTAATTAGAGCAATTTAGCCGAAAAAATACTAAAAAAAGGCCAAGAGCGAGTCGGACTCGCGTACGAAGGGTTCGTTACTATTACGTAAAAAATGGCAAAAAAAATCACGTTTAGTAATTTCAACATTGCTTAGATCTGAAAGTAATAAAGATGTAAAATTTTCAAGATAAGGTTCCACGCGGACGAAGACGCGGGCAACACAGCTATCTATACATATAAAAGAACTAACTAAATATACAGCCGAACGAAACTACTAAATTAATGTTAGAGAGTTGATTTTTGCACAGTAGGTTACTTTTATAACGTTGGCTAGGGATAACAAAAGATTTTTGGAAATACCTCCCCTAAGAGGGTTAAATAGGGGTGCAAAGTTTGTATGGGGGAAACAGACTTGAAACTTTGTAGAAAGCTTACTTAATCAAATACAAAAAAGTAATTAGTACTAAGATTGTATGAGGGAACTTCTTTTTTGAGCTAGAGACCAAAAACTTTGTAAAAAGATTACTTATTAGAATACAAATAAAGCACCTACTTTTAGTGTTTTGGAAAATTTTAACTCTAAGGGGGTTTTAAAAAGGGGTGCAAAGTTTGTATGGGGAAAACTTTATTTTTTTAGCTAGAGACTTGAAACTTTGTAGAAAGAATAACTTATTAAAATACAAAAAAAGTAATATCAGCGTTTAAGAAATCTCTATCCCTACTGGGGTTAAAAAAGGTTGAAGGTTTTAGTAGTAGGGTAGTCATTTTGTTTGTCAACAGGTGGCATTAGCATACGGATTGAATGGTTTTTTCAAGTCATTTTCATAATTATTACTTACCTGTTTTCACGTTATTAGGTGTTCATTTGATAAATGACAAAGCATAATATCTTATGTTATCATTTGATTTACACCTGCAAACAATCCCGTAATCTAATTGGAAAATCTTCTAAAATTCTTTAGCAATTGCATATCAGTGTCTGCCACTGTTTGAAATGTTATGTCTAGACCATTCTAACTAAGATTAAAATTCACTTACCTATTTTAATATCTTTGTCATCATCAAAAATCTACGCGGACGAAGTCGCGGGCGGCCGCTAGTCTATATATATAAAAGAAGAAGTCCTGACTGACTCATCAACGCACAGCCGAAACTACTAATGTTAGAGAGTTGATTTTTGCACAGTAGGTTACTTTTATAACGTGGGCTAGAGATAAGAAGCGATTTTGAAAAATTCAATCCCTAAGGGTGTTAAAAAGGGGTGCAAAGTTTGTATGGGGGAAACTTTTTGTTTTGAGCTAGAAACTTGAAACTTTGTAAAAAGATTACTTATTAAAAAACACAAAAAGTGATTTCAGCGTTTTTAAAAATTTCACCCCTAAGGGGGTTAAATAGGGGTGCAATGTTTATATGGGAGAAACTTTATTTTTCGAACTAGAAACTTGAAACTTTGTAGAAATCTTACTTAATCTAATACAAAAAAAATAATTTCAGCGTTTTGGAAAATTTCACCTTTAAGGGGGTTAAAAAGGGGTGCAAAGTTTGTGTGGGGGGGACTTTTTTTTTCAGCTAGAGACCTAAAACTTTGTAAAAAGATTACTCTATTAGAATAAAAATAAAGTACTATCAGTGTTTTTGAAAATTTCACCTCTAAGGGTGTTAAAAAGGGATGCAAAAAAAAGGGATGCAAAGTTTGTATGGAGAAAACTTTATTTTTTAGCTAGAGACTTGAAACTTTGTAGAAAGAATAACTTATTAAAGTACAATAAAAGTCATTTCAGCGTTTAATAAAATTCTATCCCTACGGGGGTTAAAAAAGATTGAAGGTTTTAGTAGTAGGGTAGTCATTTTGTTGTAGTTGGCGTTAATGTACGGATTGAATGGTTTTTCAAGACATTTTCAATTATTACTTACCTGTTTTCACGTTATTTGGTGTTCATTTGATAAATCACAAAGTATAATAATATCTTATGTTATCATTTGATTTACAACTGCTAATAGTAAAGCTATTTGTCGATAGATGGCGTTAGTAGTACCAATATTTTTAGCCTTTTTAATAACTGGGGTAGCTTCTAGACCATTGAGAAACATTTTGGCTGGCCTCGGGAACTCCGCCACACCACTTTTCGTGTAATAGCCAGGCCGGCGTATACCAAAACCAGTGCTGCCTTCTTATGAAAAAAAGGTCATTATTTATTATTGTTATGAAATAAAGTTTATTTATTTATTATTATTGAAAGAGATACTCTTCATTAAACTGCCTCCATCTCTTGATTTCCAGTGCTGAGTTTAAGATTGTTTTAACAGCCTTACGACATTTAACTTTTTTTTTTATCTAACTCATAATAACTAAGATCCTCATTTTCTAACTCCAAATCCATGCGTCGCTATAGAGCGCCGCGAGCGATTTATCTTGCAGAGTAATTTTTTCCAAAGATTAAAAGCATCAGGTAACTGACGGAATAAGTATTAAGCATCCTGCAAACAATTCCCGTAATCCAATTGGATAATCTTCTTAAATTATTTAACAATTGCATATTAGTGTCTGCCACTGTTTGAAATGTAATATGTCTAGACCATTTTAACTAAGAATAAAATTCACTTACCTATTTTAATATCTTTGTCATCATCAAAAATCTACGCGGACGAAGTCGCGGGCGGCCGCTAGTGTATTATAAAATAATTTTATATTTTTTAAATTTATTTCATTAAGTTTTATATCTTTCTGGTTATGGAAATTAAATTATCAATTAATTTTAATGCCCATAACGAATTCAAGTCTTAAAAGGTATTTAAACACCATTAAATTCCACATTGACTGTTTAGAATAAAAGTAGGTTCGTATGATACTCGAACCATAAAACGAAATATCTACATACCTACGTAAACACGACGTAGGTGTGACGTGTTAAGTATAATAACTAGCCAATTAGATTACAGTTATCTTTCAGATAAAGCTGATAACAGTTACATCAAAATTCCATACAAGCCATGCTTTTGTGCTATTTTAAGATAAGAATTAGGTACTATAAACAGGTAGGTACATTTGATGTTGCGATGATTCATCAAGATATCTAAAAGAATCAATTTAGACGGATTAACTACAGTTGTGCTACAGCAAAACTGTAAAACAGAACGGTTGTGCTTCGCGACTTTTGTCGCACGACAGCGTACTATCTGTCACTTTCTCACATTACTGTCCAGAAAAAGACTGGTTATCTCGCGATAGAAATTGTCGCGTTTGACAGTTGTGCCACAGAATAGATAATAGTACCTACGTTGTGCTAGATATTCGGTTTACCTATTCATGGGAAAGATTAAGCATGCTACCTCTACATTAAATTATAAAATAATCTTTGGACTTGGCTAGATTCATATACCTATAACTACAGTAACGCTCGTTTTTTTCTTTTCCGTAATTGGTTAAATGTATCCTAAACCATCTTTGGATGTCTGAACTACCCCTGTACCAAAATTTGTTCAAAATCATTACCCGTTTTGGTATGATGAGGCCATGACAAATTTTGATAAGAGATGTCGTTGTAATCTATGCTCATGCTAAACTAAAGAAAATAAAATCTTATTTATCTGGGCTAGCTGGACGTCCAAAAATGATTATGGGATTGTTTTATATTACGCTTTTACGCTGTAGTAAAAAAATGGGTTACGTTACGCGTACGAAGCAGCAGACACCTTCTAGCTGTGTATCCATCAAAGCGCTTTAAGTCTTTCACAGACTATAAATAAACAGTGTTATGTCGGAAAACAATGCTTTTCGTGCCTTTGTAAGCCAATACGAGACTGGCGCACGCGACCACAGGCTTGACAGGTGTAAGAATGGCCTTTTTTTCCATGGTAGCTTGCTAGTCCGACGGACCCTTCGGAAGAATGGCCTGTGCGCGGTGCACAAGTGCCGAATTAATGCCTTTTTGGCGTCAAGTTTTGTATGAAGTTAAATAAATAACCTATCGTTTTCGTCTATTGTCGTAGACAACGGCGGACATTTTTTATTTATTTACTTGAAGCAACAATTTTGGGTAAAAGGGGGCTTGTTTTTAATAAATCTTGTTTGCCAACAGTACATTAGGGATTGTAATGGATATCACCCATGTCACAAACTCCTAACTTTCTGTTTCACGTTTATATATTTAACACGGGGTCAGGAGTTGGTAGGTAAACAAGTTAGGGGTGTAATTTTTGGGGGAGCGTGTTACAACATAATATGTGATCATTACATTATTTTGAAATAGGTACTTATGTAGTATTTAAAAACTGAACCTCTATTGTAAGTTGCTATAGCAAACAACGACCCAATCGCGATCACGTCGTATAAATAACTTTGTTATACATAATTATTACTAATATGTTGAATGTTCACATTTTATAGAACTAGGTATGCTATAAAACTTTTTCCAGTTAGCTCAATGGTTGACTGGTAGAGATGCCTTGGTAGTAAGTCCGCCGTTTGTACACTTTTTTTGTGTATTAAAGCTTAAATTAATAAACATGATTAAAATGCGACGGAGACGTACCTATTTTGCGTAGACAGATTACCTAGCTATATCTACTGGAGACTTTGGATTGGTAGATTTGATTTGCTTTAGTAGTAAAGCTCCGTAAATTTTACTTGTAAGTATATGTATTACTTATATGTATATTTTTTATGTCAAAATATATAAAAAGGCGATTGTTATTTATATACAGACGTGCCCTTTTTGATAACGTTTCCCGATTTTTATGGGGAAATAACGTTCTCGAGAACATTTCGCATAGGTACAAATCGGGAAAATTTCTCGAGGACAGCACATCTCTAATCCTAATACATTGAAATCGTATCTCCCTATATTTATAGTAAAAATCGATTACATAATTAAGGTACCATTCCGAGTTGGGCTGCAGACCGCAAACTGCAGCAGCAAACTGCAAGCGACACCACGTGTTTCTATGAATCTCTATGAAATGTATTCCGAGCGTGGCAGCACTGCGGCCTGCAGCCGCGGCGCGTATCCTGCGGCCGCGGCGCGCAGCGACCGCAGGCTGCAGCGCCAGTGGTGACGCGAACCGCAGAGAGTTCACGCGTATAAAAAATGGCGACTTTTTCCGAAGATGATGAAAAGAAATTAATTAACTTTGTTGCTAGTCATCCAGTCCTTTACGATACATCTAATCCAAATTACCGCAATAATTTAGTCAAAGATGAATTGTGCAGCCGCGGCATGCCGCCGCGCTTGGAACGCGACCGCAGGCAGCACTGCGGTCGACCGCAGCCGCCAGCCGCAGTGTCGCCTGCGGTTGCGGTCTGCAGCCCATCGCGGAATGGTACCTTTACGGTTGAAATCCACCAGCTTTGAGATTAGATCTCATGTACTACAGTCGGTAAAATAAAATGCATACTTAGAACCTACTCATTATGAATTTGATATTATTCAATGCTAATCATTAATCATTATCTTATGTTGTTTTGTATCATTGTAGAATTGCTCAACATTATCATGGGCCGAGTAAACACAAATATTTGGAAACACTCTCGCATATACGAGATAATATTCCTCTTTTGCTATATTAATAATATTCACGTATTTTATTTTAAGGTATGTTTGTTTTGTATAGTAAACTTTCTGGTATACTTATAAAAAAAAAATGTAAAGTACTACCTACCTAATGAATTATGGTTAAAGGTGAAATATGACCTAATAATAATATGAGTTCCATCGGTACCCTATATCCCAGAGGTCTACTCATAGACGTGGGATATCGATATATTTATTATATAGTTATACATCGATATATTTATTATATAGTTACCTATACATGTATATGTAGTTATGTACTCACCTATTATTGTAACGTTGGCCCCTGCATGTTATTCTCCTGGAACTGGAACTGTTCAATCTGGAACAAACAAACGCAAATTTAATACCTCTGTTAAATAATGATTGTCTCAGATATGGTTCAATTATTTATGTTACTATCGAAACCTTAAAAATCGTATGTGCCCTATTATTTGGTTGGAGCAGTGGTAGTGCAGCTACCAACTGAGCCGGCGGTCCTGGGTTCTCATCCCGGCAAGAGCAAATATTTGTGTGAAGAATTCGAATATTTGTTCCTGGGGCATGTATGTTTTCTATGTATTTATTCTTATAAGTTTTTACATATAGCGTTGTTTAGATTCCATAATACAAGCCTACAAGAGCTTACTATGGGACTAACTAGATCGTTTTGTGTGATGTGTGTCTTGTCCGATATTTTTTAGGGTTCCGTAGTCAACTAGGAACCCTTATAGTTTCGCCATGTCCGTCTGTCCGTCTGTCCGTCCGTCCGTCCGCGGCTTAGCTCCGTGATCATTAGTACTAGAAAGCTGAAATTTGGTATGAGTATGTGTATGTATAACGCCGACAGAACGGTAAAATAAAATTTAAAAAAAAAATTTTTTTTCGGGTACCTCTCGAACACCTAAAGTGGGGGTGAATTTTTTTTTTCTTTTCAACACTGGTGTGTGGGGTATCGTTTAATAGGTCTTGTAAAAATAATAGGGGGTCTTCTAACATTATTTTTTGATAAAGTTAGCAGTTTTGTAAATATTCGCTCCAAAAACAAAAAAAATAGTGTCCCCCCCCCTCTAACTTTTCAACCACGGGTCAAAAAAATTCAGAAAAAATCATGTTAATGAGGCCTTATAAGTACTTTCAATGAAAACTATATTGAACAAAATCGGTCGAGCCGTTTTTGAGTTATCGCCAAATTTCATATTTTTTCTTTAAAAGGTCGTAAGTTGACTTCCATAAGTGATTACAGTTTCTAGGGCGTTTACGACCTTTTTATAGAGCTTAAAATCTTTCTTCACGTAAACCTCGGGCTTAAAACAGCAGTTTATTGTGAAGGATGAGCAACTACGGAACCCTACACTGAGCGTGGCCCGACATGCTCTTAGCCGGTTTTTATAATATATATTATTTGATGTGCATTCAATATAATTATATTGTATAATTTTTATCAGGCTTACAAAAAAAATAGGGACGATTTAACAAAGTGAATTTTTAAAATCTCAATTGAATTGTCCCTGGATAGGGGTATTTTGCAAGTGAAAGAACAGAAAACAGCAGTTTATATAACCGTTAGCAAAAACCAATAGGCACATTTTGTTTTAATACATATTGTAACAACTACATATGTTCTTTATATTCAGCCGCTTCAATATTTTCGTTTTCTAAAGGTTCCAAATTAAAAAAAAACCAAGCACCTAATATGGAACTCAACAGTTTCAGAACAAAGTCGAGTTTGGTTCTGTTTCGTTCTCAACCCAACGGACGGTGGACATAATAGCCCGTTGTCGGTGGACATCCTTGAAGTCTCTAGTGCGGAAAACGAGCCTGACTCACTGCATGACGTAGTTCTATTTACATACACTATTAGGTACACTTGACCAATTTGAATCCTAGGGCACTGTAGAACCTAAGGATACAATTGGCTTTGATATGTTGGCGTTTAAGCACTCAGTAGAATTCACAAATCACAAATATCGCCATGCCTAACTCGTCTGTCTCTGATAACTTACAAATATACCGATTCTTCAAGTACCTAAATAGCCGACCTGAAATGGAAAAGAAGACAAGGGTGACATCTACGATAGCAAATTATGATATTAAAGTAAGGAATGATATTAAAGTAAAGAAGGACTTTAGAAACTTTCAAACTTAACGTAACCGGATAATAGGAATCAAAGGTTTCGTTTTCGTACGTTTCTTCCTCCATTTTAGAAACGGAATGGGAAGAAAACCGCAAAACGGTCGCCTATCACACATATTAGCAAATTTAGCAAAAATATTTCCTCTTAAGTTTGGCGACTGTCTGTGCTATATCGAAACCCTTGGTTCTCTTTCGGATCTCCTCATTTCTGATTCGATCACGCAAGGAGACTCTGAGGATAGTTCGCTCCATTGCCCTTTGAACAGCTTTCAGCTTAGGCATGAGGCCGATTGTGAGCGACCACGTATCAGTGTCGTATGATTTGTGAATAGATATGCTGTATTAGGTAGTCTTCCCAGCCGATATACACCCAACCCAACTCAGCGAAAATTACTGTGTTACTCATAATCAAAAATGAGTTACAACTAACTACGAAAACGAAGCATTTTTCGCGATTTAGCTTTGGTACTACTATCTACTTTCCGCTTTCAGTAATACTTTCAGACAGGAAAGCCGGTAAAACCTGAAGCGATCGTAACGAATTACCCAGTGTACTGGAAGCCTATGGTGGTTGCTTGTATCACACGATAAATAAATGACAAAGCATCCATCACCTTTTGACAAAATGCGAGTGAGTGTGACAGATGCTTGGTCACTTATTCATCACATAATAAACGCAACCGTCATAGGCCCCACCAACGCAGTTAAGTAAGAAGTCTTTGAGCCTTTCTAAAATTAAACCTGACAGTTCCCAACTTTTCCCGGGACTAAAATCAGTCTAAAAATAGCCTGAGGCTGCAGGCTAGGTTCTGCGTCATCTACCCACACTGGAACCAAAGGTCGTCCTGGGGGGCGGAGGGGGGAGTGAAGGGGGAGATTTAGTTACATGGACGCATGCGCCAGCTTCCGCCTACCGAAATGTCAAAGGGCACAGTTAGGTCCTGTACATGATGTATTTAGCTTCGAGTGAATCTAGGTCATGCCTGACGACCTATTAAGATCTGAATGCAACAGATCGATATGGAAGATAGATGTGAAAGGTTGAGATATGTTGCGCAATATTTTACCGATGTTGCAATATTCTATTTCGTTATCTAAGAACTAGGTTTAGGGTGGTTTAGGTCAATTTTATACTACAGGCTTTAGTTTAGGGGGTTCGGATAATTGAAAAGAGGATAGTTTGAGCAAATTTGGCCAGCTGATTCCAAAAAATACTTGATGTTTATACTTCAGTGTTTAATTGTACATTGTATGCTTGTTATTTGTAGCTACATCACGGCAAAATGGTTTACGAAATTCGTTTAATTTTGGTACAGGCATAGTTATCAGGATTATGGAACACTTTTACCCGACTGCGGTAAAGAAAACGAAAATTGTCTTTTTTAAATGTGACGTTTCTAATGTCATCTAAATATGTATCAACGATAACGCTTTTTACGTTTAACAGATTTATTTTTTATGCAAATAAGTTATACAGCATTACAGTAATCAAACCAAGGCAGTCTAGGCAGTCATTTAACACTTTGAAGTAGCAAAGAACGAAATTTGTCTTTCATGAATTCATAACTGATACTTACATTGCCTAAATTCCTATATGTCAATATGAATAGAATGAGGCCTGCGGCGTAAGTTACATATCTGGCTCTTCTGAGTTTTAATTTATTTTATTTTTTTCTCGGGATTTAACTCGAGAAACGTTCTCGAGAACAGCACATCTCTAGCCTTAGCACACTGGCGATTGAGGGGGAGTTGGCTTCAGAGCTTGCATTATGCTGTGGTTCCCACCCTTTGGGGCATAGTTTTAGTTGTAGTCTTGTTTCAGGTATTTTATTTTATTTATTTTGTCTTATTTTATGCGCTCCAATAAATGTATTCCTTTCTTACTTTCTTAGTTGAAAGCGTGGCGAACGTGCTGACTGTTGAGGCTTTTAGTCTATGTTGTTCTTGCGAATACGCCAGGAAATACATTTTACCAGTGATTTTACGGATAAAAGAGTCATATTAATAAGGATAAAGGAGTTACCGCAGGCATACTTCATTCATTTGACTCATTCACTATCAACGCAGTTCGCAAATTAATCATTGGGAAGGCGGGGAGTGAATCACCAAAACTTGAGGAAAACCGCTGGTGACTCACGCTCTCCCCGAAAGTGAAAGGGATAGAAAGGGATGAAGCCAATGTTTACTCACGAATTATGACGTCAGCAAAGTATGCTGTCTTTAATATTCGAAAGATGTGCTGGGCCTCTAACTAGTGTATGTATGCTTTGGAAACCTATACTGGAGGGTCTGTTCTGTTGTACCTACTTGGGTATTAATTAATCATTGGGAATGAGGGAATGAATTATCAGAACGGGCGTAGAACCGCCGGTGACTCATGCTTGTCCAAAAAGTGAAAGGGATTAAAAGGATGAAGGAGCCAAGGTCTTGTGGACTATAACGTCAACAATTTGTGCTACTTGCTTGAGAGAAGAATGGATTAGCTACCGAAAAGACCACGCACCCACGGCTAGGGCGTTGGCTCTTTTTCATGAGATGGCAATTGAAAGGAACGACAATGACGTATTCACAGACAGTATCGGTGGATTACGCAGAAGATGTATAGCAAGTTGAAATGTTGCATGTACCTAAATGATTATAATCAACGTGTACATCTTATTATTATTGAATTATTGATTTGACTTTTTGTTTTTGTGAACTGTTATTTTTTTCTTAATATGTATTATTGTTTTTTTCTGTGTGCTTTTACTTTTTTAATGGTTTACCAATTGTCATAATAATATGAAACTGAATTTTTGGTAGGTGCGTCTCGCTTAGAGTTTTATCGTTCCCAATGATTCCCGGGAGCAGTATAGAAGGTCTCTCTCTGATTTTCGTAATAGCCTCCTTAGAATTGTATTTTATTTGTGATTTGCGCAAAACGCGATGCATTTGGTCTTGACGTGTGGCAAACATGAGGTGCTACGATGGGCTACCCACGTGTTTCGATTATGTAAACAAAAGCGCAAGACAGAGCACCCAGCTGTGCACTGTTGCGTAGGCTATTGGGCTCGGATCGCAGCGCATGGAGTACGTACTTGCGTAGTATTTCACACAAACAACCAATAAAATACAGTGGTCTGCCACCGTTCGGGAACATTAGAAGACATAACATTCTGTAGTGTTTTATTTTGTCATATCAACTTTCGTCCTGCGGTAGGGAAAAATAATAGTAACCAAAGTTTCATCCTCCGAGTATCAACTGTCACAAACTCTGAAAGTAGTTCATGCCACTTAGTTTTGTAGGTCATCAAATGAAATGGGTTGCTGGGATTTCAGTACAGGTCAAACTCGGATTGTAAACTAATTCCGCGGCCATGTGACCTGGTTTGAATATTCACAAACGGGATTTGGCCAGTGACCTCCTGTTAAATGTCAGAATATATTTCAATCTCAAAGTTTGAATGTGGAAATGATAAATAAATAAAATAAATGTCAGACAACCTCACATATATCGATCCCTCATTAAGCTCAAGGACTTTAAGCACATCAAGGCAAGTGTTGTGTGTCAATGGGTACTATTTAGACGACGATACTTATATAGATAAATATAAATTAAATACCTACATAGAACAACCAAGACCCAAGCAGCCATAATTCGAGTTTATCACACATACTGCCCGGGATTCGAACTCGAACCGCCGGCTCAGTAGGCAGGTGCAATACCTACAAACTGCGCCAACCGCGTCGTCAACAATAGGGACAGACGGACAGGAGGTATGTAATGTAATGTGATCTATTGCAATGTCATCCCTCTCCTCACGTTTACGTGATTACCCGGTTTACGTGTGCAATTGTATGGAGTTAGTAGATTTGTATGGGAAATGTTCTTGAACGGGAAAGCCGAGAACAAAACGAGCAACGTTCTCGAGAACGGCACATATCTATATGCACTATAT
This sequence comes from Apotomis capreana, assembly GCA_947623375.1. NCBI lineage: Eukaryota > Metazoa > Arthropoda > Insecta > Lepidoptera > Tortricidae > Apotomis > Apotomis capreana. The sequence continues at coordinate 7,096,001 of OX392516.1, forward strand.
GCAGTGATGGCATCAGCTGATGACTTGTGTAGCCCCTTAATGTGTTTACGTAGAAAAGAAAATGTGATGTTCCTATGATTTTAATATAAATTAGAAGGCGATCACAACTTCGATCGCGTTTTTTTTTTCTTCACCATAGTTGGGTTAAGTGTCTTAATAACCATATTTGGATGTCCTTCTATCCCTGTACCAAAATTAGAACAGCACGATGCAGCAGCGTGGCGTGGCGCCATTTTGTTGGTAAAAATGACTTTGTCCACCAAAACGGCCAGACGGATATCAACCAATTTTGTTACAGGGATAATTTTGTTACTAGATATTTAGATTTTTATCTGACTGCGGTAAGGAATAAAAGTTTTACGTGGACAAACAGCACCTTCTAGTTTTCGTATAAAATACACATGCAGTATAATCCCTCGCCTTCTCTAATATACCTATACCTATGATAGGTATATCGGTCCCTTGATTATACCCGAGACCGCAAGTCCAATCAGTATCAGATGTCCCATGGCCGCCCGTTTTAATTGTTAGCAATTGACTGGGCAGGCTCGTGGTACTGTCACAGTATAGGCACCTACTAATCTATTATATTATAAAATTGTAAATTTTATAATAATCTTTGTCCTCTCATACCAGTGTCTCATACCTACACCTAAACGAGTGGACACATTTCAATAATAGGTAAGAATAGTTCCCACATGGTTATACGTTACTTTTTACCCGACTGATGCGATTTTAATAGATAGAGTGATTCAAGAGGAAGGAATATGTATAATACATGCATAAATTATCAGCATTGCACCCGTGCGAAGCCGGGCGGGTCGCTAGTAAAGAATAATTACTTTATGGTCTTTAAAATCTTCCTGAACCTTGATTATCGAAAACAGATGATTTACGACTTTTCTACCATAAAGGTAATTAATGCAGTTTTTTGCGCTTTGCACAGCGAGCACATGATTCTCGAAGTTGCATAGTTAGATGAACACTGCTCAGTGATCCTTACAACATATATCAAAAATCCACAACAGTTGATTTATACTGGGTTGTTTTATTAAATCAGTAACAAAAACTTTAATTTATTTAAATTTACACGAAACATTTGAGCCGGATTCTAGATTCAATATATAACAACAAAACGTAAATTCATACTAAATTTATTTTATAAAAAAGGTTTTTGTTTATTGACATGTTTTGCTTCGATGTTTGGGCATTTACGTCACTTTGATTGTTTTGTTTTGGTATTCTTTCAAAGGTTGGCATTCGCGACAAGTTGTTTGTAGAATTTTCCGTCACGCATTATGAGGATATATCAATACAGTCTGACCAAAAAGAGTAGAAATTAAAAAATGGCAATACTGTAGCGTCCTCCCTTTCTAATCAATATAAGAAAACGGGGACGACACTATAGTATTGCCACTTTTTAATTTCTACTCTTTTTGGTCGGACTGTATCACTGCTCCTTTTTCGAGTTTAAGTTTGCACCTGATAACTTATATGGCGTCGGGCATAAATGAAGTCCAAATATAAAGTAACCGGGTTATTCAAATTTTGGTTTCATTCCCGTTTTCCACCTCCCAAAACTTAACCAATCTTTACAAAAGTTTAGAAACTAGATGGAAAGGAAATTTTCTCTGTCTGACACATTCGATTTTTGCGCAAATTTTTATAAAACTCGGCGTCTGTTTTTCGTAAAAATTTCGCCGCAAACAACACGCTTCATATTCATCTAGCTTTCGTCTAAAACTGTACTCATTTGACTGAACGTAATGGCATGGTACTACATGAACTTCTATATTTCTTTCTAAAACGCCTTACCTTGTGGAACCGGTTTAAAATAATTTACCTTATCCTCAAACTTAGATTTTAAAAACCGATCTAAAAATGAATGCATAGGTACATATCCAATGAATTTATGTTAAGTATGTGAGGAGCGTTTGAGTATAGCTGCGCGTGACCTTGTTCAGAGCTAAGACAAGATTCCCATAACAACCAAAGATGAGTCGTACAGTCACATCTGCATATTAACACTACTCTTTGGCCCATACCCGTTGCAGCTACGACCATAAAACGTTCTATAAAATTGCAAACGTGCAGACTAAAACGAAAATAAACTACGGAACCCTAAAAATGGCATCGCTGTTGCTACGCGGCTCAAGGTCTCCGCGGCCGTGGCCGTGCCCCACCGCGCATGTGCAACACACCAATGCATCTCACACATTGTGCATGCAATTTCATAGCGAAACAGCCTATGCTCATAATCCACTCAAACTCACATACGCCCTTTCGGGTCTGTGAGGTTTGGGTGAGTGTTCTATACAATATGATGCGCGCGTTCGCTACAAAATAATGACGACGGCTTATACGCGTTATAAGAGTCATACGCTCTTTTGTATTTGCGAGTTTTGCTTATGTGTATACATATACACACCCATTGTGATGCACGCGTTCGCTATAGAATCTTAAAAGGGCGTTAGGTTACTAGTGCTTAAATGGAGATACGCCTTCTTGGATTTGTAGCGTTTTCTTTGCTTGTACGAGTGAACACGCGTGATTAACGATGGATATGAGGCAAACGCTATCACTGGCGGCGTTTACGATCTTCTACGTATCTTAGTACAGAGCTGATGTATTGTTGGTTAAGGAAGGTCGTAAGCGGCGTTCGCAGTAAGGATAAGGATTGTACCTATATAGTGTTGTTGCATTTAGACTGAACGTGGAAACTGCCGTATATACGTGACATCCGCGATGCACTGCGAATGCTGTTCTATGTATAACACGTGATGGGAATGAATGTGGTATTAGCATCAATGTTATTTTATTCTTAGGCAGCTGGGATAGTGTGTTTGTTGCGCTGAGCTGAACGACGGCTAAATAAAATTACATATTAAATATTAAATTCTACGAATTGGTGCAAATCTTCCACGGTCTTCCAGGTCCAGAATCGCTCGCGATAATTTTTCGTTTCGGCTGAAATATGTCATTTTTTACGTTTTCAAACCCACATTACCGCCATTTGAAAATTAAAAAAAATGAACTCGTCTAAAATATACCTATGTAGTATTAAACATGCTCACAAAATTTCATGAGAATCGGTTGAGACTTGTATTGGATTGCGGCTTGTACACGAGAACAGAAATCCGAGCATCCAGACATACGAAAGAAATTATGGCAAAGCTGGAACAGAGGCGCTCGTTTAGCAACAATTTTTATTAATTTATTTTAAAATAGACAAATATCTAGGCATACATATGTATAACGTAGAGCAGTATAGCAGAGCACCAATACTGTAGCACTGACAAAGTAGGCAATCTTGATTCACCATTAGATGACTCAAGTTCTATTCACAGTTCCTCTATGCACCTGCAGGTACTTAATATTGACGTAAATAAACTATTTCTTCGGTTTCCCCGACTGTCACGCATTGAAATAAAACGATTTAAATTATTATGTCAATGATTTAAACGGATTACATCGCGAATATTAATTATTTGAGCCTTCCTGACGTTTCCGTACCTTTCCAGTTAGTGTTGTCGCTGTCAAAGGTTGATTGAGAAAAACACATTGTTTCTCAGTCAACCCATTTAAACTGTTTACAGTTGCTTTATTGAACTGGGGCAAAATTTGATAGGTATGCATTTTAAAATCTGTCCAAAATATTACCACTACATGTCTACATTAGCGATTTTCTCTAACTTTAAATGGCAATTTGTCAAAGCAGTGCGAATAACCAACAATCGGAGTATATCAGTCATAGTGTCTGTGACGTGAATACTCAAATGGGTATATGTCAGTCAAGACACAGCTCTTTTTACGTGAGATGAGACCTATATTTAACCGACAGATGAAACTCAGATAGAGGTGTTTTGACAGTATCTGAAAATGCCCCCAATCTGAGTTAAACACTGGATTACCAAGTACAATCTGTGAGCAATTCGGGTTTGTTTGGGCGAAAACTGAAAGGTTCTTATGTGGATCCCGTAAGAGCGAGCGAGACAAGTATTAAACGTGAATCGCGTTCTGACGGCTTACGCACTGTAACCGGATTTTGTCATATGGATGGATAGATGAGGCTTTTATAACATTATTTCCTGTATGTACTTAAAATCAGTAAATAGACGATTCACATGCAACCGTCAATGCAAAAACAGTATAATCCAAGATTTATGTGACGAGACGACACAATGAGTCAAGTAGGTACCCATTGCTAAGAAAATACAGTTTCTTCCAGACAACCTTTAGTTATAGTGGAGTAGATCAACAAGAGTTAGGATTGAGTAGGTGATGCAAAACAACTTTAAGCCACATAAATTAACTACAAAAAAATAAAAACAATAAACATACATAAATAACAATAATCAGATATACCAACATACAATAATTAGACATAATAACAACACATGAATAGATAGCAAACCAGAGTCAGTCGCATAGTACGAGTAAGAGGAGCGATTTTCAATGCAATGTAAATTAAGGTAGAGATAAATAATGACGTTTAAGGTGAGATTTAAATATAGCAAGAGATTTTGCACGCCTTAGATCAGAAGGTAAAGGATTCCACAGAAGAGTAGCCTGAAAAGTGAATGAATTATTGTAAAACTTGGAAGAAGAAGAGGGGATAGTGAGAAGATAATTTCTCATTCCTCATTCATTTATCTACCATGTTTCATGCAAATAAATGATTAATGATTTATGAAAATTAACCCGTTAAATTGTGTTACCGATTAAATTATTTTATTTATAGACAGTAGTCACTTGCTCGTGGTTGATCTACGAGGTAAGACAAGATGGGCTCACTACGCATTGTTCGCATCGCGAACGCAATCAGTTTTGTGGATCAGACTGTAATCACTCCGACGCGATAGTAGCCTACGCCTACCATCGCACGTTTGGGTGCTAGGCTCTGCCTTCCACCTTTGCTCGTCCAAAATCGGTGGACGATCGCAGCCACTCCTCATGCGTCAGTAAGTTGCGTCACCAGGCTCCGCGATTAATATAGTCGCATATTATACTTATACACTACCACTAATCAAAACAATTATGAAGCAGCTTTTGTAAAGATCACACCTTCTTTAGTGTTTATGTGTAGTAAGTACGAGTAGTTTTGTCGACGTCGGACTTTCGAAATGAGATGATACGATAGAGAGTCTACCCACATACGATAGGTTTGTATGTTTTAAGGTTGAGTACTTTCATCTATTGCCGTTGAAGCAGTAAGCCACATCTGTTCCGTCTACATAATATTAGTATTGCAAGAAACGACGCCACTGGATAAAAAATCTTCGCCGTCATCAGAACTGTCCCGAAAAGATGTATACACGTACGAAAATAAATTAGGACCCTCTCATTTATTATCAGAACCTTATATGGTGATTGCATTTATTACCAAATCCCCCAGATCCAGCCGCATCATTACTTTCTGCATGTCACACCTTTTTGGAAGACCAGAGTGTTTTCTTTTTTATTTGTACCTTTGCACATGAACATGAGCCTTAAACTTAATGAGGCCTTTACTGCACATCCTGATATGGCTCGGTTTGCCTGTGGGGGACGAGGTGTAGCCGAAGTGATCATGGATCCATCTAAGGACTTGAACAAAATTAAGTTAAGTATTCATATTAAGGAGCCTGTGACTCATAACTTAACTGTTCAATGTATAAATATAAAAGTAAATTATTGAGAATCTCTGCCAATACATTTAAGAATTGCGTGAATGGGGCTATATTTAGACGAATTATAAACAGCAATTTATTATTTGCTTTAACTGTGTAGTGAATATTGACAAGTCAGTAGTCTCAGTACTAGGATCCGAATTAGGTGTGTAATGATAATGAGATGGGTTGGTACGGGCATTTCAGAGGGTGCCTTATTCATCTTAATTTGAATGGCATTGCTTTCGGTCATGCCTGATTAAGCATTAATGAAGACTCGAGACTACTCAAAAAGTAAAGGAAAAGTATCCACATTCATAATAAATGTAGAAGCGAAAAGCTTTTTGTGACAAAAAGACGCAGTACGTCTAATACGCGCACGTGCATGCATACGTGGGACTGGTAAATGCGCCAGTATTTAAGGAAAAAAAACTTAACAATACTTGGCGCCTGCCAAATAAAACAAAGGCGATGTAGTCAAATCTGCTAAATCCTTCTTGAAATCGTAGAGAAATTAGTTGCTTTTGCCCTTTAAAAACGTGAGGCCCCTTAACATGAAAAATACAAGTTGAGAAAAATATCACAAGAATGCAGCTTCGTGACGAATAAACTACCTACTTCACTCGTACTCCGTAAAGAATAGGGTTTAAAATGGTTTCTGCTTATCAACAAGTAACTTGTTATCAACATAATAAATACCCACTACACGTGCAGTGACGTCATCAGGTTTGTAAACAGAAACGAAAAGGCAATATTATATGCAAATTCTTGTCGCTTACTGCATTTTTACGAAATATTAGATTAGCAAGACACACGTTTTGGCATCGATCGTTGTTTATTTTTTAGTGCACTCACAATTGTTGACAGAGTTGTGAGGGAAAATGACAACATTGACATGTGTATGCACCTGATAATGTATTGCTTCAAAGTTAATCTTACGCCGTAAAAGAATCAAGGTTATGTTGGCTGGGTATAGTGTATATATGGGCAACAGTGACGTGATGTGGCTTTCAGAGAAATCGGCTGTTTTTTAAGGAAAAATAAGTCGAACCTGCTCTGGTTACCATGAATCTAGACACGCGGCAGCGTGTCCAGCCAAGTTCACCGCAGGAACTGGCGAGCAGCAGCCGTGTGTTATATTACACGAACCGTTTGGAGCCACTTTTGACCCCTCAATAACTCCAAATCTATTCAACAGAAAAAAATGAAATTTGGCTTATGTATTTAGGTCCCTGAGAACAACTAGAACCACAAATTTCATAAATGTAGATGAAATAGTTATTGAGATATTGACGTCCAAAAAACGGCATTTTTATCACTGACTGACTGACTCACTAGTAATCAAAAACCTAACCCACTTCCAGGTGACCTAGAAAGATGAAATTTGGCATTCAGCTTGGTAATTGTGTGTGTACACATATAAAAATCAAAAACAGTGATATTTTTTAGTTTTATTATTATTATTATTTATGCTTGTTGCCTCAGAACTCCGTCATTTATTAACCGATTTGGAAAGTTCTTTCTTTGTTTGTAAGATGGCACTCTCTCTCTCACACACACACCACACACACACACATACACACACACACACACACACACACACAGAGAAGGTTAATAAATTGCCGTGGCGCGGGGACGGATAGCGAAGCGCGGGAGCGCGGCGTGGCGAGGAGCGGTCCGGCCCCTCCCTCTACCCCGCGTCACTCTAGTCAAGACAGGTGGGGCGTCAATTCAAATTTCTGTACAAAAAGTAATGATATCCCATCAAAAACATAAATGTTAAATTAGAGCCAAGTTCTCGCATGCAACGTTGTCGACTTCGCCGACAAAAGAATTGAGATCTATATGGGCGCCAAGTTCTTTGCCCTAAATTTTTTAGATACAAGGACATGCGACATACTCAATGCATTTATTTTACTTGGGGTGTAATTCAATATCAAGATTTGACTTGGCTAGTTTTCACAAACTGACTTAATTTTATCAAAGTAACATAGTATTATTATCAAGCTAACAGTATAAGTAACAGGACGTACACTAACTTGCGTACATACCTTTACGAAAATAGGTTAATGATTAGACAAATGTAATATACATTTATATGTAAAAACTAGCCAAGTCCAGTCTTGATATTGAATTACACCCCAAGTAAAATAAATGCATTGAGTATGTCGCATGTCCTTGTATCTAAAAAATTTAGGGCAAAGAACTTGGCGCCCATATAGATCTCAATTCTTTTGTCGGCGAAGTCGACAACGTTGCATGCGAGAACTTGGCTCTAATTTAACATTTATGTTTTTGATGGGATATAATTGACAGCAAACTTAAGAGGCCTTATTCCTTTTAAAATGCTGATTGTTTTAGACATTTTTCTCTATGATCAAACATGTTACTACCTAGAACAGGGCTATTGGGATTAATTGGTATCTATTTAAAACCTAGTTTGAATTTTTCATTGATAATTTTTGTTTACAAAACTACTTGAAATTGACAAAATTCACGCGGAAAATTAGTTTTTTCAACTTATTTTCAACTGCACGCAATGTAAGCATGAAATAGCTATGTTACTACCTAGAACTCTGGGAAAATTTATTCACTTCAAAAAGTTGGTTGATATTATCAATATATTTGTCATAATATAAAAAATAATAATTTAGAAGGCCTCGTAAGTAAGTGGACGGCAAGGGCGATAACAAACAACAAGACAAGGTACACAGACTTGATAAAAGCCAGCCAACAAACATAGTCTGTAACGCTAAACAATCAGTAACGGGAGCTATTCGACTCCTAGAATCTTATATCGTCGAAAGTTTCAATTCGCCTAAAAATCATTTCGCAGGACTTTTATTCCTCTCGTCATAAATTTTTCATAATTCTTGCAAATCTTCATCCTATTCATTAGGTTAGAACGTTAGGTTTATTTTATAACAATCTTAAATAGTTTATCGTTGCGAAGAAAAATGCTTTCAACCAGTGAGTGGGGCTTTGTGTGGGAGTAAACACTCATTAATGGGGATGTTTCTGTGCCACAGTGATTACCAACGTAGTTTATGACTGATAAAGGAGAAGGATACAAGCTTGGCACCGCCTGGCCATTGCGCAAACAATTCTGAATGTACACCACAAATTCGAAGGCGCAATCTGGGTCGAGTCTGGGGAAGTGGGCAAAGTCAGACGACATTTTCATGGAGTGCCAATTTAATAATTCGAAGACATTAAGTAATTAACAAGCAAAATGCGGAGAGCAGAATAAAAGGGGGCAGCACCTAAAACCCCAGAGTATGGTCATAATGAATTCAGGTTTAGCATTATAAGCCCTTACAGGAAACACTGGAACGGGAAGCTGATTATATAAAATTCTACTGATAGCTTCGAAATGCCTTCCCAATATCCGGCAACCCTGGCAATCTCTGCCAATCGCTTCCAATCCCTCATTCACATTTCATATCGGTAACAATTCAAACGATATTACTGTGAAATTAAAAAACGCCGCGAGTGAGACTCAATTCAAATGCACATATGTCGTTTTTGACTAAAGCACCCCGTATCGGTAGCATGGCGATATTGGCGATGGCGATACACATATTAGGTTCTCTTGTATTCATTCAATGTGGAAATAGGTCGAGTCCAACCGTATATGCCTAGTTTAATTTTATTGTGGATGGAAATCCCGTCATCGTGACGGCATCAGGCAATAATATATATTACTGGAGGAATATTGAACAAAAAAATAAATAAATACTCCTTCTGGTTCGTCAACTGTTCGAGAAGAATCATAGAAAGGAAACATTATTCACACAAATATGGACTTTGTTTTTTAAAATTATGGATGTAACTATTAATAAAAATAAATCGTTAATGAAGTTTTGCTAGTAGTAAAACTATTAGGCACGAAACTCCTTTACATTTATTAAAATATTTTAACTTTTAATGTGTTAAAATTGAAAGTACGAGTAAAATACTTACTTATTATGGTTACTTAAGGTAGCCAGTCTTGGAATATATTCGTGTATCAACTATATTGGACTAGAGTGTAACATTTGCCGCATTTGTTTTATTGATTTTAATAATTTATAGGTTACTAAATTAAAAGATTAAGAAATGTAGAACAACAACAATCGTCAACTATTATATCTAGGTCTTTGACTTTGAAAAAATCTTTGCGTTTTTTGTCTCATGTAATATGTTTTTTGCTATACATTGTGTCACTTGGTATTTAAACCCGCGTGTCCTTTTGAGAAGTTATATCTGCTTATTTATACAGTCATGAATTCTTTTCACATATCTTACTGCATTAGGTATTTTCTTATTGAATACTAAAGTAGTATTTACAATAAAAGCAGAATGCATTAACATCAAACTACATAGTTGACCCGACAGACAGGCATTCTTTCAAAAGCCATTTGACTGTGACGGTTCTGTCTAGGTAATTCATGAGGTATGCACAATTAAGTGACTTGAGGTTTTTGAGTTTTCCGGGATATTTCCCCAATTTTTCTCTTAATAAGAAACTTCCCCGAATTTCAAAGAATATTTTAAAAATAAACTAAATTTTTCCACCCGATCGTGCGTGTGATTGTGATCTATGTTATATGTGATAAAGTGAAATTGAAGTTCTTAAATGTTGTAAAAATAAAGTGTCCGAAAATATACTTGTACTGCGGCGTCTAGATGGTTGTTGTCAAAACAAATAGTAAGTCAACTTGCGTCCATGCCAAAACGAGCAACAGTTTCAACAACATTAATTTTAGCTGATCTGGCATCAAACTACACAATTATCTAGAAATGTAATAGACCAAGAAGAAATAGTCGTCAATCGTAGGTACAGTCCGTCATCAGCTCTGAGATTGCAATTCAGATATGGGTGAAAACTGAGAGGTTCTTATCTGGATCGCGTGAGAGCGAGCGAGACAAGTATAAAACGTGAATCGCATTCTGACGCACTGTATACCTATAGTCGTCAGCAAAGCATTTCCATCCGCCATTTTGGCCGCCATGTTTGTAAGTGACCAGACGTCACGGTGACGCGTCCGTCAGCTGATAGCAAAGCGTGCGCTGCGATGCTTCTAATGCAAATATATGAGTACAAATTATTTTTGGCCAAGGTCAAACAGCACGTCGGATATAAACAGAGAGAGGATGTTAGAAACGAGAAAGGCGAATAAATATCAACTCCGATCGATACCAGAATATTTGTTGCACCTCAAATCACTTTTAGACCGAAACCAACTTACTCATTGCAAACATTTGCATGTTTGTTGTGAATTTGAACAGGTTTTCAACGCTTTCCTCGAATAGAGTTTATTGATCAGTGCGTATTTCAGGGGCACCTGTGAACGTGTAAACACCGCTCCAAGCCCACACAGTTTGGAAAACAACGAGAGATCCCATTGCCAAAAATATTAGAAACGCATTATATAAAAGGAAACTGTTGACCAAAATGACCTCAGAAACCAATAGCGCCTTCCGTTTAAAAATCCTTGTATGGAAGTGGACAACAATAACGCAAATTTTTTTGACAATTTTTGTGCGAAAAATCTCGGAATTGCCTTAGGTAGGTATCCCTTGTTGTCCTATCCTCATAAGTTTCAGGCCGATTGTTGCATTTGAGTTTTCCCCAAGCCCCATTTGAATGTGCACGATGATGTGAAGGGGTGCCCTTCGCTTGGTCTAAAATTTTATGTTCTAAAATTGTTTGGCCGAAAATGTTTGGTCTAATATTTAATGGTATACTTATTCTTTAGCATAAAGATTTTTTTGCATACATATTTTTAGTCCTAAAACATGTTTGACCTAAAATTGTTTAGTATATTTTTTTTATGACTAAAAGGCTAAAAGTATAATATTGTTAGGTATAAATATTCTTTAGCCTAACATAAACCTCCTAAAAACCCATATGCTGAAGCGAGCAAGCGAAAGTATAAGTCGCTCCCAGAACAATAGTTTAGGTTAGGTTAGAACTGCGTCCCCAACAAAAATAAGGCGCTCCCAGAACAGTAGGTTAGGTTAGGTTAGAACTGCGTCCCTAACAAAAATAAGGCGCTCCCAGAACAGTAGGTTAGGTTAGGTTAGAACTGCGTCCCTAACAAAATAAGGCGCTCCCAGAACGGTAGGTTAGGTTAGGTAAGAACTGCGTCCCTAACAAAAATAAGGCGCTCCCAGAACAGTAGGTTAGGTTAGAACTGCGTCCATGACAAAAATAAGGCGCTCCCAGAACAGTAGGTTAGGTTAGGTTAGAACTGCGTCCCTAGCAAAAATAAGTCGCTCCCAGAACAGTAGGTTAGGTTAGGTTAGAACTGCATCCGTGGCAAACGTGTCAGTACTTAATCACGAAAAACTTTTTCACGAAAACTTTTTCACGAACGACTTTATCACGAAAAACTTTATCACGAATAGACTTTATCACGAATAGACTTTATCACGAAAACTTAATCACGAAAACTTTATCACTAAAGACTTTATCACGAAAACTTTATCACGAAAAGACTATATCACGAAAAGACTATCACGAAAAGACTTTATCACGAAAAGACTTTATCACGAAAACTTTATCACGAAAAGACTTTATCACGAAAAGACTTTATCACGAAAACTTTATCACGAAAAGACTATATCACGAAAAAAATACCACAAAAAGGTTGACTCGTGATATTTTTTTTCGTGATAATTTTCTCTGGATTATTTTCCTTCGGAAACCTATCGTTTGTGGTACAGATACATATATTTATTCACAATAACTGACCAAGAGTAAGTATGACTCGCGCACCGAGGGTTCCATACAAACACTTCCACTTTCCATCTTACTGGCCGGGTTAAACCATCAGAGACCGGGAATCGAACCCGGTACCTTTTCCACCAGGTAGCTCCTTTTTCAATTTTTCTTTAAACTGATCTACCAATCTATGGATCACTGATCCGAAATAAATAATAATTTGAATTTGAATTTTGATCTTCGTATTAATGGTTTAAATAAAAATGGTGGAGTACCCAGATTACAAAAATGAGACATTAAATGTGTCATAAATTATTTATGGCCGGGTTAAGTTAAGTTTACACCAAGTACGTATGGCGCCGCATACAAGTGAGGTGCAAACTTAATGTAGCAGGGCCCGAACAGTTGGTATGAGATAAGTAAAAAATTATACGGAACGCTCGGAGGGTGTCAGACTTGCACTTGGCTGGTTTTTAGGGTTCCGTACCCAAAGGGTAAAAACGGGACCCTATTACTGAGACTTCGCTGTCCGTCCGTCCGTCCGTCCGTCCGTCCGTCCGTCCGTCCGTCCGTCTGTCACCAGGCTGTATCTCAAGAACGGTGATAGCTAGACAGTTGAAATTTTCACAGATGATGTATTTCTATTGCCGCTATAACAACAAATACTAAAAATAAAATAAAATAAATACTTAAGAGGGGCTCCCATACAACAAACGGATTGTTTGCGTTAACTTTGCACCTCATTTGTATGGGGTGCTATACATACCAGGTGCAAACTTAACTTAACCACTTAAAGATGAAAAGTGTTTGTACGGAACCCTCGGTGCGCGAGTCCGACTCGCACTTGCCCAATTTTTCTTCGTTAGTAAGTAGTCCTTCCTTGCTTTTCGGTTCTTTTTGTCGTCCTCTACCCTGCGCTGACGTACTTGCAATATCTTAGTCATTTTTTTTAAATAATTGTCATGGGTGTCGTTTTCTCGGTTGTTGGGGGTATAGATTTCTAAAATGGCTCCATTTTAGAATTAAAGATGGTGGACGTTACTTTTTTGAAAAAGTCGTCATGGGTATCGTTTTCTAGGTTTTTGGGGGTGTACATTTCAAAAATGGCATCCATTTTGGAATTAAAGATGGTGGACGTCATTTTTTGAAATAATCGTCATGGGTGTCGTTTTCTGGGTTTTTGGGGGTGTAGTTTTCAGAAATGGCATCCATTTTGGAAATAAAGATGGCGGACATCACTTTTTTGAAAAAGTCGTCATGGGTATCGTTTTCTAGATTTTTGGAGGTGTAAATTAAAAAAATGGCAACCATTTTGGAATTAAAGATGGCGGGCGTAATTTTTGGAAAAAGTCGTCATGGGTGTCGTATTCTAGGTTTTTGGCGGTGTAAATGTCAAAAATGGCATCCATTTTGGAATTAAAGATGGCGGGCGTAACTTTTGGAAAAAGTCGTCATGGGTGTCGTTTTCTAGATTTTTGAGGGTGTAAATGTCAAAAATGGAATCCATTTTGAAACAAAAGACGTCGGGAGTTTTTTTTTTTTTTTTTAATTCGTCATGGGTGTCGCCTTCTAGGTTTTCAGCAGTGTTAAATTTAAAAAATGGCATTCATTTTGGAATTAAAGATGGTGAACGTCATTTTTTGAAATAATCGTCACGGGTGTCGTTTTTTGGATTTTTGGGGGTGTCATCATCATCATCTCAGCCATAGGACGTCCACTGCTGAACATAGGCCTCCCCTTTACATAGGCCTCCCCTTTGGGGGTGTAGATGTCAAAAATCGCATCCATTTTGGAATTAAAGTAAGTGGACATCATTTTTTGAAAACGTCGTCATGGGTGTCGTTTTCTAGGTTTTTGAGTGTACATTTAAAAAATTTCATCCATTTTGGAAATAAAGATGGCGGACGTCACTTTTTTTCAAAAAGTCATAGTTTTTGGGTTTTTGGAGGTGTAGATTTCAAAATGAAAAAATTGGAATTAAAACTGGCGGAGATATTTCTCTGGTTTCTTTTTCTAGGTTTTTGGCAGTGCATAATTCAAAAATAGAGTCCATTTTAGAATTAAAGATGGTTGATATCACTACTAAACGCATCGACACCAATTTCAAAAAGTGACGTCCGCCATCTTGGATTTCGAAATGGATGTCATTTTCATAATCGGTACCTCGAAACACCTTCGAAATTAGTCGTCATCCGAATTCGAATCGAGATTGTGGATGGTCAGTGCCCCCCAGCTGGAGGACGGTTTTAGATACTTCATCGGTGGTAAAGTGTGGATGAGACCTTAGTAAATGACGAAGGTAGTGAGTATTGTGTACAAAAAGTAGCCGAAAAAATCCCACGTGATTTGTGTACAAGCCCTTACGTGCTATCACCGCCACGTTACCTTTGACAATATGACAATGTCATGCGGTAAGTCGAATCACAGCAGGCTATTTTGAAATACACGAATCGCATTTATTTAGAATAGAATGATAGAATAGAATAGAATGATTTATTGTCAGAAAGTGAGTGGTTACAATAAGGTGTTACAAAATTCTATGTCCGTCACAATCAGCCAGAGTTGGCGTACAATATTTTACTTTTGCTTCTATGCATCTACAATTGCTAAAATTACACTCAATAATAAATTACGATAAATGAATGACATCAGTTTCAGTTTCATGCTAACTAATGGTAATAAATGTCAGAATATAATGATTATCAATTAATTAAGCACCTACTTATACAAAATAAACAAACACAAAAAATAAACTAATATGTCAGAGGATTAAAAAATTATTACAAATGTCCAGATATTCAATAAAATTAATAAAGAGCATTGGGAATTTCGAAATGTTCATTTACACTATAATACATTTTATTTATACACCAATCATATAATTTATTTTTAAATTCTGGAAAATCGAGTACTTTTATATCCTCTGGCAAATGATTGAAAATTTTTACTGACATATATGATATACTCTTTTTGAAGTGAGCAGAGTATTTGTAACGCGTAATTAAAAATATTTCACTGGCTGTGATTGGTATCATAGAGAGTATGCGCATTTCGACTTGTGGAATTGGGCCAGTCTTTATTATACAAATACAGAGGCTACAGAATGCTTGTGCCAGATATTGTTTTCCAATCCCTTACCGAGCCCATGTGACACCATTTTTAAACAACTGGAAATTGCTTAAAATGGAGGCCCGAAGGATACTACATTTACAATACACGATGCTATATTGCAAACTAAAAGAAGTTTACAAATTAAAGACAGAAACAATACTTTTAACAACGATAGACAACAGGCGGTCTTATCGCTAAAGGGCGATCTCTTCCAGACAACCATTAGTGGAGTTGATCATTATAAGCCACACAATAAGTGGTGATATTATTATTATATATATTATTATTATTATTATATACATATAATAAACCTACTTAAACATACATAAATGTGACAGTTTTAGGGATAAGGTCCCACTTTGTCGATATGGAGTTATGAGTAGTTCCTAATACTACAGAACATAAGCTATCTTTTGGTGAAAGAATTATGTCTCTAGGTGATATAGTTATTTTTTTTTAATTCTTCAAAGTTGAAAACGTGAAAAAGCGGCAATGAGAAAACATTGGTGAAAGTTTGGGATGGCAAAAAACCCACTTGTACTTTGAAGTTTTGGAGTGGTTGGTATCAAATTAATTTTCATAACACAAGGATTTCAAATTAGTCAAAATCATATATGTAACCTTAATAGTTATATTATAGATTTTGACTAATTTGAAATCCTTATAGTATGACACTTAATTTGATACCAACCACTTCCTAACTTCAAACTACAAGTGTGTTTTTTGCCGTCCAAACTTTAACCAACGTTTTCTCAGTTGTCGTTTTTCACATTTGCAACTTTGAAGAATTTTCACGAAATAACTATAGTACCTAGAGACATAATTATTTCACCATAAGATAGCTTACGTTCTGTAGTATTAGGAACTACTCATAACTCCATATCGACAAAGTAGGAAGTTTTCACTAAAACAGTCACAAATATGACATCGACTATTTTTTCAGATATTCGACAAAGTGGGAATTAGTACTTAAATTGGACATTTATGCGTTGACATCAAAATCATAGCTTCATCAGTTTTGCCATATTTCACTAAACTGCCCGTAATTTCGCTAGGTCGTGACGAAGAGAAAATTTCGAAAAAAAAAAAAAAAACCGCTCCAATCTATGGTGCAAGCTTAGCCGGTGGCTGACTCTGCATCGACCTAGTTTGTAAGGGTTCTCGGGGTGCCGATTACGAAAATGACATCGTACTGTATTACATTATGGCGAGCATTATTTTTCTTAAAAATCGATATTGGTGTCATCTCCTAGGTTCCTCGAGGTGCCGATTATGAAAATGACATCCATTTTGAAATCCAAGATGGCGGATGTCACTTGAAATGGGTGTCGAATAGTGTCGATGTGTGTAGCAGTGATGTCAACCATCTTTAATTCTAAAATCGACTCTATTTTTGAAATCGACACGTACACCCTCAAAAACCCAGAAAACGACACCCATGACGACTTTTTCAAAAAAGTGACGTCCGCCATCTTAAATTCCAAAATGAATGCCATTTTTGAAATCGACACGTACACCCCCTAAAACCCAGAAAACGACACCAATGACTTTTTAAAAAAAGTGACGTCCGCCATCTTTAATTCCAATATGGATACCATTTTTGAAATCTACACCCCCAAAAACTTAGAAAACGACACCCATGACGACTTTTTCGAAGAAGTGACGTCCGCCATCTTTAATTCTAAAATGGATGCCATTTTTGAAATCTATACCCCCAAAAACCTAGAAAACGACACCCATGACGACTTTTTCAAAAAAGTGACGTCCGCCATCTTTAATTCTAAAATGGATGCCATTTTTGAAATCTATACCCCCAATAACCTAGAAAACGATACCCATGACGACTTTTTCAAAAAAGTGACGTCCGCCATCTTTATTTCCAAAATGGATGCCATTTTTAAATTTTGCACCCCCAAAGACCTAGAAAACGACACCCATGACGACTTTTTCAAAGTAGTGACGTCTGCCATCTACCTTGTGAGTGTGGCAAGGCTTACATAGGAGAAACAGGACGTAATGTTTCTACAAAATTGTCTGCGTATAATACGCAGTGTCAGAAAAATGGATACGAGGGATTCCGCTACTTAAGCTCATAAACATGTATTTTCGTGATAAAGTTTTCGTGATGAAGATTTTTCGTGATAAAGCTTTTTCGTGATAAAGCTCATTCGTGATAAAGTTTTCGTGATTAAGATTTTTCGTGATAACGTTTTCGTGATAAAGTCTTCGTGATAAAGTTTTCGTGATAAAGTCTATTCGTGATAATGTTTATTCGTGATAAAGTCTTTTCGTGATAAAGTTTTCGTGATAAAGTCTTCGTGGAAAAGTTTTCGTGATATAGTCTTTCGTGATAAAGTTTATTCGTGATAAAGTTTTTCGTGATAAAGTTTTCGTGATTAAGTCGTTCGTGATAAAGTTTTTCGTGATAAAGTACTAGCGCCAAAAATAAGTCGCTCCCAGAACAGTAGGTTAGGTTAGGTTAGAGCTGCGTTCCCGGCAAACATAAGTCGCTCCCAGAACAGTAGGTTAGGTTAGGTTAGAACTGCGTCCCTGACAAAAATAAAACGCTCCCAGAACAGTAGGTTAGGTTAGGTTAGAACTGCGTCCCTAACAAAAATAAGGCGCTCCCACAACAGTTGGTTAGGTTACGTCCCTGACAAAAATAAGGCGCTCCCAGAACATTAGGTTAGGTTAGGTTAGAACTGCGTCCCCAACAAAATCTAAGTAATATTAATTTAATAAATGCGACAGTTTGGATGCGATTATTATTGACACCAATATTCGGAATACCAATTTTATGCCTAAAATACATTCGACCAAACAATGTTATTCCATACAAATGTTAGACTAAACAATTTTCGGCCAAAAAAATATATGCAAAACAATTTCGGCCAAACAATTTTCGACGTAAAAAACCATCGACCAAAGATTATTAGGCCAAAAAATATGTGCCGAAAAAAATATCGGCCAAAAATTTTTAGACAAACAGATATAGACCCGATGTGAAGTACATGGTGTATTCATTAATTTCTTTCAATAAATCATAAACCAACATAAAGGGCGACTTTTAAAAATATACAAACTGTCGAGGCTAAACTAAACGTCTTTTGTAATTATATTATTTACAAGGTTGCTGACAAACTAAAATAAGACATTGTTTGTGTTACTTGAAGTACTACTCGACAATTTACATGACACGCTTAGTATATCCGTGACTCTTAAACAAATAAGGAAAGAACTCTTTAGTATATAACTTGCATTTTAAAGTATCACCATTTAATAGATTATTAATGAATTCTTTTCAGGGATTTAAGAAATATAATTCGTCAGGTATTAATAAGATATGAAATTGCAATGAATCCTTACACCTTAAATTGCACAAAATCAAAACTAAACCTAAAGCTAAGCCCCAGTCGTAAGCCGAGGATAGGGTTCCCATAACATAAGACTGACTGCATTCCCTTTCTGCATAGATATGCCTATTCCTTGAGCGAGGAACGAGCCAGCCCTATGGTTTCCAGATTCTCTTTTCTTAAGGAAGTTACAATTTTAGGAGGATTTTAATTGTGTTCCCCATAATTTTTATGGACTCATCAAATACAAATCACGAGTAGAACTAACTATAGATAAGTAAAAGATATACCTAATATTCATTGTAAAATAGACAAAGACTTTGTTCAAATAGAATATCATTATCCAGCTCTTTTGAAGATCGATAGTAAATAGTTCGAAACATTCAGGCTAAAATGTGCGCACGGTTGATAATGATCTAAAAGAAGACATGCATGTTTTTATGTATTCGGTTATTGTTATTCGTGGTGCGCGAGCGCTGGGTTCAAGGCGACTCCATGTGGGAGGCCCCATGTGTATTCTGCAGCTCTTTGAGACTAAACTATATCAGTAAAGTAAAATATTCTAGTTAACAGTGTGTTGTGAACCAGACTTCACAACACACTATCGTGCCAAAATATATTAAGTATACCCGTTGATATCTTTGTTGTGGGTATCGACCTTACTTAAAGGAGTTAGTCGTCCTGTGAGCTGTAGACCTCGTTAGGATTTTAGAAAATGATTTAAGGCGTTTCAAAAAATGCTGTAAGCAATGAAGATTTTTAGGTTTTCAACAGCCATATCACTGCCATTTTGAAGAACTGAACCCACCAAAAGATCCATGTAATTACGAATCTGCTTACAACATTTCACAAGAATCGGTAGAGAAATTCGATTTATATTAGGGACAACAGCCTATGTGGACAACTGGACATCCGAACATCCAAACATCCGGTCATACGAAAGCATTTTTGGCCAAGCTGAAACGGAGACGATTCATTCGCTTCGGTCGGTCGGCAAAAAAAAACCTCCCAAGAAAAACGGCGGAATTACTTACTACGACTATATTCACTTAACGAGTTATATTAATTAAGTATATCTGAGTTTTTTATAGTCGTGATGATTATATCGATATCGCGTGGGCAGTATAAAAGCCCTTGATGTAATTTGTGAAGTTCGTCACAGAAATCTCAATGTCACTGTCACCTGACAATTGTCATGTTTGTGAAATTCATGCCAGAATGAGCGTGAGGTATGCGGATTGCGGAACCGGTTTGAAGTTAAGAATGAACAGTCTATGCTGTAGTATCTTAAGTTGTATCTACTTTTACAGGATCTCGGAAACACGATAGCTTTAGAAACAGAATAACTTATTGCCTAGTCCTTGTTAAAATTAAATCTCAATTAGAGGATAACGTTTTAAATATTTCCGTGTCCTTAAAATTGGTTCTTATTCGATTGTTCAGACAAAAGTTGTCTGATTACAGCTCCTATTCTCTAAGTGCTGAATATAATTCCTGATCTACCCTTCTCATGCATCAAATTCATCCCAATCTCTCAAAATCTCAATATAGCTACTATAGAAGCGGTGTTCGAAAGCGTCGGCTGGATCACCCGCTCACCTTGAACTGAGCGCTCGACATTTTTTGCGAGCACTCGATACAACAGGATACAGAATCGGGCCCTTAGTCGTTTTCTTGATGCCCTTGGCTTAGAAACTTGGGATGCCATCTTGAAATTCCGCGGATTAGTCCTTGGATTTTGGAGCTTGCTTGAAGGAAAGGTAATATCAACACAGGAGCAAATAATATGCGAAGATTAAGTCGACGAGGATACATGTCTTGATGAATATTTGAGTAAGATTTTTACATAAGATGAGACTTGCTTGAACTTGAAATTTGCTTTAGCTGGTAAATTAAATAAAACACAATGACATTAGATAGAAATAAGGAACACTGAGGGATGATCTAAGATATTGTACAGGAGATGAAGTTTTTATAGATAAGTGCAAATTTTACAAAGTTATTAAAGTGGGGTGCTGCGGACTGCATCGTAATGTGCTCTTTACCAGATTCCTCTGAAAGGCGATGCTATTATTAGCCCCCAACAGAACAGGTTACACGTGGTGTTGTTGCTTATGGAATTAATTTGCTATTTGTTTTGTATCTATTAGCAGTGATAAGAGAAGCCTTGAGCTGAGTCATATAGAGGACGGACGCATACATAGGTAATATTGACTGTCTAATGTTTAACACAAATATGGCCGCACTCACGTTTATGCTACATGACTGCTGGATATTTTTCCTTGAGCATATCCATTACATCAAATAGAATTGCAATTTAAACTTAAGACGAAGGTCGTAATTACATTGTACATTTTACCGAGACGATACCATCAGATAAATTCCTAGATCGGATAAATCGAGTTAAAGCTCCATTGTTATGCGTCTTGACGAACAGAACTACAGAATCGGCCGGGAATCAAACAGTTGTTATGCTTACTTACCGAGACGGATGTTTGATATGAGGAAACGTTGCATAACAGGTAAGCGTGGCTTGGCGCGGCGCGGCGTCGCGGCAACGCACATACTCAGAAATACCGAACGTCGAACAATCCCAAACAACACTGCGTCCGATCACACCGGGTCACCTGAAACAACCACATTTCTTAAGGTTTGAGGAATTGACGGGTAAAGTTAGTCAGGTGACCCGTGGGGATGTTGCGAATGCGGCGTATGGCGCGATCGTCGGCGAGGCACTGACGGGCCGGTCGGCCGCCGGCGCTCCTGCATTGCGGCGCGCAGCCGCACTCGCGCGCGCATGACCTTGGCATTGAACTTGGCAATGGGCCGGCGCGGGGGCCGGGGGCTGATGCACCGGCAGCGACAGCTGCAACGCCCCTCTCCTTCGCCTTCCGTCAGCACGCGAGCGGCCCTACCTGATCCCTTCGAATTTAGCGGCCCGCTCGTCCAATGGGATACATTCCGGGACAGCTTCCCTTTCGTACGGATTATAGTGATGCGATTTGCGACCCATTAGTTTGGCTCTCTCCTATTTCATGTACATAACTAGTCGATAAGTTACGTTTAACTGATGGATAAAAAAATTGTAACTACTTTGTAATAAGATGAAGCCATCTTCATCTTATTACAAAGTAGTTACAATTTTTTCGCGAACAGACCGCCATGTGACCATTCACATGGCGGTCTGTTCGCGTGGCATTCTGTGTAATATTAGAGCGCAAAAACTAGTCGCCGTTTATAGTTGCCGTGCCGCCATTCGAGTATTCGTCTATAGAGCTTCGGAATGCCGAAGAAAATTATTGAAGCTGAAATTGACGTAATCAAATTGGTTGTTACAAAATGAGTTATCCCGGTGATGTGGTACACGTGTCGGGGATGAGGGTTGCGGGGGATGATGGGGCAGGGAGGGGGGGGTTGGTGGGAAGATCGATGAGACGCGCGCAGGCGGCCCCCCGTGCCTGCGTCGCCAAGCCAACTGCCGCCCCGGGACCTATTCCGCCGAAACAAATACTACTTCGCAGTTCCACGGATTCCGACTCGCACATAGATAGCTAGGTCTATTTGTTATTTATATTCCAGGCAGTCGTCAGGTGAAATAAACGAGGTAATTTTTCTGATCGTCCGCCGGCCGTAACTGTGAATTTCGCCGAGATGGAAACGCGTGGCCGGTCGGACCGGTTTTTTGTTTATCTCTGGTATTGTATCAGGAATTACACTTTAAGATTATTGCGCAACTTCTGGATGAAAGTCTCAGAAATTGCGAGAGTTGCCGAATAAATAGCCGAGAAGTTTTAGTCTTCGCGAGTTGATTTCAGAGTTACCTAGTATATATCAAAGGTCGAAGGTAATTGGCACATACCTACTAAATTGGATTTGTTACCTCGAGGCATATCCTGAGTTTCCGCACAACTTCTACTATAGTTCTTGTTCGTGAAGATTACGAAAACAACCGGAAATTACCTAATGGCGAATTACATTAGTTACCTGAATTGTGGCTACTGGCGACCTTCCGAGTTGCGACTTGGACGACCCAACTTGATCAAATTGTTCTTACTATTACTCAGTTCTTTACCAACTGCCGTTAGTTTAACAGTGTGAAGGTTTTATGGCGTTATTTTCTGGCGATAGCTGGACGTTTGGCCCTTGCGGTCATGTCATATCATGTCAGAGTCAGACGTGATTCCACCTACGATCACAGAATAAAATGCTACAGATAGTTATTTTATTTCATATTTGCAAAAGCCGTTTGCAAATTGAAAACATTTCACATTTCGAACAGGTGGAAATTAATATAGAGATCGACAGTAGGGCACTTTGTGTCGTGCACGCGCAAAAAAAACTTTTCTGTATTTGAAGACATATAAGAAAATACGTAAAATTACCGCAATCTAATACAATTTGGTCTGAATAGGGTTGTCGTCTTAGACCAAACAGCGAAAAAATTACAAATATTTTTTTAGGTAATTTGACGTTATCAGATGACAGGTTTTTTAACGAGATTTCAAATGAAAAACTAACCATGTTACTTAAATTACTTACGTATTTGCTGGGATTCATTTACAAAAATGGATAGACTCGCACCCGTATGTGTTGATGAACTACTCGTATATGTATA
The DNA here is from genome assembly GCA_947623375.1 of Apotomis capreana. NCBI lineage: Eukaryota > Metazoa > Arthropoda > Insecta > Lepidoptera > Tortricidae > Apotomis > Apotomis capreana. The sequence goes on from OX392516.1 coordinate 7,119,437, forward strand.
CCTACTCCTCCAAAATACACCAATTATTGTTATGTACCGGACTGTAAAAACGATTCGACGAAAACACCCTTTCTTTCATGTGTCACATAAGAATAAACGAGATTGGTGTCGAGCAGTTGGTTGTGCCAAAGAGACGAAGACCATCTAGGTGTAAGTTCAATAGTTACTGTCTCCAGAATCAGTAATAGATCAGTAATATGAATCAAACCAAACCGACAATTTTGAATTTTGACAATGTCATGTCCACCTCAACGTTATTCCGTTTTTTAGGGTTCCGTACCCAAAGGGTAAAAACGGGACCCTATTACTGAGACTTCGCTGTCCGTCCGTCCGTCCGTCCGTCCGTCCGTCCGTCCGTCTGTCACCAGGCTGTATCTCAAGAACGGTGATAGCTAGACAGTTGACATTTTCACAGATGATGTATTTCTATTGCCGCTATAACAACAAATACTAAAAATAAAATAAAATAAATATTTAAGGGGGGCTCCCATACAACAAACGGGTTGGTTGCGTTAACTTTGCACCTCATTTGTATGGGGCGCTATACATACCAGGTGCAAACTTAACTTAACCACTTAAGGATGAAAATTGTTTGTACGGAACCCTCGGTGCGCGAGTCCGACTCGCACTTGCCCAATTTTTTTATTAGAAATCGGACTAAAGTAACCGTTCCATTGAGTCATAGTTTTGGTGTTACCACATTTTAAAATGAGTTAGTTTTTAGGGTTCCGTACCCAAAGGGTAAAAACGGGACCCTATTACTGAGACTTCGCTGTCCGTCCGTCCGTCCATCTGTCACCAGGCTGTATCTCAAGGACGGTGATAGCTAGACAGTTGGAATTTTCACAGATGATGTATTTATATTGCCGCTATAACAACAAATACTAAAAATAAAATAAAATGAATATTTAAGGGGGCTCCCATACAACAAACTTGTTATAGATTATATATATGTATATGTACGGAACCCTTCATGCGCGAGTCGGGCTCGCACTTGCCCAATTTTTATAAATTAATAATAAAATAAATAGTTATCTCAGAAAAAATATAAAAACAGAGATTACTTCATCTTTCTAAGCAGAATTCAGAAAAGTAATAAAATTGTAGTCTTAAAAATATGAAATGTTGCCAATTGTGTTTCCTGGGATGTTTGTGTAAATGCGACGCTATTGGTCGTGAAGCGTCACGATGCGACCGACCAATGCGTCCTCGCAGGTCGCTACTATGAGTGGCTACGACTGCCCGAACTGCTCTAATTTAACAGACAAAGGGAGTTGCATACATATACTCTAGTGCGTAATAAAAGCGTACCGTGGTGTTTGGTGCAGTCTTCTGCTTTTGATTGCATTTCTGGTGCACATTCATAGCCACACGCATCAGCCCGTCGTATCGACACGGCCCACGACAAATAGCATCGCGCTTTACACAAATAACCTGATAAAATACGCTTCTAAGGAGGCCTTTCCGAAGTTTAAAGAGAGAACCTTCTGTCGTATTTTATTCTCTGACAGGGACGCGTCAAGACCTTGTCGTGGTATACACGGTCATGTTACACCTTCGTGGTCTAGCGAACAAAGTGTGTGGTTACTTCTATACCTATATACCATGAAGGTCGCTTCGTCTGCGTAACCCTTTTTCCCTGCCATAATCGGGTAATTTCGCATAGGCATTGATTATAACGCCATGTATCGGTCAAAATGTCTTAGGTTTCATCTCGCCGAAACGGTTTAAACCTATTTAACCATTTTTGGTACATGGAAGCCCAACCATACGGACGTGCAAAGCAATGGCATTTTTTACTTCATCATCATCCTCCTAGCCTTTGTCCCATTTTTTGAGAATGAATTCTCAATCGGGGTCGGCTACCTAAATCCCAAGATGTGGCGTAGGCACTAGTTTTTACGCAAGCGACTGCCATCTGACCTTCCAACCCAGAGGGGAAACTAGGCCTTATTGGGCTTAGGTGGTTTCCTCACGATGTTTTCCTTCACCGAAAAGCGAGTGGTAAATATCAAATGACATTCCGTACATAAGTTCCGAAAAACTCATTGGTACGGGCCGGGTTCGAACCCGCGACCTCCGGATTGAAAGTCGCATGCCCTAACCACTAGGCTACCACCGCTTCAATGGCATTTTTTACTTATTTACGTTAAATAAAACAGGAGGGATGAAGTTACGGTCACCTAGTACCTAAGTTTATGAATAATAATAAATACTATATATATCAGAGAAATCGATCTAGTCTCAAATTAAGCTCAAGAAGGACTCATGGGTACCAGGCGACGATATACATACTTATATAGATAAATATATACTTCAATACATAGAACAACCATGACCCAAGTAATTCGAGCTCATCACACAAATGTTTGCCCTGGCCGGAATTCGAACCCGGGACCGCCGGCTCAGTAGGTATAAAGGTTCCTTAGACACTAACTTAATTTATATAAATCTACCTAGCTCCCCATACATTTTTAACTTCCCATCGCCGACTATAACACAAAACATAAACATAGCTACTTAGTACTTCACTCACAGCTGTTCGTAACTAGAAGTTCTACCTGTCAAGTATTTCATTTCATACCACAATCCCGACACTAAATGACGTAACTGAGTTATTATACCATATTACATACATCCATTTGTAACTGTTGTGTGGTAAGTATAGAAAAAAATAAAGGTCACAACGGGCAGAATTACAAGGCGGTGGTACCTACATTGTATTATTATGTAGATTAGTAGGTTGGTTTAGTTGTTATTAATAAAGGTCACATAACTACAATGCACAAAGAATCTTATTTATGTCGTTTGCAATAAAGTTCATCCCGTTTTCCCAGCGCACGCAAGAAAGAAATAAAGAAAGAAAGGAAGAAAGAAAGAAAAAAAAAGTTATACGAGTGCAATAGTAAAAAAAAATAGACAGAACGAACAAAAATAAATATAGGTACAAACTAAAAAGTAAACTATGCTTCGAAATGCTAACCCGATAACATTCTAATTTATGGACTACTATAGTCGGTGCCGCCTTCCGCCTCTGTTCGGACTAAAAAGCGCGCGTAGCCGATCATTGTGGCGAACACGCTGGCCTGTCGTCACGCCATACATCCAAGAATCACTTTACAATAAATAACCGACGAAAACGAAACGAAAGAAGAGAACAAACTAAACGAGTTACTAAATAACCTATTGAATTTTTTATAACCCTCAACCAAACATAGTAGCCGTCCCTAAGATATTGGGGAACATAGGTACATTAAAAAACCGCCCAAATGCGAGTCGGACTTACGCACCCAGGGTTCCGTATCCGTACAAACACTTATTATATCCAACTGGCTGGGCTAAGTTAACTTTGCACCTGGTATGTATGGCGCCGTATACAAATGAGGTGCAAAGTAAGCGCAACCATCACGTTTGTTGTATGGGAGCCCCACTTAAATACCTATTTATATTATTCTGTTTTTAGAATTTGTTGTTATAGCGGCAACAGAAATACATCATCTGTGAAAATTTCAACTGTCTAGCTATCACGGTTCATGAGATACAGCTTGGTGACAGACGGACAGATAGACAGACAGACAGACAAAAAGACAGACAGATAGACGGACAGCGCAGTACCTATTAGTAATTTACCCTTTGGGTACGGAACGCTAAAAACACTCCGACGAACTGAGAACCTCCTCCTTTTTGAGGTCGGTAAATAAAATACAGTGCACAGCGGACGCTGCTACCCGACCTGCGCAATACCTTTTCAAGCAACATACCTATACCCCGCAGAGTTTCAAGACGATGACGTCACTAAAACTGGTCACTCACGAGGGATCTTAGGAGGAGGCTGAAAGTTTACAGTGTGTCTTTTATCTGTACTATTATAAAATTGTAAATTTGTATTGAAATCCAGTTTATGAAGAAGAGCCATGATTTCAGGAAAAATCTCGATAGCGTGATGCAGGATCGTCATTTGTTTTGTATGAGCGCGCGACGCATTTGCCAGTTTGGCGCCATCTTTTTTTTACTTTTCTTTTTTTATCTGTTGTTCATAATTTCCATTGTCCTCGCATCACGCCGTAACGGCTGGACGAATTTTAACCAATTTCGGTACAGGGACAGCTGGACATCCAAAGATGGTTATAGGATACTTTTTAACCGACTACGGTGTAAAAAAAAATACGCGTACGAAGTTACGGGCGCCTTCTAGTAACTTCTAAAACTGTATTGAAAATCAATTGTCTATGGAGAGGGGTCATTATTGGAGGGAAAATCTTATGGGGATATACCACTGCTAATTTTTCCATACAAATCGAGGTTTCGTTCAAATCGTAACGAAATATTAGGAACTGAATGGGACGTGAATGTTTTTTGCGCTTGTTATTGTAAAATTTGTGTACTACGCGTCTGTTTTTGGTGAATATTCCACCGCAGACGCCTAGTACACAAATTCTATAAATAAAACGGAACGGAACTAAAATGAAATGGTCCGACGCAGAACGTTTCGTTCCCATTCAGTTCCTAAAATTGTATGGTGATATAATTATTAACCACATAACAGCGCGATGCAGGATTACATCGCCATCATCGTCCTCTCATCTCGCCGCAACAGCTTGAAGGATTTTAACCAATGTTAGTCCAGATTTAGACACCCAAAGATGGTTATACGATACTTTTTACCAGACTACAGTAAATAAAGTTTGACGCGAAGGAAATTGTGGGCGCCTTCTAGTAAGTAAATAATACGACCAGTCGTATGGTTTCTCTTATTTATCTGTAATAAATTAATAATACGTCTCTTAGTTAAGCAATCGCTCAACCCTTTTGAAAGGTATTTGTAAACATTCTCCAACTTCCGTTTATAATTATTTATTTTATAAAAGAAAAAAAAACAGACCGTCCGACAAACCTAGCATCCCAGTCATATGATCTCACCCCCACCCCCTAATAGGTCTCTTAATCACTCCCTCAATTCAATATAGCCCGTCCCTTTCCACCTTTACGTGGCTGAGGGGGATGGAGAACAGTTTCCGAGGTTCCCAATGACGTCGGTCCCGGGGTGGCCTTCGCCGTGAATCGATAGGCGCGCGCTCAGCTGAGCCCGGCGAAGTTTATGCGTAGTAATTGTGATTGATAATTTATTAAAAACAGTTTTGACGGACGAGACGTAAAAAATACGATAGAAATTAAATAGGGATGATGAATGATGTTGAATTGTACAAGTTTATGCAATTAACATGAACAAAAATAGCTCAATACGTCATATAAAAACAAATTACAGTGCTTTGAAATGTGATTTTAAAGGTACGTTTTTATGCCATACAAGATTTTTATAGCCGGCTGTACTTTTCTCTAAACATAAACCAATAAACGAGACGATTCTAAAGATCCCAAACTCGGTAGTGCATTTCGCTACATTCACATAGTCGATGCAAGGTGAAAAATGTATTCACTGTTCATTACTTTTTAACCGATTCCCTAAAAAGGGGGAGGTTTAACACTGTTTCACTGTATGTATTTTTTTTATTATGTATGTTTACTGATATCTTCGCCAATTGAAGACCGATTCTAAAATTCTTATTTTAGAGTAAAGAGTATACTCTTGCGGTGGTCCCATTGTCACCATGTCGGGATCTGATGATGTATCCCAGGGAAACGCAGGGCAACCCTCAAATATTATAAACACTAGCGATGTGTCTATGTATTTATTTATTTTATCATGTTATTTAGTTATTTGCGTCTGGTAGTCATCATCTACTTATGCTGAGCTGATGGAAGGTACAACTCCTTAATCGTTAGGAGTTAGGGGATATATCTTTACATATTATAGGTAAGTTAAGACTGTTGGTTGTATTCTTTTTAGTATGCATCTGAAGTGATCCCGGCGACGCCAAGTCAGGTTCTGATAATGGGACCCTAGGGAAGGGAGGCAATCTTCCGACTTCAAAAGGTGATTCAAATGTAGTGTATGTTGTCTGTACATGAACGGGTTATTGTTGGATTTTCAGTTTATTTTGAAGTCGGTTATTTTTTCGTTATATTTTTTACTGTTGTCTACATAATAGTTCCTTGCAGGAACGAAACGGCCAAACTACATAATATTTTAAGGTTAGAGTTTATGAAGTTAGAATTACATTCTATACACTTATAACCGACTCGAAAAAATATATAATATATATAAGAGAATCAGTTGAGAAATGTGGCCTGTAGGCGAAAACAGCCGGAAATCCGAACATCCAAACATCTGGACATGCGAAATAAGTTTTGGTGTAGCTGAAATAGAGCCGCTTTTGCTCGTTTGGTTAATTGTCTTTGGTAGATTGATAAAAGGTTTAATAGCTCTACTCTTGAGGACAAATAATCTTTATTTGGTCGTAGTTTTTGTCAAGCGTTTCTTCTTAATAGCTAAAACAGAGCGACTATTGCAAAAACTGGTTGTTACACAAAAACAAGAATTATTCGATGCCAATTGAGATCTACCATTGACAAATGGTTATAATAACTTGCGGCACCACTAGCTTTACATCTAAATATATCTATCATTTATCTCAACGAGATCTAAATGTAATAGGATATGGAGGGATGATCAGAGTGTATTTAAGAGAATGAGAGATGAAATAAATGAATTTTATAAAAAAAATTAAAAAAAGTCTATATGTTACTTTTTTTATTTTTTTATTTATTTATTTAACTTTAAACAATAACATTTAACAATGTAATATTACTCGTCAAACTGTGACGTTTAATGGCGAGAGGCGCTCAGTTTTAATAAATATAATAACAACTTAGTATGCCTAAATTAAATTATGTTAATAATAGGTACAAATACAATGAAACGGTTATTAGTACAATCTGCATACGTATACTAAATACTTAAAATAAATGAATTTAAATTTTCAATTTTAAGAGGAAATACCACTGCTTATTTTTCCATACAAATCGAGGTTTCGTTCTCATCTGTTTCCTCCTCCAAAACTTAAAATCTTTACGAAATTTCGGAAACTAAATAGGAAGGAAATGTTCTTTGTCAGACCGTTTTGATTTTTGGAGTTTCGAGAATCCATTCGCTTGCCCTTATCCCATTTATTTGGGGTCAGTGTGTTTTCTTCCGCCATTCTTCCGGCCAGGGCTAATATTTGTGTGATGAAATCGAATATTTGTGCTTGGGTCATGGTTGTTCTATGTATTTAAGTATAATATCTATCAATATAAGTATGTATATCGTCATCTAGTACCCATAACACAAGCCTTCTTGAGCTTAATTTGGGACTAGATCGATTTTCGTCAGGTTTTCTGATATTTATTATTACTATTTATTGTTATCTATTATTCTTCCCTATTACTCGTCATCTCGTCGTTTACTTCCTTCTTATTCATATCATTTTTCACACAATCCATCTGAAGTTTCGAGTATCCATTCAAATGAATGAATGAAAATGTATTCGTTAACATACACAAAGGGGACAACACATTAGAAAAAAAAAACGTTTCGAGGAGGAAACAGAAGAGAACAAAACCTCGATTTGTATAACCCGGTTACGTTAAGTTTGCACCTCATTTGGATGCGACGCCTTAGTTGGTGCAAACTTAACACTGATACAGCTGCTGGCAAACTTTTTGAGCATAACCTTGACTGCGCAGTTGCCGATTTACGTACAAATGTAAAGCCTGATCAGAAATATATGAGGACGCGCCATATTGCGGAATTTCAGTGGAACTAATTTCTTACACTGGCAATGATTTTGTGATGGTTTGTCAAATATGTCAATGTCACTCGTGATGGTTTCTTTAAGAGACAAATATTTAGGCTAGCCGGTCCGGGACTCAAGATGGCCGCATGCGTTTAAGTTTCGTTGTTCGTTATTTATTCATTTTTGTTGTTCAATGTGTAGTATTGATTGCGTATTGTGCAGTGATCTAACGTATGAGTGAATAGCTAATGAAGAATTCAACTTGAAGCGTTTATAGCCCTTCCTGGGTCAAGGCCCGATAGTCCGCGTGGTTTTTTGTAAATCGCTATCACTTTACAAAAAGCACGATTTTCTCAACTCACCGTACAACGTGGTATCAATCCTCTATCTAGTCGCCGAGTGCGATTGGCAACGAGACATTGGCAGTAATGGTCGCTTAACTGTGACCGGTTGCCATAAAAAAAAATAGAATAGAATAGACAAATATTTAAAAATATCCTAAGAAAATGCCGAAAACCATTCATACTCGTGAACGTAATATTATAAATAAAGTGTTTACTACACGAAAAACAGTCAGAAAAAGAGTGCATTCCATCAAATGATATAAACGAGGTTACCATAGGAACTAACAGGTATTTAAACTAATGTCATTATAGTGCGGTTGCGATTGGTTGCAAAACTGTTGCCATATAAATCTTATAAATAGCGCCCTCTTGACAATCCTCATAAATTTCTGGTCAGGCTTTATATGCGCAGATCCGCCATTTTTGTTCAAAAAGTTTGCCGGCAACTATAGTATCGGAGAAGGAGCAGTAATATATTCTCTTAACGTCATCATGAACACGTGCAATGATAACAAAAAAGGTTAACTTTATAACCAGTCAGTTGCTTCGAATTTTGAGTTGGACTCTATTTATTTAATAAAATAAGAGCGGTGACAGGTGGCCGTAGTTACTAAAAGCAATTGAGTGGATAAGACGTGATAAGATGAAGCCTTATCACATGTGCGATTTGCGAGCGAATTTTGTATGAAGGCGATCACGCAGCGAGTTCGCCGCGACGCTTATTTGTATAGAAAAACTGCTCGCAAATCGCAAGTGTGAAAGGCCCTTAAATGCTCTGGACCACACAACCAGTCACTTGCTTCGAATTTTGAGTTGGACTCTATTTATTTAATAAAATAAGAGCGGTGACAGGTGGCCGTAGTTACTAAAAGCAATTGAGTTGATAAGACGTGATAAGATGAAGCATGAAGCCTTTGCCTAGTTTAGAGCTTTATCACACGTCCGATTTGCGAGCGAATTTTGTATGAAGGCGATCACGCAGCGAGTTCGCCGCGACGCTTATTTGTAGTATAGAAAAACTGCTCGCAAATCGCAAGTTTGAAAGGCCCTTAAATGCTCTGGACCACGTCTTAGATAATTTAATGAGCTTTCACCCGTGTTCAAAAGGTAAGGTGTAAAATTAGGCGCAATTTGATGCGCGCCAAAAAAAGCCTGGGCGCTACAAAAAAAAAAATATAAGTCTTTGTGCAAAACGTGCTAGGCTTAAAACACCTCTCGATGATGTCATTCTATATTTAAATAAAATAGCAATAAAGGGCCAATTTTTATTTTGTGGTTGATTTTTTTCCGTACCCAAATGGTAAAAACGGGACCCTATTTATTACTAAGCCTCTGCTGTCCGTCCGTCTGTCCATCTATCACCAGCTGTATTTCATGAAACGTGATAGCTAGCTGGGAAATGTTTGCACGGAACCCTCGGTGTGCGAGTCCAACTCGCACTTGGCGGGTTTTTTTAGATTTCAATCAAATTTGGGGAGTTGGTAAAGTTGCTTATTCTGCCCATGGTAAGCCCAATTTCACGCTATGTCCTAGAAATTTTTCCAGAGTTGAAACGTATTACATAAATTGGCTCAAAGCATTTGTTGTGTAACGTTCATCAGTTATTACAGAGGGTTGACTTGGTGGCCAGTAGCTACGTAAGTACACGCAATAGTGACGTATTCAGGTTCGGTGACGTCACAGCGCGCTGCGTCAATAAATTTGCGTATTTCATGTTTTGATTTTTGTCATGAAGGATTTCATTTATACCAGATGTCTTTCCTCGCATTCATTGACATTGTTCCTTGATATTTCGAAAAATATTAAAATTCACGTAAGTAATCGTAATCGGTATCCATATACCTAACGAAATTTTAGAAACCGAATACGAAGGAAAGGTTCTGTGTCAGCTCGTTTCGATTTTTGCGCATTTTATTATAGTATAGCATTGGTATATTAGGCGTCCGTCCGTTTGCGGGGAATTTTTGGCCAAAAACTATTACTATTACTACTACTACTACTACTACTATTACTACTACTACTGCGACTTGTTTTACAAGCTATTTATTTTCACCTGTTCCTGTGTCTGTAACCTAATCTTGCAATTTAAATCTGACCCTCTTTCCGGTTTCCGATTAACCTGAATTTTTGCATACATTATGTAAATCCTATGACAACGCATTATTGTTAGGTATGACATGGAGCTCATTATGATGATTTAACCGGAAGATGCCATGTCAACTCCCTAAAAAATCAGTTAAGTGCGAATCTATTACGAAAATATAAACTGTACTGAGCGATCAACTTAACATTACCGAATTGGAAGCTGCTGTACAGTCAACCAAAAATGTGGTCTACTACTTTTCGACTCTATTTTACATGTAAAAGACTTCAAAAGTGCCAGACCACTTTCTTTGCTGACTGTAGCTACGTACTTTAAATAAAGACTATATTTTTTATGATTTCATTACAAATGTATAGCTTTCAGATTTTTCTCTATATTTGTAGTATAAGACGGCATTGCTTGCCAAATTTCATTGTTCTCCGAAGGTCAACGGAAAATACACTACTTATACATTTTGATTCCCTTGGGCCTTGAGTGTCGAAATATACGTTTTTTCCGGCATATCTTTCGCAGCCATATCGAGAATTAATTTAGGTCGTAAAAAAATGGTATAACCCATTTATTTATTATTCAAGTAGTATAGTCGACCTATTTGCAGATCAGGTACCTACCAGTTGTTGAACACCTACGACAATATTAAGAATTTTTAATTTTTTTCTGTCATTTATAATATTAAACTTACTATACAACTACGATGTATGTATATATTTTTATTTAAGAGGCTTGTTTGAAATTGGAACCGATAAAGGTTGAATGCTTCTTGTGTGCAATTTCGCGAGGAATTCAACGTGGAGGAATTTTAACTTAAATTGTGGTCTCTGTCAAGTATAATACGTGGCTTCTAAGAAACATAAAAATAAAAAACTACACAACGTTTTCGCAAAATGATCTTGGACCTAAAAGTAGTGCATGGCACACATTTTTGAAAAATGACATAAACATACTAAAGTTTGAATGTTAAAAAATAAAGAATAAATACAATTCAGTCTCATGATGAGATACTGCTCATGATATTTATTTAAAAGTATGCATAAAAACTCTATTATAATATGAGTATATTAGATAAGTATATGATATATTTTTAGTAAGAATATTAAATTTATTTTATAATCCTAATACCTAAATTATTCTATGTACTTCACTGTCAATCTGTAATTACCTAGTTAAATATTTTTTATGATAAACACATAACTCCGGAAATAAATAAAATACGCTACTTAAAAAATATTTAATGATTATATTGACGTCATATTATACATAATTTTTTTAATCACTTTTTAATCTACTTATAACCTACTTACTTACCTTACCTAGCTTGGTTTGTAAAGAAAAAATGTTCATTGAACAACAAACAAAGAAATAAAATAAATCAACTAGCGAAACTCCTTACTTTACGATACCATCTTGTTTGTCATTTCACCCAAAAACGACGCCTATGTCAACAAAAAACTCAGCCGCAGGTAGCAAAACTACACTTGAACAACCCCTAATAAACAGATTTCATTTTGTCGCGCAGTTAGTAAACATCGTGTAATTCTTCGACGCAAACGGGCACTTGCGTCCTTTTTGTGCTGTTCTGAGTGAGTGGGCGGACGGTCGATATAGATAACACCCCTCCAGATACCCCACACCCCACAGCTTCCCATGACCTATATAGGGGGGTGCACGCACACATTCAACTGCCGGTGTTATGTGTCAATTTGTGTATGGGATCATATTGCTAGTAGCTATGGTATCATAGATTATATAGGTATGTTTGATAGGTATAAATATATGGGTTATTATCGGTATTTTTAGTATAAATATATTGGTACTTACAGTTTTACCTTTTTTTTGGGTTTGCGAATTATTGATGTTTAATATATTACATAAACATAATCATACCTGTAAGTTTATCTTTTCTTCGTACTATTACTTCATATACATACAAAATAATTTAGAAATAAAGGAATAAACTGGATCGGCTCAGAACAAATATAGAAGTATAATATTTAGTTTCCTTTTCTCATATTTATAAATAAAATAACTATTTAGGTATAAAAAAACTGCATGTTTTAAAAATAATAAAGTTTACGGTTTCAGAGAAAAACTTCGCGAAATTAACCAGTTGGGAAATGAAGTACTTTCGGAAACATAATTAGCTCTTTGTCCGGTATCTTATCAAAATACTATTCAAATTCAAAATCGTTATTGATATTTTGCCAGTATAAATCAATAATAAAAGTAGTTCTAGTTGGTATTTTATTTTATATTACATTCATTGCGTTCCTTTTTGTTTTGATAAAATTTGGCTCTGCTCCTCTAAGTTCGTAAAATAGAGGCCCTGTTCCGGGATTAAGTTTTCAAGGCTAAGTTATGAATATTAGCATAAACTAGGGCCCAATACCTTGCTATAGTATTACGATTACGGGAGGGATTAGGACCGTCTCTTTTCTCCTCCAACTGGCATTTGCATTCAATTATTCGCTATCATGAAAATGTAGCCGGCCCATGAAAATGTTGAGAATATTTAGAACCACGTCATTTGTTTGTATTATGTTAAAGTAAGTGTACCAACCAGTTATAATCCAATTACGAGTAGTTGACCACATTGTATGACAAGAGTAGCAGGAAAACCTATAACGCTAATAATTAATAATTATCCTATCTTGTTTTCATCATCATCAGGATCTCACTATCAAAATATATTTGATCATTTACTGGTGCGTGTTCTATTACTAGTAACTTTATCTTGTATAAGCAACAGAATAATACATAGAAACTGGCGAACAATCTTAAAAATTAGGTAGGTGGTCAACAAATGGTTCTTGGTCAAGCATAGGGTCGACCATAAAAGTACACAATATCTACAGTCTACACAGGAATACTGTATCTAACTTGACTATAATGTAATATGTATCAAATCTGGGGAAGTAATAAATAGGTGTGAGTCACAGTCAACGGGTCTGGTGTTTATGTTTTTGCTAACCGATTGCGATTAGGTACTTATCAATAAAATCGGAGCTACAAAAAAAAACTATTTTATCGAATCATAATCATAATATACCTAAGAAAAGGCAGCCCAGTGTTTTATTACAGTAAACAACGTTATAGAAAACAATTATTTAGATATGTATAATGAAAAATATTGTATTCTAAATTATAAGTTTCCATGTTTGCTTGTTGATTGGATCGAACAAAAACAGTGCTGCTCAAAAAAAGGGCACAACTTAAAGATGGTCAAGACATGAAATGTAGGTACATACCTAAGTATAAAGTTCACCAATCTAATAATAGGTAGGTAGGTATCTAAAGTACGATACAAACTAAGCAAAAATACAAGAAGTCTAAACCTCAAGTAAATCTTCATCTATAAGCAAAACCGTCTAAATGTGACGCGTAGTTACCTAGATTCTTTGTAAGGTTAGACCTCCATTTTGACTGACGCGGCAATCACGTTACCAACATACCGGTCAGCATCAAACAAATGACGCTTTGCTCATAAATACAGATCCATTTTAGCAAGCAAAACAGTCATCTGACGCACATACACCTAGCTATACCGCCTGATTACAAACATTATACAACATCGATTGGCAAATCGTTCAACATCACATCTTTTAGTAAGAATCTAACAGTTAGATTTACCTTTTAGTGTTCCTGGTCATCAGGATTAGCACTCGCGGCGTTTTTTAGCTGCGTTTTAGGGGTTTTTGGGATTGAAGCTGAATCAAAATGGCGTCGCGAGGCACCGGCCGGCGCGGCGGCGCGCGGCGGAATCGGCCTCGACCTTGGCCGCCAAACCAAGCCCGCGCAGGCGTCCCGCGCCGCGGCCCCCTCACTCGCTTCCCCGCCAATTATGTCATTATGTTAGGCTGTGATGAGAGCGCGTGCGCTAGCGTCTTTCGATTCATGGCAAAGTTTGATTTGGAGTCTAGGTTCCAGTGCTATCTGCTGACGCAGCCATATCAGAGTCATTTCAGAACATAATCATAGTATCACAGAGGCTTCGACACACTTACGACTCACCACAAACATTGAATTGGAGTTCGAGAATTTGGGTTCCTTCTATTCCAGCGTGACTTCGTCACTAATAAAATTGCGCCATATCAGCGCACGGCCACATAAACTGTTCTATACAACATATGATCATTCTTGATCGAACGTGATTATGAGGTGTATGATGGTTGCAGGTTGCATGTTTACCCTGAAGATGCCTGACCACTGTAGCTCTAAAAACATCAAGGCATTGGCCAAATTTAACTTCTTTTTGAGCAAAACTTAAGGATATATGGCCTATGGTATTAATTTTTCATTCCTCATCAGAAAACATCTAGAGAAAACATTGGAAATTTGAAAGATTCTGCAACATCTAATAGGTAGGAGAAAAGAGATATTGGGATAAGATGACCATGTTTTCTGGCTAGTTGTTTGTATGCCAACGATTAAAGAAGAAGACCTACGATTGGTAGACGATAGTCCCCAGAGATTTCTGTAAGAAGCTGAATTTAACGCACTAAAGCATCATGCGATTTTACCATCTTAGATGGGATATATCCTTGGATGGGTAAGATGGGTTTGATGTCTTCCTCAAAACTAGTAAACAAATAAATAAATATCGCTATTCAAGGATATTCATTCAGTTGGAAATAGGAATGACTGTAATGCTGAATGATTTAAGACATCATATCTTAATAAAATATTGTTTTAGATAATTTATTCGAATATAAAGTCGGATTAACTAGTCAAATATAAAGTCAGAGAAGATAGTTGTAGCTCGATATTCCTGCGGAGCGCTGAAAATGCTCCGTACTAATATTTACTTACACAGGCATGACGTCATACGTCCAGGGGTGGGGTAACAATATGTATAATGACAAACAAGTAATTCTCCATTTTGGTCGGAAAACCTGTTAGACGCAGGTGAATATCGTTGCCGTGCTGTTATTGTTCTAGTGAATTACACTATATAGATTACATACGCAAATATTTGTTTAAATCATACTGCTACATTTGGTTATACAATTTCACACGAGTCGTCAGCCCTATTTATTTATTATTTTTATATTAAATGGTTAAATATTGTAATGGTTAGATTAAGGGTCTCTGGTCAGGGTGTAGCTAGCCGGAGGCAATTGGGAAAGGCAGGGACCCATACGCAGTAAAATCCCTACTGGCGCCTAACATACTCGTACTAGTATAGTACAAATTTTCTAAGCTAAGCTCATCCACTTAAAAACTGAATACCATTGAGTGGTGAACCACAAATTTAGATAGCGAGCTCGTAGTAAGAGCAGATTGTAACCACCTTGGAAGGTTAATATAAATAGATTATCGACTCTATTTCCTTGGACATTTGACTACAAAATACACTAACAGAATAATGGTGATCATATCTTTTTTGGAATTTTACAACCGTCTGACTCTCCACAAGAACGTGTCCTCTTGAAAAAGGACTATGAACTCTCATCATCAACCATTTTAAACCTATTCAACAAGAAATAAGGTTGAAAATTCAATATCCACGCAATGTAGTTCTAACCTTTTTTTGTAAGTAACTGGTTGGCGCTTACGAGAACAAAAGCAGATAGGATTGTATTAGAGCCAATGCCATTGTGAATGTAGGTAAGTGGATGAGCTTAGTTTAAAAATTGTACTATATTAAGATAGTTATAAGTATTTTAAGAGGTTATTGGTTACCAAACGGTAACTGTAGTAAATACAAAAATTATAATGTTATAATTTTTGTATTTACTACCGTTTATTTCATTTGCTTTTCCAATCCATAACAATATAAATATCAAATATACCTACCTACTATGTACAAAAAGCACACCTATTAATAATATAAACTTTCGCTCCTTTGTCTCGCGACGCGACTATTTGAATTTTTGAATATAAAAAAACAGATTGACTCGGATTGCTTTTCTCTGTGTTCCTCGTGAAAAGGGGGTTATTTAAATTTTAGCAACTGTGGCCCATACATAAATTGCCGTAGAGAAAAATACCTTAAACCTAACATTTATTTTGGAAATCACGAGTTGTTTAGGCAATTTAGCTCTGGAAAAATTACCGAATAATCTTAGAAACCAAAATTGAACCTTGCCTAAAAATCCTCAAATTATGCTCTAAGAAATATGGTCACAAAAATGCTCCCCGGACAAACTATCTGGAAAATTATACTGGACTATATATACCATTATTTCTGAAAGTTCTGTAAAAAATAAAATTTACTTGGCAGCACCAAACAAAATCATTGCACCGGTGTGTTGCAAAACACGTGCCCTAATTAACCCATCAAATGCCGTATGGTTAGATGCAAAATAATTTAATTTATTCGTCATTTCATTCTTGCCAAATTGTATTGTGTTGTGATTGTTGATTCACCATCTGAACCTATCAAGTAACAAAAGGTATAGGCATAGTTAATGGAAGGCAATAAAATCATTATTATTTTTTTATTTTTTATTTATTATACTAAAAAAATTACAAACTGTTACACTTTATATGTTTCGCCAAACTGCAATGCAGTTTGTTGGCGAATTGATAGTTTTGATAGTCCTTGCTCTAAGGATGCAGCTCTTTAATTTTTCCTCAATATTTTATTTCAAAATCATTTTTTTTAATTTTCGTCAGGTCAGTTGGCTTTCTTTTTGGCTGAAGGGCTCTGTGATTTCAATACCCAAGACCTGTAAATCTCTCGATTGAAATGGCAGTCTGCAGGTACGATTCCCTCCTAAATATCCTATCAAATTAAATATTTTGCTCCTCTCCACAGTGAGTCCTAGACCTCACTGCCCGCTCTGTTTCCAGGTAGTGCTTCTATACCCGCATCTTAGAGAATTGCCTAATAGATGGGGATTTATATTCTTGCATTCTAGAGTAAGTTACATAGATTATTCCGTTCCAGCATTAAGTTTTACCGGGGCTTCCTTCCAGACTTTGCTTTCTCTTGGGCAAGTCTATGCTAACGGCATGTGAAGTTGTGGTCTCGGGTTCTTATCGATTGCACCTCGGTCCGGTTGTAAATCATTGTATCCGGACATACACAAAATTGTTTGCCAAGCTTAAACGGAGATAATAATAAAACCTTTGCTTAGATTGGGTTGACTGTGCGTTTTAGGACAAAGTACGTAGTTTATATAGCTTCCAGGCTACGCAAAGTTGAGACAACACGAAGAATATTTTATTTAATTACTATAATAAAGTGTGATTGTGTCGATGACAAGGTCAAGCTGCATATAAAATAATCGATCGAATCTTTTTTCTTCGCATTCAATGGAATTATGTTCTTCATTGCTGACGACCGTGCCTCTGAAGTGCCTTCGTCGTAATGTACTCATCTACGAATTTCTACCACCTTTTTCTAACCCTAGTTAAATTTAAGGTCACCTGTGGTAATTGCGTCTATAGAGGCGTCTATTGATCTTATAGAAACTTATCATAGAAACGCAACACTTTATAACTTGGTAGTTATAAAACGTTGTCCGCTTTTTTTTTCTACTAATAGCACCGAACCAAACTTTAGGCTGTAAAGTAAGGTGTGGGTGGTCTTAAAAGGTTTTTTATACTCGCGTACTTTAATCTGTTAATTATAATTTCACAGACAAAATCACAATAAACCACTTTTTAATCCTGTAGCAAAATTATATACTTTATAGTACCCCGCTACAGAAATTTCATATTCATAAGACATGAATATTCAATTTCTCTACTCAACTCTAATAATTTCAAAAAGAGAACATCAGCATATTTACAAAGCACGCTACTATTCATTGATTGGTTGAAATTACTTGTAAAAAAATTAACCAATCACGAGGCACCCGCCACGATCATCGCGATCATGTGTTAATAGGTCAGTTTTAGTTGAACGAAAAAGGTTACATCAAAAATAAAATATCATAAGTAAAAAATGTTTTTCTGTGCTTTGCTCGTATAAAAACTATTGTATGTAATAGTTACACAATGAGGTCTTAAAATCTCGTACCTTACCTACTTAAGAACATTTATTGTGCAACGATTGCATAAAATACTATTATGATATGATATGATCAAAAGACGCATTAACGGCTATACTTAGTCGTAATTAACTCAGGTGATTTTACTGAAAATTTTGGAGTATTTAATCACCTATCTATTGAAATTACCTATTAACTGATCAACGACTGGTGTCTGTTCTGATCAACTATAGGGCCGATCGCAGTAAGTAGGCTGCTACGCACTCCACACTCCACCACGCTATCTTGCAGGCTTTATCGTAAGTATTATTGCAGTGATCCAAGAATATGATCCAAATTAAAATTGGCGAAAGTGTAATAGATTACTAGATTACAATAGTATATGATTTTTTTATTTATTGTTGTTACAATTATTATTTTCTCTTTCAAACTTCCGTAGAAGGTACCTTCTGAATGTGAAATGATAAAAAAGTTTATTTTTAACAAGGGGCTCATCGTCGACGACGATTTTGATTTAAATAACTATTTGGATAGGAAAATAGACGTATTATTAGCTAAAACGCGAAATGGGAGGTTAGTATTTTCAACCGACTTCAAAAAGAAGGTTTCCTATTCGATTGTATTTATGTTTTAAAGTGTGTTACCTTAGAACTCCATAAAAATATGATCCAATTTAGAAAATTATCTTTCAGTTGCTATCGGAAATACAGTCTTCTCGTTGAAGTCGGTACTTTTTTTGTGCAAAAGTAATTATGTAGGTACCTACTTTTTAGAGCGTGTTAGTTAGGATTCGGGTATTTTTTATGCAAAAACCATGGTATTTTTTGGTTCTACTCTATGAGCACGGTAGCCTCTCGACAAGTCGAACGAGGCGAGAAAATAATTTTCATCATTTCAAATCTGCAACGTTTTTTCTAGGAATGAGGAGGAAATATCCTACTTATAAACGAAAATGCAAGATTTCCGAAAAATTACAATCATTTCCCTAAGGACTAAAGTCACAAGAGATGCAAATTGAAATGCATTGATCACCGTATTTCTAGCGTTATAGGTACAGGTAGGTAAAGCTAATGTAAACATAACTGAGCTGCTAACGCTATCAATAGCATTTGCATGCAGTGAGGTAAGCGCATCCTATGCTATGCTTCGAAATGCACCTAATAAATGGCATTGCAGTGATGTTATGATAATTTAGTAAGTAATCTGTCTGGGGAATGGATAATATTTACAAAAATCTTGTTCTGTTGAAAGGTAGCTCCTATATTTAGAAATAAAATAACTTACTTAAAACTTAAATAGCTTTAATTTTTTTTTTTTATTTAGGTACATTACAAATAGAAAAGTTAATTTAAGACCAATTGGCTAAATATTTTCCCATAAGCCAATCCAACTCCAAATCCCGAAATACTGAAATAGTATACAATTTGCAAGGATATATCTAATAAACGTGACATTCAGCGCCATCTCTTACATAAGAGACATAGTATTGCTCGCACTTCTTACTCTTAGTACTTGTGTACTTGAACTCTGAGGGCTGGTAGTTGCAGAGCAAATGTACAGATGGCGTTGTTTTTAACAGCTAGGGTTGTAAGGTTTATTATTTTGGGTTTTTGGTAAATTTGTTTTATCTTTCTTTATTCGATATTACGATTTTACGTAAATGTTCGTAGTAAATAATGTTTCAGTCAAAAGTTTTTTTTTTTGTGACAATTGAAGCTTTTGACTGCACGTCGACAGCCCTTTTTTTAGGGTTCCGTACCTAGTCAACTAGGAACCCTAAGGCTCAATTCACACGTACCACAACCACACCACGTCGCAGCGTTAAAATGTGGTGTGGTTGTGGTTACGTGTGAATTGTACTATTCATTAACCATACAAAATATGCGCCCGACCACGTCGCGACCACGTCGTGTGGTTGTGGTTACGTGTGAATTGAACTATTCATTAACCATACAAAATATGCGCCCGACCACGTCGTGTGGTTGTGGTGTGGTTGTGGTACGTGTGAAACAACCCTTATAGTTTCGCCATGTCCGTCTGTCCGTCCGTCCGTCTGTCCGTCCGTCCGCGGCTTAGCTCCGTGATCATTCGTACTAGAAAGCTGAAATTTGTTATGAGTATGTGTATGTATAAGGCCGACAGAACGGTAAAATAAAAAAAAATAAAAAAAAAATTCGGGTTCCTCTCGAGCACCTAACTAAGGTGGGGGTGATTTTTTTTTTGTTTCAACACTAGTGTGTGGGGTGTCGTTGAATAGGTCATTTAAAAATAATAGGGGTCTCCGAACATTATTTTTTGATAAAGTCAGCAGTTTTGTAAATATTCGCTCCGAAAACAAAAAAAATAGTGTCCCCTCTAACTTTTCAACCACGGGTCAAAAAAAATCGGAAAAAAACATGTAAATGAGGCCTTATAAGTACTTTCAATGAAAACTATATTGAACAAAATCGTTTCAGCCGTTTTTTAGTTATCGCCAAATTTCATATTTTTTCTTTTAAAGAACGTAAGTTGACCAGAAGGTAATAAGTGATTGCAGTTTCTAGGGCGTTTACGACCTTTTTATAGAGCTTAAAATCTTTTTTAACTTAAAACTCGGGCTTAAAGCAGCAGTTTATTGTGAAGGATGAGCAACTACGGAACCCTACACTGAGCGTGGCCCGACATGCTCTTGGCCGGTTTTTTTCAAGGTTTCGCATTACATGTCGCCTCAAACGTCCATCAACGATCTACTCACCAAGACGCTCCTAAAGAGTCCCAACCATAGAGTATATTGAATGTATGGTCCCAATCCTAACTCGGCAGGCTTACGTTATGATCGCCATCCGGCTCCATCATCAGATCAGCTCCATAAATTATGGTATTGTCATTGAAGTTACATAGATATTGAAAAAATCGCTCAATGGGGAATGGGTGACATTTTTTAAATATCTTAATTTTTCATCATTCGGTGTATAATATCATATAGGAATGAGGGGACATCTATAGGAATGAAAAAGTAACAGATAAAAAAAATATGTAAATAGTTAGGCAGCTATTTCATTGATAAAATGTATTTATCTAATTAGTTTTAATTATATATATAATGATTACCTTCCTCTTTTTGTATTACAAAAAAACAAAAACAAAGTATATATTTATCTATATAAGTACATATATCGTCGTCTAGTACCCATATCATATCACAAGCCTTTTTGAGCTTAATTTGAGACTAGATCGATTTGTGTGAGGTTATCCGATATTTATTTATTTATTCTTTTTTATCTTTTTGGTTAGTATACATATATACTTGGTCTTTGTCACTGAGGCTTATTGAGACAGAAATACATATAAATACGACTGATGGTAAAACTTTATTCACTGCAACTTACTTTGAGTCATTCATTAGTAAAGGGAGAATTAACCGAATTAACTATTTAGTACTTTACGCTTTTTGTCGAAATAAAACAAAAAATACTGAACGCAAAATTTTATTTTGTTCTTATAGGTAGGAAAAAATAAAAGAGCAAATATAAATTGATAGGTAATATTTTATTTAAATTTTATATATTACGTGGCTTACAATATAAACAATAAGACTAAACTAGAGTAGAGATATAGAACTTATTTTTTAAATATAATTTACTAAGTTTAAACCTATTTCTTGTGATGTTTGATCTAAAGCAGATATTTATACACTTCAAGCGGAGTCTTCTTGTCTTTTAAAGTATACTTAATGTACTAATATACTTATACTTAATGTACTTACGTATCATTATAAATACCTATGTACGTCCTGGGCGTCCGTTTGCGGCGGAATCTTGGCCAAAAACAGACGCCAAGTAGACCAATATTAAAATAAAATAAAAACCGGCCAAGTGGGTGTCTGACTCGCGCACCCAAGGTTCCGTACAAACTTTCACTTATCCCATCTTAATTGGCCTGGTTGAGTTTGCACCTGAAATGTTTGGCGCCGCATACAAACGAGGTGCAAACTTAACACAACCGACTTCTCCAAATATGATGTTTGAAAAGGACTATATTTTTTATGATATTATAAAAAATATTTTATGATGATATAATGAATAGTTTTCAGATTTTTATAAGTGTTTGTAGTATGTGACGATATTACTTTCAAATTTCATAGTTCTAGTAGGTCATCGGGAATTCGGGAACTACCCTATTATTTTGATTCCCTAGAGAGTGTTGAAATGTACGTTTTTTGCGACATAAACGGCCGTATCTTTTTTTCACGTTAACGTAGAAGTCTGATTTTTTCATAGCTTCAAGGGACCGGAGACCGTATATGGTGTTAATTTCAACTCGATACCTCCACGCGTTCTGGAGCTAAAGGGTCTTGACAGACAGACGGACGGACGAACAACAAAGTGATCCTATAAGGGTTCCGTTTTTTCCGATTGAGGTACGGAACCCTAAAAAGCGCAAAAATCGAAACGGTCCGACACAGAAGATTTCCTTCCCATTCAGACCCTAAAGTTTCGTAAATATTGGTTAACTTTTGGAGTGGGGGGACACACGAGAACTAAACCTCGACATAAATATAACCCGGTTACGTTAAGTTTGGACCTCATTTGTATCCGACGCCATAGTTACCAGGTGCAAACTTAACGTAACCTGATGGTATGAGAAAAGGGGCAGTGATATATCTTATTAAGGTATAACTAGTATAAATATTCAGTTTTAACCTGGCGTGGTTTTGAAGTCTTTGATTTTTGTTGAGTACATTGATAATGTCAATTGAGTGTTATGTTCAATAAGTTACAAGAGAATTTTGGAGTAGTTTGACATAATAGAAACACTACGCGGAAAGCGGATATGTCCATTATATATATTTTGCCGGTTAAACCTTGGTTTACAGAGAAACATTTCATCGAAATTTCATTTCATAGAAATTTCAGATTTTCTGAAAGCATCAAATATTTTGAAATGTTATAAAACACAAACCTAACCAAAGCTAATCTATAGGTTGACATTATCAAGATTTCTGAAAAATGTATGACTTCCGAGGAAAAATTGTCAATGAAATGAAAATTCTATGAGCATTCGGTGAAGTATTTTTCTATAAAAGAAGTGGACTACTATTTGGCTACACCTTGGACGAGAACTGTATGGTCGCAGGCAAGTTATCATGCAAATGTCCAGTGCTGCTTCCAGGTGTGCTGGTGATGGTATGCTGGCTACTGGAATCCCTTTTCTCTTCCATTTTGCGTTGATGAATTTGTTTTTTGAACCTGCAAAAATACGTTTTCGTTAGTAGCTCCAATAGCATACCTAATTTGTTTTTACCCGACTACGGCTAGGCAAAAGAGGGGTTTCTGATATTTAACGGTATGTATGTATTCATGTGGGTACGTTTTGTATTCGTTCTTTCATTGTTACCTAATATCTTCTAAACTAATTACCAATCGTCATGTGTTTGGCTAAATGCATTCTGTATTTCTGCCCCTGGTCATCATAACATAACTGATAGATAATGCAAAACCGGTTATAACCGGTAAAATGTATTTTACCGGTTATAACCGGTAAAATGTATTTTACTAAAGAAATAACCAGGTATAACCGGTTCTACTACGACATAACGATTTTCCCCAAACAGAGCGCTTGAATCCGTGAATTCATTAATTGACGTTTTGTTTATTGCGTTTATTGTGATGACATTTAACTAAGCTTGATGAAAATTGCTGATGAAAGCCGCGTCCACATGCTTGGCAAACAACGGCAAACCTATAGGACACAGTTATATGTTAGGGTGAGCACGACGTAATTCCGTCTCTAAATCCATATCCATATCCATACTAATATTATAAATGCGAAAGTGTGTCTGTCTGTCTGTTACCTCTTCACGCTTAAACCGCTGAATCGATTTTGATGAAATTTGGCATGGAGATGGTTTAAGATCCGAGGAAGGACATAGGATAGTTTTCATCCTGGAAATTATCCCTATAAAGATTAAAAAGTGAGTAATTAATTCATGATGACATTGATGACCCTGTGGGAAATGTAATGATTAGACAAAAAGCACAATTGCTCTTACATTTGCTTAGGCGCGTTTTATAATCCCTTTTATTAATTAAGGTGATTAGGTGGATATCTATCGTGTTGTGCGAGGTTGATTCCATACTTCCAAGTTCCACGCGGACGTAGTTGCGGGCAAAAGCTAGTAACGTATAACTGCGTGCTGTAGGTTTGCCGTTGGTTGCCAAGCATAAGGACGCGGCATAACAATTAGTAATTTGTTTGTCTACTTACAGCTGTTTCAGAAGGATGTCAAATAGACGCACAGCCGGTGCCTCAGCGATCAGCCAAATAGCAAAGGAAGCTATGCATCCCCAGAATATAATTCCTGTTGTAGTATTTACCTGTGAAACATCATAATCATCATGATCAATTTTAAGAGTCAAACGAGTATATTATTATACCATGAGTCAAACTCTTGTCGGAGTTGTTGGTGTAGCTAATGTAGTTAGTATGTATCTGTCTCCATCTATCCCTATCCATAGCCAACCCCTTGATTTCCCTATACGACATGACGTTTACTGTTTTATTAGTTTTGTGTAGCTTTTTCTTGGTCTTCCCCATAGCGAGGCTTCCTTCTACTTTTCCTTTGATGATATTGTATGAAACATGAAACATATGACACCAATAACAACTTAGTGGCTGTTGACCTCCCGTGTCTATATAGGTAAAACTACTGAATAGTTATTTGTGCAACAAGGGAGCAAAGTTGTTTTCTGTTGCGAGTGCTGACTGAGTCCCTAGCAAGCGAAGGATTCTAAGTTAGAATCCTAAGTGTAGCGAGGGACTTAGCAGCATGAGATGCAAAAAAAATTGCTGTCGTGTAGCACACACCACTTTTCACCTCAACAGCAGTACTTTTTCTTCCAACCATTCAGGTGTAGGTATGTTTATAGTCTTTGTTGCTGATTTCAATTATATTATTAATAAGAAAATAGATAAGTGCTGCTTAAAAAGGAATAACAATATAATTTAATTGAAATTATGCGTATCAGCCACTCACAACCAACACGGTTATTGTCATTATTTGATCAAATTAGAAGATTTAGCAGTACGTGACGTGTTTGTTTATAAGTAGGGTAAATCGCCAATTACTGGCCACCGTGAATGAATGTGTTTGTTGGTAAACAGAGTTCATTTTTAGTATGAGGTGGCCAGTTATTGAACGGTGGCCAGTAATTGGCGATTTACTCTATATATTATACATATTTTATTACTAGATTGTGTTTACAGATTGATTCATATATTTACTCGTAAAGCACCAAACAAAATAAATACAAAAGAAAATAACAATTACAATTTGAACTCGATAATTTTAAAGTACGTCTATGATAAATTGGTGAAATTATAAATTATTATTATATTTACACTAAGTAATAAATTGAAAAATCTTATTTTTACTGCTTTATATAAAAGACACAATTATTTTAATATTCGGTCGTTAAAAACAATATGTTGCAATTAAAACTTTTTGAGGTGTTTTTAATGAATTTTATGGTATAACGCGTATCCGAATTGTTCTCATTCGAGGTCTGATTCGAAAATGGAATTTCGAATTGATATGTTTTATCCCTCTCTCTTTTATATACCTACATATGAAAGAAACAGAGTGCATCGAGATTCGAATGATTCGAATTTTATAATTAACCTGTGGCTGATTCATTCACTATTATCTCGCAGCAAAATCACCATGTTTGAGCTGGTGAGGTGAAAATATGTTTTTTATGTTTCTAACCCACATATCTAACCCTCATATATTAGACGGTAAGCTCGTCCTTGGTAAAGGAATGCAGAGAAGCCCTGAACAAACTTGGAGAACACACAAAGATTACGGTAGCATGGGTACCTGGACATCAGGGTGTGACAGGGAATGAAAGGGCAGATGAGATGGCAAGGCTAGGAGCAGAGAGGGAACTCATAGGACCCGAACCTGCACTGCCAATATCGGCAGAAGTCACAAAAGGAGTTATAGCTAGGCTAATGGAGGAAGAGGCCAATAGACAATGGCGAGAGACAACGGAATGTCGACAATCGAAGATGATCCTAGGAGGCATAAACAGAAAAAGGACCAGGTATCTCCTAGAACTAGGTAAGAAAGATCTCAGATTATTAACAGGCATAATCACGGGACACAATAGCCTCAACAGGCACCTACACATTATGGGTGTGGTAAGTGATCCATACTACCCGCACTGTGGTCAGGAGGAGACGAGTAAGCATGTTATAGCAGAGTGTGGCATGTATGCGATAGTACGCTATAGCATCTTCAGAAAAGACAAACTAGAAGAGAAGGAGCTGAGGGACATTAACCTTAAAGATGTCCTTTCCTTCTGCAGGAGATCAAGAAGATTCGAGGAAGAAGGCTGTATGGGAGCGCCGCCGGGACAGTAACCGTTGGCTCCAATTGGGAATTGGGCTGAATGAACGCAGCCAAGCGATCGACAGCCCGCCTGACACACCGCGAGGAACGCACCTAGACACCGCGGGGAATGTGAGCACTTTGCAAGCAAGGTCATCAATATCCTGACCTCATTTCTCGACATCCACATTCCATTTAAAAACATCACCGTCCACCCCAAAAATAATCCATGGGTCGACTCTGAACTAATCGACCTAAAATTGCTGGTGTTCGACATCATAAAATTCTCTAAAAACAACCCCCAAAACAGCGACCTCACATCCATCACATCCAAAATTATTAACTCATACAACTATAAACTACAGACCAAACGGGCCGACTATTTCAATTCTTTAATAGAAAACAATCCCAACAAAAGTAAAGCAATGTGGAGAGCGATCAACACAGAGTTGGCCAGAAAGGCCCACGAACGCACCGATTACACCGACCTGCTGGTGGACACCGACGGAAACCCGTTTCCTTCCAAGCACCAGCTGGTGGACGCGCTGAACGCGGAGTTTGTGACCGCGGCCGCCGCGTGCGGCGCGCCTGTCGCAGACCGCCGCCGCTGCCTCGCAGTCCTGTCTGATCGCTCTTCACAAAGCGCCTGCTCCATCAGGTTGGGCCAGTTTACACCGGACGAAGTACACAACATTTTATCGAATATTATAGCCCCGAAAAACAGTACGGATGCCTATGGGCTGTCCGCTAACCTACTCAAACACGCCAGCCCAGCAATCTGTTTCGTCTTAGCCCACCTATTCAACAACTGTATGAGGTTAGGAACATACCCAAGTTGTTTGAAAAAGGTTAAAATCTGCCCCCTATACAAAGGAAAAGGCAAAAAATCAGACCTCAAATCGTACCGCCCTATTGCAATGGTCCCCGCCCCCAGTAAATGTTTCGAGGTAGGGTTAAATAAAAGATTGCTAGCGTTTTGGACGCCGAGTAACATTTTATCGGACAGCCAGTATGCTTACCGGCAAGGCCGGTCGACAACCGACCTTGTGCGGGAGGTGGTGCACTGCGTGCTCCTTGCACGCGAGGCGAAACGTCACGTAGCCGTCATCTGCTGCGACCTGTCACGTGCTTTCGACACCGCCGACCACGGTCTTGTCGCTGACAAACTCGCTCATTACGGCATCCGCGGGCCTGCATTAAGCCTAGCGATATCCTTTATGACTGGCAGAGCACAGGTAGTTGTCGGCGGTGGTGGAAACGTCGTGTCTTCGGAGCGTCAAAACCTGATGGGCGTCCCTCAAGGATCCTGCATCTCCAATACATTATTCACCATACTCCTGAACGACCTACCGCAGGCAATAAACGGCGCTAACATATTTATGTACGCTGATGACGTCACGGCTATAGTTAGCACGCCCTCTAAACAGGAATTAGAAAGCGCCTTAAACTGTGTAATCAACCAACTGCACAATTGGTTCAAGTCGAACGGCTTAGCACTTAATAAAGACAAAACCTGCTTCATAACTTTTAAATTAAACGGACACGCCGGTGAGACCCTGCGAGTGTGCGCGGGCGATGCCCCTATACAGCATGTGCCCTGCACACGTCTACTTGGCTTCCACCTAGACCAGACGTTGTCGTGGGAGACTCACATAAACGATATGTGCAGCCGCCTGGGCCGCGCGTGCTTCGCGCTGCGCCGTCTGGCGCGCACTGCCGGCAAGGCGGCGGTGCGAGAGTGTTACTTCGCCACAATCCACTCAGTGCTGAACTGTGGGCTATGGCAGCGGATTGGTATCGCGTCTTCTCGATGCAAAAAAGAGCTGTTCGAGCTATGGCAGGCAGGCCGAAGGACGCTCCGGCCCGAGAAATATTCCAGGAGTTCCATATCTTACCCCTACCGTGCCTACTCGTATATCAGGTGGCAACGTTTACGCACGACAACCTGGACATGTTTAAACGCAAGGGTATTAACTCCAGATACCCCTTACGCAGCAAGAAAAACCCTAATAGGCTCGTAGCAGCGCCACACCAATTAGCGAAAACAAAAAAATGCATTTATAGCTTGGGATTGGGACCAATAGTGTACAACCGGCTGGCTACCTGAAAATATTACAAATGCAACTACCACCACAAGTTTCAAATTACAACTAAAAAAAAGGCTCCTAGAAAATAATTTTCACGACTACAAGGATTTTTTTAATTTACCACTAGTATTATAGTGTATGTAATAAATTTTTTACCAATTTATAAATTATAAATAATAAATTTGAAATTATAAATTTGAAATTATAAATTTGAAATGAAATTAGACATGTAGAAATGTGAAATTGCACAGTATGCAATTTATAAAAATAATGTTGTAAAAATTGACCTGTAACAATTGTTATTAAAATAAATCATTTTCATTTTCATTTTCATTTTCATTTCCTGTTTCCGGAGGAATTGCTATAGCCTTTAATGATCAGTTGCAGCATCTTCTTGTTTTACCACCTTGCCCATTGTATAATCTTTCTCCGTCAGAACGTAAACAAGTATGGTGGATACAGAAGAACAGAAAAATTAACTGGAATGATGGTTTCATTCCCTACACAGATTATTTGTTACATGCTGAAGATTTTTTATCTGATAATAATAAATAATAAATAATAATAAATAAATATAATAAATAAATATCAGACAACCTCACACAAATCGATCTAGTCCCAAATTAAGCTCAAGAAGGCTTGTGTTATGGGTACTAGACGACGATATATACGAGTATACTTATATAGATAAATATATACTTAAATACATAGGAAACAACCATGACCCAAGCACAAATATTCGAGTTCATCACACAAATATTTGCCCTGGCCGGGATTCGAACCCGGGACCGCTGCTCAGTAGGCAAGTGCTTGCAAACTGAGCCAACCGCGTCGTATCTGATAAAACTATTTATTGTAAAGGTGCCGAGAAAGTATGTTGGATTAAATCTATATTTCTTCATAATGATGTAATTAACTTAGAGGATATGCAGTGTCCTAAATTGTTAAGTTTATATGAAGAGTTTAGATTTTCTAGCGATGTATTTAGCTGTATTTATCATCCTACTATATGTGCTTTAAAAAATGTAACTAGCTTAAGAAAATGGTGTAAAAATAAAGCTATTCTTTAAACAATGTGTTTTATTTTGTATTTAAAATAATATTTCACAAAATAAATCATTATGATAATGAACTCAAATGCATTTCAGTATACTATCTAAACAATAACTTTTAGCGATGATGTTCTATATTTCCTAGTACCTTATTGAGATGATTGTCGAATAGGAACATGGAAAATTGACTCTGTTCAATTTAGAATGTGCCTTTAAACAAAAAATTTCGAGGTCTTGGATACCATTCCATGGGAGAGCAAAGTAAAAGAAGAAAACTGATCGTAGATGATCTAAGGAGCATAACAGAGTTGTCATAACTGCTGTAAAGCGACAAACAAGATTTTTTATTAACATAACTTCTGTTAAAATTGGAGGGGGCTGGTTCCGCGAGCGAGCGAAGCGAGCGAAAGTGAGCCAGCCCCCCCAATTTTAACCTACTGAGACTAAAGTACTATGGGTGACCTTACAAACGGTCCGGTAGTTTTGATCTCCGTAATTATCTGTCCTAGAAACAAAATTTGAAATGGAGAATGTAGTAAATTCAACTCTCAGGAATTTCCGGGCGTCCCTACACCAAATCATCATCAACCCACATATCATGAATAAAATATACATTTTCCAGTGCTTTACTACTTACCAGCGTGGCATGATCGTTGTGCTGAGAGCCCCTAGTGACAAAGACGTTTCGCGAGATGATCAGGGTGTGAGTCAAGTATAAGCCATAAGTCAGCCGGCTCAGCGGCACCCACACGTACCAGCTCAGGAAACCTTTGACTAGCGCTGAAAACATAATAGTATTAAGTACCTATTCATGTATCTCGGTCATTGTAAGATTTAGGTGCGCGAACGTTCCCTCTTCTATAATCCGATGTAATAGCAACATAACCTAGATTCATACAAGCTCTTAACTTTTGACCACCGAAGGGACACATTTTGTTTTTTGAACTGACAATGACCCATCTATAGGTAGAGATCAACTGTACCCTTACCATGAGTTAGCGTAAAATATTTGTATGTTGAATAGTACAGCACCTCTAGCGTTTACTTTGTAGAACTACAATGCTCCATACAAATCGTTTACGCAGTTACTAGCGGGTACAGTCACTGTAAACTCATGGTAAGGGTTGATTTTGTAATCACGTTGATTTTGTAATCAACGTGAAAGAGTCACGTGTAACGAGGGCATGCTCCCGTTTCTGATTTTGTATGGCGAGGACCGGGAATTCCCAGTTCCGGTACCTACTGGATTTGTATAGAAAATGAGCCGGGAGCACACCCTTCGTGTAACAGTTGTGCTAGAAGTGCCGTCAATGCCCGTAACGTAAACTCGGCTGTGCTCGTTCTAGTGAGTCTTTAGCTTCGTCACAGAGTATACAAATATTTTTTAGAAATGGAGAGAGATAGCGCAAATTAAAATGACTGCCGATTGCTATAGCATGCTCACAAGATCGTGGCTCCTAAATCCATATTATTATTATAAATGCGAAAGTGTGTATGTCTGTCTGTTACCTCTTCACGCTTAAACGAGTAAAAAAAAAATTGGTATGGAGATAGTCTTATCCCGGAAATAATCTATTAAAGGGGTGAAATTGGGGATGAAAGTTAAGCATTCAGTAAAACAGTGCCCTGTGAGTAATGGCGGCAAAATGACTTATTCCATGCAAATGAAGTCGCGGGCAAAATATAGTAAAATAATAATAATAACTCACGGACATGTCCAAGCGAGCAGCATAGTACCAGCATTGAAACTCCTACAGTCCAAAGGGGTCGGTTGATGGCGGCGTATACCGCGCCCTCTATAGGGTGATAGTTGCGCCATAGGAAAGTCGTTCCGCTTATGAGGACCGCGACCATGACAATCAGACCAGATATAGTACCGAAAATAGCCCATTTCTGCGAGTAAGAAAACAAATCGTGTTATTATAGATGATATCCGATCATAAGCATAATTAGATGCCTTTTGGTTTTCTTTTTTAAAGTAGAATTATATATTAAAAATTAGAGCTTTAGTTCCAAGTGTCGCGAAATGCATTTCAACTAAATTGGTGTTCAGGTTTTTAGAAAATTATAATTTTCCATGAAAAGTCGGAGTAAATTTTTAATGCCCGCCACAGGCGCCATCTATTGCATTTTTTCCGTAACTCGGCGACTCGAATCACGTACTTGAGAGATCCTCATGGCATCCTCCCGCTTATTCTTGACAAAAATGAAGCCACTGAAGAACCCAACGATGTAGGCAGCGGCGCGAGTGTGGCTCTTGATGTAGGTGCGGTGGAAGTCCGGGCTGGCGCGTGGATTTGCAACAAACCTGGAGAAGTATAATCACATAAATAATAGTTGAACCATGTACATAGAGGAAAAGCATGTAGAAGCGGTAGACGAAGATTCAGAACAATGTGATGTGCAAATTTCAACCCAAAATCTGTATTGAAGATGATAATCTTTACAGTAGCAAAAAAAATGAAAGAAGCTTTCGATAGGCTGATGGCATCAATTAGATACTGAGCACCAGAAAAATAAAAAACAGAACTTCCTACATATAAAATGAAGTGACAGTGTCTGTGCGAGAGGTTAAATATAAAAAAAAATCTTGTTAGACGTTTAAGTTTCATTCATTGGCTCCATTATTTGTAGGAACAGATAGATTAGAACAAGTATTGTTAACACATCGAATCCCATATAGCGATGTGGGCGAAGCCGTGGGTAAATGCTAGTGAAAATTTAGATTAAAAGGTTCTTCTCACGCTCAATTAGACATCATCAAGAACACCGTAAATATCACAGGCTACCGACATAATTGCTACATAATTAATTTATGTAAGTGTGACAAATCATCGAAGGCATTTTCCCACAATCTGCTCCATTCAATAGACTAGTGGAAAATTCTTGTTTACTCTGTTGTGCACGCGTCATAGATTGTTACGATTTGTTACCCGCCTTGTAAAATTGCGTAACTTGCAGCATTGTTTTTTTTATTGGAATTAAGTCCTAGATAAATATGACATGAAAATTTTGAAAAATTATAATTTTTCACCATCTGATTACAATGGCAACCAAACTGAATTGTGTGTCTCTGGAAAAAAAATACAAAGGGAGACCTAAGATCATCAGATCTGGAGTGCTGGCAGACATTAAAGGATTCAATTTTGTCCGACAATTATAACATTATAGAGCGATGTAGACGAGGAAAATAGGTAAAGCTGTAGGGTCAGGTTGTGGGACACATAGCCAAGAATAGAGAAAGAAAGAGCAGAAAACTTTACCAAAGTGAATGTGCGAGGCGTGGATCCATTCGAAACATATCATATCAAGCAGTATTAGCAAGACAGGCAACTTGAAAAAGGATTAAGTGTACTTACTCGTAAGTTAAAAGCTGAATGGGATTCCAGTCGTACACGTAAGTCAACACGCCGGGTACGAGAACGGAGGCGAGAGTGACCACAATCGCACAGGATACACCGAGTCGAGGGCGGTGCGTGTAGAGCCAGTACAGGATCACTGCCACACAGGAGTAGTGGAAGTCACAGGGGATGTACCAGGAGACTACGAGACACTGGAAATTAAATAGTTTTCGTGAAAGATTAAATAAACCGGAAAGCAAACCCTGGGCTAAAAATCAACAAGAACAACCGTGATATTGTTTTTGATTTAATGGTAAGCTCTTAATATTGTTAAAAGTATCGTAAGACAGCTTTAATAGTTATAAAAACGGTTTAAACTTACTCACATGTCGGGCCATTCATGAGTGATCATGACTTTTTACGCGAGTTTAAACCGTTTTTATAACTATTATTCTTGAAAATCATGAGGTTAAATTATTTCACGGCTGAAGTGATTTCGATAGGTACATATTATGATCCTAAAATTCTGAAAACTGAAACATAATATTTTTGATTGTGTTGTGAGGCTACTCTCGGTCTTATTCGATTACAAAATGTAAATGATTTGAGTGAGCGCTAAAGCTAAATATCTGTATATAAATATCTGTATTTCGATTGTTAGGGCCTTATTACACCGATTTGCGAGCGAATTGTGTATGAAGGCGAACACGCAGCGAGTTCGCCGCGACGCTTATTTGTATAGAAAACTCGCTCGCAAATCGCAACTGTGATAAGGCCTTTAGTATTCGAGCTGCATTATTGAATGCTCATAAATTGGCATTTAAAAATAAATAGCACATGACTAAAATAGACATGTAGGGATGACATTCCCTGTACACTCACAATATTGTCGCTGTCGATGTAGTTGTTCAGCATAAGCAGACTGAGCCACCAGTTCTTTCGGCATTGGTCGGTGTCCGCGGCAATCGCTTTCGGCCACAGTGGACCGGACCCCGTGTAGGGGTACATGGCGACTATGAAGAATACTACTATCGCGAAAGCCGGCACTAACCTACAACGAGAAATTATATTTGCAGTACGGAGTGTAAAAGGAAGGAGCGGCAAAAGTGTCCGCTGAAAGGTGTTAAATTGGTGGCGTTACTGAGGCTGGAAGTAGTTGTTAGGTACTTAGCAACGGTTTTGTTTATACAGTCATGTCTAATAAAGCTTAATGATGCGTTTTTTTCTGTATATACTTAAAGGAACTAAGTAGGAATTCCTCTGGTCACCTGAAATATTAAAAAAATACAGTTTTTTTTGAGTTTACTCCGTCTAAAACTTGTAATTTTTATCATACCTACTTTCTTGTTATTCTAGCGCTATTGGAACTATTATTTACTGCGTACCACTAGACACTTAAATTCGACATATTAGCTGAAGAATAAGTTTACAAAAAGCTCATTAAATAAGTTTTTTTTAAGTACCCTCTTATTATAAAACAAAACCAGATAAAGTATGCTATAGTATAATGGTCTCTCAGACTCATCACATGTAGATATGTTGCAGAACAGCGAAAAATATTGTCATCTTTTATAAACCTGCTTTCATACATGGCATACGTGGGAATGCTAATTATCTGTGGAGCTAATAGAATAAATAATACTGTCTAAAAAAGTGTCCATGAGAAAAGCTATATCAATAGATGGCGTTACTATCGTTGGTCATTTTAAATACAACCAATAGTTGAACTGACCAACGACATCTATTGAGATATATCCATATCCAAATAGCTTGTATCACTCCATGCTCTGCTGAAGATTTTCTTCACCTGCATTTACCTGACATATCTTTTCAAGATGACGATGACTGGATTAGGAAACCTCTTGAACTGGCTGTAGGCTGTTGCTGTGAGAAACCCGGAGAGCAGGAAGAACGTATCTACGAATAAGTCGTCGTGGAGAACGAACCAGCCTAAGGGTCCTGGTGCATACTGGAAGAAACATGGATGGGTCGATTTGAGAGAATATTTTTTCTTAAGTCTTGTTTGTCGAGATGGTTCTTAGCTGTGCTAGGTTTGATGGAAATAGGAGCAGTCACATGGTCTCAAAAATTTTCAGCCTTCATTGGATTGTTCCAATGTCCCTTGTGGGACAACTCTGTCCCATTGTCAGTCAATATTATGTTTTGTTTTAATAGCAATTTCTACACCACTTCTACGCCACTTATGTGGTCTCATGACTACTGACGATACTTGTATCGGGAGTGTGTATAAGTTTAATTTACAATATATTATGAGTTTAAGGGTGCTCTTTGACTGCGAGCATTTTCCTGTAATTATATTAGTTTGTTTTTTATTACTAGTGAATAGTCGGGGTGTGGGAGCACCCTATGGTACGACTGATACGAGACAGAGAAAGGTAACCAGACAAAGGGCGCATGTACCTGATCGACTTGCCTTCCATTGCTCACAGCCCCTGCGTTGAATACCCCCATCTGGTGGCATACGACGATGAAACATATGCCCAGGAATCGGATCCCGTATAGCACTTCGACGCCATCTTTGTGCACTTTGAGCAGATTGCTTGCGTTTGTTCGAAGACAGAAGGCTTCTATGATGGCGTGTTCTGAAACAAATATGGAAAGTAATCAACACACGTCAGTTATTAAAATTCAAACTGAAAGCTTTTATTCTTTCACATAGGCATCTATACTATTATTAAATTCTTAAACTGTAAATCCATATTCTAATGGAGAGGAGGTTTTAAATAAAGAATAGTCATTTCATTATCGACTTACTCAGTGTTTTTGGTTCAGACGTGTCTCTTTCGTTATTAAGATGCGTGCAAGTCAACGTGACTGCGCAGAGGACAGCCAAGAGTGCACTGAAAACAAAAATTGCAAGAAGTTTCAGCACTCAGTCTATGTTTTTTGCATTTGTTTCATAGATAACCTGCACTTCTAACTAACTAATCGATCCTTTTGTATATAAAAATGGCTCTACGTGATAGTGATACTCTGAAACAGCCCATCATATGCATTCATCTTTCCCTAAGCCGAGAATAGTCCATCATACGGCCTCGTCTCTTCCTGCTCCTGGCAGTTTTCTGCGAAGATCTTCGACCGCATGCCCACCGCGCAAAGATGGCTACGAGCAACTATATAGTCTTTCGAAGTCTCACAAAGGAACCAGGGACGTAACGCCAACTATTCTTAGCCACTATTATCTCTCTAAAAAAGTATGTAACCAACTCACATAAACACCTATCATATGGCCTCGTTTCTACCTGCCTCTGGCAGTTCTTTGCGACAATCTTCGTCCGTATGCCCGCTACGTGCGAGCATAGCCTTTAGATAGAAGTCTCACAGCGGAATCAAGCACGTGAACGTGACATCAACGTATCTTATCTAAAGTAACCAACTCACATAAACGCCCAGAACGGGCCATCATATGGCCTCGTTT
The DNA here is from genome assembly GCA_947623375.1 of Apotomis capreana. NCBI lineage: Eukaryota > Metazoa > Arthropoda > Insecta > Lepidoptera > Tortricidae > Apotomis > Apotomis capreana. The sequence continues at coordinate 7,155,788 of OX392516.1, forward strand.
GACCCTGCTTCTGGCAGTTCTCTGCAACAATCTTCGACCCTATGCCTGCCGCGCCGAGGTGGCTGCGAGCCAGCATGGTTCTCAAAAGTCTCACTGCAGAACGTGGGCCGCAGGAGGCTGGCACGCATACTCCCCATGACAACTCGTTCACTGGCCGCGTGTGAGGCGGACGCATCTAAAAATAGTTTTTTGTTTTTAATTGTAATATTTGAAGGTATAATCTATAATCTAATTTATTTAGTGATCCCGAATTTTGAAGAGCTTTAGGATACAAATTAGCTTACACAACTCATTAAACTCTGACATAGTCTTGTTCAGATTAGGAATAAAAATTGCCACGCTCTATTTGTCTTCTAAGTTTCTAAATATCTGGTTAATATGTATTTTATTATTTGTAATGTGAGTCTCTTTTGAACTATTCTTGCTTGTCTAAGGTACGAAGATATATGTCATAATCGCATATTGTCCGTTCTATCTAGAACGATCTCTGCTAAACAGGTCTTCAGTTCTGGCCGCATCGGAACCAGAGCCTGCAGAACCGGGAAATTTCAGTATGGGAAAACCGGGAATTCCGGGTACTACCACACTAAAATTTTCTGGAACTTCAGCCCCTAGACGGAACCCAGGGCGTGTTGAGGCACTCTTTTATTGTCGAGCGTTATTTTGAGGCTCCACACTACTCGCGAAGTAAACCGAAGTTGGCCGAAGTATGGGTTTCCGCAGCGAAGTGCCTCCCCACACTATATTCGCCCCACTTCGGTCAACTTCGCGAGTAGTGTAGAGCTAGGATTAAAAATAGTCGAAAGTCAAAGTAAATTTACCTCCATATAGTCGAACACTGACTGATCCGGATCAACTCCCATGTTGTACCGCTTCTTGACAGCATTGACCGTTCTTTCCAGGACGATCTCCGCTAGGCAGTACTGCGTCTTCAGTTCGGGCCGCGACGGAACCCAGGGCGGGTTGAGGCACTCGTCGAAATTGCCCAGCTGGTAACGGTTCCCGAAGAGCAAACCCTGTGGCTCTGAAGCTATGGAATCCCAATCTGGAAATTAAGTTTGAAATTTTAACTTCAGGGTTGTTTTCTGCGTGGAATTTAAAGTCACACCTCTCTTTTTTGCTTCTTCGTAATCTGCTAAAGAGTAGGTATGACTTAAACTTGGATATGACGTATGCGATATTCTTTTTTTACTTCTTTTTGTTTTCCTTGATTGTCGAAAACAATTAGTTTACGACTATTATCATAAATATATACATCGTCATTTGCAATTTTGGCTTTTTTGAGTGTGGATTTTTACAACTAAAATGTGACAAAGATTTCGAGGTCGCTCTTTCTACCAACTACTAAAAGTTTACGGTTAGCATCAAAAGTTACTAAACATTTTACTTTGCAATTTGACGTATGCCTAATGCTGGCCGTATCTGCTTTAAAATCAATTTAATTATACCTAAGACGGCTGCTGATATACCTCTGAATGATTTCTAGATACCAAGAGAAAATTTCAAAAAAATAAAATTAAAAATGTCACAATGTGATATTGTAATTGCTAATTTACTTTGTTGCTGGTAAATGAGAGCCCTTACTGGAGCGTCGTATTCATATCAGCGGCTTCACCGTCACGTAGTCACACATCGAATTTGGAGCAAAGGGCAATTTCAATTGCAAATAACATATTGTACACCTCACGATAGCGGATCTGTCTGGCGGCCCGAACTGCACGAACGTCAATGTGTCCGAAAGTGGATCGCGAAGCCGAATTTGGCTACAAAGGCTTGTTGCATAGCGTACAATGGTATTATTGTTATTAATATTTTTAACCAGAAGAGGTTTAGTTATCAAAATCTTTTGACACAGTTGGCGCAGTTTGTAGTGCAGCTGCTTACTGAGCCGACGGTCCTGGGATCGAATCCCGGCAAGAACAATTATTTGTGTCTTAAACTCGAATATTTCTTCTTGGGTCAAGGATGTTATATGTGTATGTATATATCATGTATATCGTCGTCTAGTTAATATTTATTTATTTACTTTTGCATCGCTCGAATGGCAGAAAGCGAAAGAAGCATAATTCTAGAATAAATTAAGAGCAAAAGGGCCAGATAACAATTACACTTAGTATTTCTTGTACATCCTAAGTAAGTAGTTAGATATTTTGTTTTATTTTGCTTTGTTAGACGAGCTAATAAAAATGCATAATTATAATTTACCTACCAATTACAGTTTCATCGCAATCTAAAAACAAGGCGTGCGAGCAAACAATTCAGGTCAAAGTGATTACTTATTTTAATTATAGATTATAAATAATTGCTAATTACGTTACACTACAAAAGTGACCAGTTTAAACTTATTCTCCAGTCGAGATCCATTTTGCCTTAATTCAAAAAAAAAAAAGCGCAAAACTTAAATTATAAAACTATATGCCCCCCGTAGGTACCTATCGAATTTTTCGAGCAAACTTTACACTAAATTTGGCCTGTAACATTCAAACTAGTAAGGTTACATATATGATTTTGACTAATTTGAAATCCTTATGGTATGACAATTTATTTGATACCGACCACTCCATAACTTCAAAGTACAAGTGTGTTTTTTGCCGTCCCAAACTTTTTAAGGCAAAGATATTTTAGCCAGACTATAGGGGAGAGTAACCTATATTGAACCGGCGCTTAAATTGGACCACTTCTGTATTTCTACCAAATAACACAATTTATTTACACTGGCAACAAAAAATGAAGCGACGATAGCGCCATAATCATCAGTCCACCAATTTGGTGGACTGTCGTCGCTTCATTTTTTGTAATAAATTGTGTTATTTGGTAGAAATACAGAAGTGGTCCAATTTAAGCGCCGGTTCAATATAGGTTACTCTCCCCTATAATTTATGCAATGTAACTCACCCCAAACCGCCCACAGCGTAAAGTTCTGCAAATTCCGAATCAACAACAAAGTCTCATTCAAGCACGACCCTTCTTCTTCACTCCAATCCTGATTCTTCAGCGCAAACACCACGTCCTCCAAATAAACTGTCGCATTATATTTATCCGTTATCCTCTTCTCTTTAATTTCACTTTTTCCTGTATAATTTTCGACAGGGACAGTTGTCTCTTCTACGTTTTTAGGGCGTTTTGTAACGAGACATTTTGTTTGGACTATAAGTGCTAGTCCCAGAATAACTAGAGGAAAACACTTCATGGCGTTTCGAAAGATCGGAAAGGACTGAAGCGTAAGGCTGGTCACTCATTGTAATACAATAACACTATTAATTATGGTTGTAATCAAAGCATTATAGAAGGTTCATTAAGTTTGATGGTGCCTACTTCATTTGCGAGCAAAAAAGTACCTAATTAATAATGACACTTCTCAATCCGACTTCCAAAAAGGGGAAATTCTCAATTAGGATTTTTTATGTTTATTACCTTAGAACTCCGTCATTTATAAACCGAGTTAGAAAATTATCTTTTTGTTTGAGAGAAGGCATCCATTTCATCTTTCATCAGATGATGACGGGATAAGATGAGATAGAAGGAATTCCTCAAATATTATAGGCACTTTATTAGCGCAGCGTTTTGTTATAATAATGTGTGAAAATCAATCTATACTAGTTCAGTCTGTAGGTATTTTTGTTTGTATTGAAAACCTACCCAAATAATACAGGCTGATTCAGGAGTCATGATAACTATCCAAAATGTATGAAGCAGCAGATTCTTTTCGTGATTTTATGGTTGGTCCCATAGTATAAGTTGCTCAGTGTGAGTCATCCCATTGGCCCTGTCACTCCCGCTCATCATTCCTGAATCACATTAAATATTACAGCTAGCGCAAACAGAACAATGTTTGTTTTTATTAAGGCAGTTACGTCTGCTAACGTAAACCAAATGTTTACAATGAAGCGAAAAATAGGCAACGGGTTGAAGAAATTCAATGGCTCTCGCATCAGGTTCAGTGGTCCAATAGGTAAGACGCCCGTGTTGGCCTGGAAAGCCGTTAGTGACGCTGGTTCAAACCCTGCCTGAACCATTATTTTTTTTAAATTATACGCTTCATTGTAAACAGATTCAATGTTTTATTTAAAGTGGTAAGTTCTACGTTTAAATCTCTTGAGTAGTTAAAAGTGTTGAGGTATATAATCACTTACCAAGAAATAACCAACTTCTGAACTGAAAAAGACAAGTTATGAAAAAAATATCCAAACCACAATAAAATAGACCAATAATATTTTACAATGAGTTCCTTGGATTCCTCGAAGATATCATCAGATTCTGATGACTATAGGATGGGACAACTAGAAATTATACCGTTTCAAACAAAAAACCATCCAAATCGGTCTAGGGTCATCTTTGATTAATCGGGAAACCTACGTGACGAACCTAATAATATAGGAATAACGGAATATCGAAAAAATCTACAACAATTATCCCGACGAGCTGAGAACCTCCTCTTTTTTTAAGTTCCATAACCATAATGTTTAAACTCTGTAGAAATTGGGTAAGGGAAATAACCTAAATACGTTTTTAGATTTAGGAATTTTATAACTTGCATTTAATTAATTCCGTATTGGATTAAAAAAATACGGAGGTTGTTTGTACTTTGTGCATGTTCAATAAAATTAGTCTATTTAATCACAAATTCAAATTAATATTAGCGCCATCTGTGTCCTTAACTATACAGTATATTACTTACAAGTTAGGGGTATTTTCCACCCTTCGTTCTCTACGAGGTTCGTTCCTAAGTTCGTAGTAATGCAATTTTTAACTAGATGGCGACACGGGTTGGAATAATTTACTGCTTTTGTTTTGCATGATAATTTTATTAAGTTTAAAGGCCCCCATACATGGGATGGCCTCAGACCAAGAAAAAAAGATAGACATGACAGCACGAACAATCTAATGAAGCCACTTTTTTAAAGGTGTGTGCGGGTAAGTGTTGCCACCTGAAAGAAAAGCTCCCTGTAATTTGGGTGAGATGTTAAAAGTTCTCTAAAGAGTTCTCTATCTTGTCTATGATTTCTTCTTTAACGCCCTTAACTAGTTCAGTGCAATACTCCTGCGATTTGTTTGCGGATGGATGGCGGCTGTTGAAAGAGAGTGACTGAAACTATGCGAGAGTATTGCAAATTAATTTGTAATTTATTTTTGCAATTTCGTAATTGTGTTTTATAATTACATATTTAATCTCACTATTTATTTATTTATTTATCGTATGGCATTATTATAGGTCACTGGATAATCAAGATAATAACTAAAATTAAAATTTTGCCCGTTTCAAGTAGGCAGCCGCTTCATCGGAGATGTTTACGATGTTATCTAAGTTACCCTTGAACCTTGTGAGAGGGCACTCCATGACTATATGTTCGATGATCTGAACTGGATGTCCGCAGTCGCAAGCAGGTGACATGCTCCAACGAAATATGTTGCTGGAAACGATTTTATAATCGCAAGATCCTTAAGTATGATATATAAGTATATGTTTTTCATATTCTTCGAACGCCACTTTCTTCGTAACGTTTTTGACGTAAAATGCTTAAATATCGCAACAATGAAGTACTATGAAAAATGTTTAGTTGCATTTTATTTTATTTCTGCTCTTTCATGATGCTCTGTACGCATTGCATTGTACACATTTTAATTAATTAAAAGGACAAAATTAGTTAAAATAAACCTTTTTAGGATATCCGGTTCTGATCACACGGCGAAGTCCTCGATTTGTTGTGTATAAATCGTTATTATCAAAACGATTCGAACAAACGGCGTTTTTTTTATTTGGTTGCCATTGGTTCGTTTTGGCTCTTTCTAACAAAATCTATCCAAATATTCTTTCTTTTAATATTAGTTGGGAACCTTAAATGTTTAAAACATAAACAATTATTAGTAGGTACAGAGATAGCACATCAAAGAGGTAAAAGTATATATGGCGCTGACAACGACTTCATGTAAGGTCTGTAATCGTTTGGGGTAATTAACTAATTAGAAATCTTACTCTGGTAACACTCATGCTTTGTCACTTCGACAGACCGTTGAGGTTTTCAGTGTTTATTAAAAATGTTTTTAAGATGTTATTTTGATACTTATACGTGATAAGTTACTCCGTCCGACCTTTTACAACGCAGGAGACCATTTTTTCAACATGTCAGTTTCACCGCTGCGCGCCGCGTACCTACTGAGGAGCAGTTGACGTACTTTTGATTGTATTTGTGTGCGTGAGCCATGTAAGTACTAATGTGGCATAGTATAAAATGGCTTATTTTTTTTATTAAAGCAGTAACGTCTGCTAACGTAAACTAAATGTTTACAAATGAAGCGAAAATTGAAAAATTTAATGATTCGGACAGGATTCGAACCTGCGTTTCCAACGGCTCGCAACGCAGGTTCGAATCCTGTCCGAATCATTAAATTTTTCAATTTTCGCTTCATTTGTAAACATAAAATGGCTTCATTAGATTGTTCGTGCTGTCATGTCTATCTTTTTTTCTTGGTCTGAGGGGATGGCAAACCTGATCAGGCCGATGTGATTGAATCGCTTCAGTCCATCCGGCCGCCGTAAACCGTGGTGACCTTAAGGCCGTTTCATCCATACACGGTACCGATTTAAGTCCGATCATATGGAACTGAAGGTAAACCTGGTCATGCATGGGGGCCTTAAGGATCTGCTGAAGTTTTTTTAGGGTTCCGTACCCAAAGGGTAAAAACGGGACCCTATTACTGAGACTTCGCTGTCCGTCCGTCCGTCCGTCCGTCCGTCCGTCCGTCCGTCCGTCTGTCACCAGGCTGTATCTCAACAACGGTGATAGCTAGACAGTTGAAATTTTCACAGATGATGTATTTCTATTGCCGCTATAACAACAAATACTAAAAATAAAATAAAATAAATATTTAAGGGGGGCTCCCATACAACAAACTTGTTTTAGATTATATATATGTATGTATAGGTACGGAACCCTTCATGCGCGAGTCGGGCTCGCACTTGCCCAATTTTTTATGAATACAATTTGTTCATTGTAAATCACTGAATACTATTTGTTCACTGTCAAATAGTTTACCCCACAAAACTTGTTCACATCAAAAGCGGCCACAATCGTTTTGGGCAAGGTTCTGGGGACAGCTACAGAACGAAAAATTCAGTATAATGGTAATGATTTAACAAATATTTAAAGGTTTTTCCAGTTACTCTTGCGATTACTGAAAACTTATCTGATTTATAAGATAACAACAATATTATACAGGCGAAAGTTTGTGAATGTGTTTGTGTGTATGTATGTTACTTCTTCACGCTCAAACGGCTGGATCAATTTCGATAAAACTTGGTGTGGCGGTAGCTGACACCTTGAATTATCACGTAGGCTACTTTTAAAAACGGAAGTGGGGCTAGTTTCGCACCCGTCGCCTTAACGTCAAGGACAAAAATGTTATATGAATCAGAAACCGGTGTGACGCATGCCTGATGCAAGCCACATAATTCATTGTTCACCAGTGCTCTGGTCTTGTTCCGGCCAGGGTTGCAAAACAGAAGCGATGATAAAACTATTACGAGCACGCCAGGTCAAGCTAATTACTAGCTAATCTGTCTTGGAATCGTAGTGAAATCTGCGTAAATTTTCCATTGATGGATACTATCGAACCTCTTTAAAGTTCCTTATTCGTTAAAAAATGCTGATTGTTTTAAACATTTTTTTTATGATCAAACGTTATCAATGTTACTACAGTTTCAAGTTTTCATTGATAATTTTTGTTTCAAAAACTACTCGAATTCGACAAAATTCATTAGTTTTTTTTTCAACTTATTTTCGAATGCACGTAATGCATGAAAAGGGAAAGAGAAAAGAACTTTTTTTCTAATTTCTAGAATTCACTTTAATAAGTTGGTTGAAATAATTAATATATTTGGTATAATATGAAAATAACAAAATTTAAAAGGAATAACTTAAGAAAGGACTTCAGAAATTTAAATTTTTTACCTACGAATGTAAAGCCAATTTAAAGGTATCGTCACATCGATTCGTTTGCTTTGCTCCTGCTGTCGGCGGTCGGCTAGGAACCGATACCATAACAACTTGGGACCAAATTCATCGTCTACAATGACATCTATGCGAAATATTACTGCTTAATATCTACATTATGCTCTATATTATGCTCTATTTGTATTTAAGTATTTATTAATCTATTTAAGTATGAATGTCGTCGCTTACTACCCATAACACAAGCCTTCTTGAGCCTTGAGCCTTCTTCTTTGGGACAAGGCTGATTTGTGTGAGGTTGTCTGATATTTATTCATATTTATTTATTTGTATTCATATTCATATTCAAGTGACAAAGGTTGTGATTTTAACCTTGAGAAATTAACTTTATACGATTTCAAGAATGTCATAAATGTATGTAAATCAAACGACGTGGACTACAGATACAGATACAGATACTTTATTGGTAAAATGGTATTTTACAAGTCAGTCATGTTACATTACATTATTATTATTATAAATTACAATTATCTGCATATTATGATTACATTACAATTCCCAATTATTATAACGAGACATTTTCAATTGTCCTACTACGTGTTGACCTACTAGAAAGGCAGTCTGAGGTTTATCTATTTATTTATAAACTTTATTGCACATAAGCCACTTACTATATGCCATAAGGGACTTTCTACCAGTCACTATGAGGGTAACATGTAAGAATGAAATTAAACAAACCATTGCTAAGTACATTTATTTATTTAATATTATTTGCAAGTAGTTTAATAATACAGTGATATCATAAATATTTCCATACATAACTACCACTTAATATTATAAACAACTAATTTTATTAATGTGCAATCTACAAACTAATTTCTGATTTATTATTATACTTTAACAATTATTAAATTGTAACGTTATATTATTTACACAATTAATTCAAAATATTCATAATTATTATTTTGCAAAATTACAGACTTAGATTAGGTTCAAATTCATACATTTTCAGATGGAAACATTTTAAGCTCTGTCCATGAAAATGTCAATGTCATCAAATTAAAATATAAGCAGACATAAGGTAAAACACAGACTTGTATTACACCACTCTAATAGAAAACGGAATGATTAAATATATTGAAATAATTAAAATTGTATTTCAATAAAAAATCAAACAAGTTATACTACATAAAACAAATCAAAATTAACTGTATTCTTTAAAATCATATTTCCCAGTCCTCATAAATAGGCATATACATATTAAAATATCAGCTATAAAAAATGTATACATATGAAAAGTAAGAAAAACTTGTATGTCACTGACACGTAGCATATATATTAATTTCATTTTTTTTTATTATATAAAGTAATACTTGTAATTCTATTTATAAGCTGCCTAATTTTACGTCTATTACTTAAAATTAACACTGAGATCGCTATGAAATGTATCTAAACAAGCACTAAAATGATTAGTATAAAGAAAATAAATATATAAATAAATGTCGAGAGACGAGACCAAAATTTAGGGGATACCTATTATGTTATTTTAAACTATTTACACGTAAACTTACGTGCGTTTTAAATCGTGTACCTACATAATAATTATTAGAGATGATTCACGAAAGCTTTAATAATAAATAATTAGTGTATCCGTTAATTTTATTCTCGAATCTATCTACCACTCATATCTTACAAATTAATTTAAATAAAATTATTAAAGTAAATAGCGTTTTCTTATTTACAATCTTTGGAACGCGTTGCACAGAACACACTGACTAGAGGTTCACTCTTTAGAGATTTGTTATAAATATTTATAAGCGTATATCTCTATTACCTAATTATATCTACGATATACTATGTATTTTAATTTATGTATAAATATGTATCTTTAAATTTATAAATATTGTTTATAATATAGATATTGAACAAGTCATATTTTTCAATAGGTAATATATGTTATTTTTCTAATATAATTGCTTACCTTACGTATTACACAAACCTAAGTTTTCTTTTTTCTTTTTTTTTTCTTTGGGATAGCCGCTGCAATCAATCAAAAGAAGGTGTTTTTGATACATTACCAGCACGCATGGAGAATATAATTGAATGTTAGAATTATGATATGACTAAGTAAATTATGATTTCTATTTTTTATTACTGATTCCACATTTATGAAGTTATCAGAGGCGTATTTGAATTTCAAATTCACCATCATAGTGGTAGGACTAATATGTATGTTTTAAGAAGACTTAATCAGCTAAATTCTTTGTTTTACTTATATATATTTTTATCATAATTAATACAAATGACTAGCGCGACACTGTTTTATTAACTAAATTAGAAAATAATTATAAAGGACATTTTTTTTTTAAGTGTTTGTTCTAAGAATGCATATTATATTGACTAGACTTTAATATTTTTATGGTTAGAGATAGTAGTATGTTTTAAAATAACTAATCAGCTCCAGCTTTTGTGTAACTTATATATATTTTTATCAAAATTAATGCAAATGACTAGAGTGGCACTATTTTATTAACTAAATTATAAAATAATTATGAGTTTTTTTTGTGTTTTTTAGCATTTGTTTTAAGAATGTATATATTGACTAGACTTTAATGTGTTTATGACTAGATATGATTCTAGTTGATCACTGATCAGCGATCAAAGCGTTTATTTAATTAATTAAAGAGATCAATGCCTTACGCGTGACTAGAATAAATAGGACATAAACTATACTTTTTTATATAAAAATATTTGGAATTAGTAGCGAGACTAGAAAAACGTGAAAAGAAAGAATAAATAAACAATACCATCACAATGTACCTGGTAGATAATCTAAAATGACTAGAAAATTTAATAAATGAGATCTTTAATCATTACTGACAAGTTACATATAAAATAATAAACTTACATTTCGACTAAAATTGTGTTTTGACTAGGTTTATATTTTGGTGTTAATAAATAATTTCATGACTAGAATCAATATACTTAATAATTATTAAGTATATTGATTCTAGCAATTACGCCTAATACCGCCGGCGTAATTACGCCTGAGATCTTTATTATTTTTTTACACTAATGACTAGACCAATTTTGGTTTTGAAAAATACAAAACTATTATTAAATGTGAATAAAAAAATGACTAGAATGCGAATACTTGATATTCACGAGTGAGATATTCTTTATTTTTTTTATAAGTACGAATGACTAGATCGTATTTTGTTTTTACAAATACGGGTATAGTTTTTTTTGTTTTTTTTTAAGGACTAGTTCGATTTTGGGATTACTGTAATAATTCTTATTATTGATTAAAATGGAAATTAAAGAGATTTCGTTCTTATATAACACGAGTGAGATTTATTTCTAGACGATAAACTAGATTCCTTATAATTATTCTAAATTAGGGCGAGACTAGAATACGAATTGAGATCAAATAAAATAAACATGACTAGATTTAATTTGGTACTAAAATACTCGGGCTATGGTATGCACCAAGACGGAATTACTTATTTGGTATGTTTTTGACTCTTGAGTATACTATAGCTAAATAAGAGCTGCTAAGTCTTTTTAATACTTAATTGTTTCTCTCTGATGATAAAAAAGTACTCAACCGAAATATTCGTTTTACTATTTTCCTTTATTTTTTTGCAAAAGTTTCTATCCTCGTCAGTCCCTTCGAGACCGTGGATACAACATCACGTCCGAAACGACGAGATAATTTAATAACCACCTTTTTAACGCGATCAAGCCGTTTGGCATAATAATTTGTGAACAAAGTGTAAGTTATATCAATGTATACCAAACGTGGCTATTAGCGTGACTCACGGCGCGTCATGAGCCCTTCTTGCTTGATTTAGGCATTAAAATTTAGAAACTATGGTATCTTAAATGAAATTCAAATCAAGTTTGTATTGTGGCCTACTTGCCAACTGACTTAATACAATTCCGATGAACGAAGAGCTCTGAAAAAATTATTAGATTGCAACGGGGTGCATCTAAAAATATGCCCAGTACGATCGATTGCAGCAACTACCCGCTAGACTATTGAATGGTGATTTAGGTTCATGCTTATTAGTTGTCTTTTGTTTTTTGCAATATTTGTTTTTGAAGATTGTACCTAATCATTTTGACACTATTACGAGGGGCGTTCAATAAAAAGTGAGAATGAGATGCAAACTCTTTCAATATTAGGAAATTAAATACTGGCCGGTAAAGTTAATCTATCTAGCTCATTGCTATGAAGAAAAAAAACCAACTGCTTTTTGTTTAAAAAAAAATACGTCCATTTCTTTGCAATGCTATGGAGTACGTTAGCGAAAATGGAGAAAATTGAACTTCGCGCCGTTATCAAATCCTTGTGTTTGAAAAAAAAATCTACGGACCAAGTCAATTTAGATTTGCAGGACACTTTAGGGTGTAATGCTCCTCCGTATTCGACAGTCGCACGTTGGTGCGCCGAATTTAGACGTGGAAGAACATTGACCATGGACGACCCCCGCTCCGGACGCCCTACTACAGCAGTAACTGAAGAAATTGTGAAAAAAGTCGAAAACTTAGTTTTGGCAGATCGTCGTGTCACGGTTCGTTTTATTGCTGAAAATGTAAAGATCGGGGAGCGTGCATAATATTTTACATGAACGCTTGGGTATGAAAAAGGTATCTGCGCGTTGGGTACCGAGAATGCTTACTGACACGCAAAAACAAACTAGAGTTGAGATTTGCCAAGAAGCTTTGGACCTGATAAAGCAAGACCGGAAACTTTTTCTGGCGCGATTTATAACAATGGACGAGACATAACTTCACCATTACGACCCTGAAACGAAACTGCAGTCTATGACATGGAAAAGGCCATCATCTCCAACTCCGAGGATATTCAAGGTGGGCCCATCTGCCGGTGCTGCATGGGCTCTGTTTTTTGGGATGATGAAGGGGTAGTAATGATAGAGTATCTCGAGCATGGAGCCACTATTACGGGCACTTTATATGCTAAACAAATAGCAACATTGCGCAATGACATCCGCGAAAAACGGCGAGGTAAACTCTCGAAAGTTGTGCTGTTCCAGCAGGACAATGCCCCGGCGCACAAGTCCGCGTTTGCAATGGCTGCAATTCGTAATGCTGGGTTCAATATCCTTAAGCATCCTCCGTATTCACCGGATCTTGCCCCCAGTGATTTCTACCTATTTCCGAGATTGAAAGAATACCTGAGAGGCCAGAAATTTGAAGACGACGACGCGGTAGTCGCTGCAGTACAAGATTTTTTAAGTACTCAAGATGAGACCTTTTTTAAAAATGAAATTTTAAGTTTAAAAAAAAGATATACTAAGTGTATTATGCTAAAAGGTGACTATGTCGAAAAATAAAATGACATTTAATAAAAGTTATTTATAACATACTCATTCTCACTTTTTATTGAACGCCCCTCGTAGTTGGTACATGTCGCAGAGCGTTAAAACAAAATTTTATTTTTTTTTCAAAAATATTTACCTAGTATTTGGCTCATCTTACTGTGATCGTTTGAAGAAAAAAAGTATTTTTATAGTTTCATTCCGGATTGTCATGCTTTTGTATGTTTTTTTTGTTTATTTATGTAGGTACGTGACTGGAAAGATATTTTTGTAAACTTTTGGGACACGTTGTCTTGGACGACGTTTATCAAGCAATTCTGAGTAAGATGACCCAAAAAAATATACTGACCAAAATAATTCAAATACACTTTCTTTTTTAAAACACATTATTATTAGGAGTATACTTTGTTCCAATTTTCGGCAGAGGAATAGTTTCACACTGAAATATAATAATTTATATTGAACATGAAGTTGGCAGAGTTTTTTGTAACTTATAATTAAATAATATTATATTTAATAAATATTTAATGCTACAAGATATGTATAATTCACGCGAATTGTTTGACACTTCTACGTGATATTTAATTTGGAATGATGCTGTAGGAGATCAAAGATATTTACAATTAAGCTATAATCTACAATTCAATACTTATTATAATCTTTAGCTAAATCACACGAAACTATTTACACGAATATGCAATAACAAGGGAAAGTTCATGTCTATAGTACTTACCTAAATATAGACAAATAAGTCGAAAATAATAATAAGCCTATTAATTAGTATAATGTGTGCTTAAGGACTGGTTTAAAGTAATATTCATATTGTATGAGAAATTGCAGAGTAGGTAACCGACAAATTAGTATACACATATCCATAAAATTTGTCCAAAAAAATATCCTAACAAATGGAGACCTTCGCCCGTTTTATGTTGTAACATGACCATGTTTTCAGATTATTTGAAATCTAAAATCGTAATTAATTTCTTGCTTTTATTTCTCGCAATTTGTAATAGACCAAAACAAAGGAAATACAATCATACTTCCAAGGGTACCTACCGCCAAAACTGCATTAATTTAGCAGAATTGTCAGCACTTTGACTTCAATCTTATTTGAAGTCGAAGTACAAGTATGAGTTTTTTGTTCAACAGTAAATAATATTTGCCACGACGAAGTTTCTCCCAAAACCGTGTCCACAAACAATCACACTAGGGTGTGCGTCCCGGAAAATTTTAGTAGTACAGTCCCAGAACTGACATAGTAAAATTTCCCAGGACTGCACACCCTAGCATCACTCTCATACCAGTCCTTAAGAGAAGTACATCTGCGCGTTATCATGTACATACGGGTACGGATAGACGTTGTTGACGTACATAGGGAACCGCGGCACGGGCCGCAGCACTCGTCGTCAGCCGTCGCCACCCCCGCCTCCTTCATCCTCAGACCCCGTCACGTCCAGACTTCGGGAATCCTCAGAGGAGCAGGAGGACGCGCAGCGCTGGACCTCCCAGCTGAAGTCTTGTTGGGGAGGAGGGATCTTGTTCCAGAACGAATTGAAGTTGCTGTCACGGGTTTCCTGCTGAAGAAATGGTTTCTTAAGACTGAGTATCTAATGTGAATTTACATTTAGCACAAAAAATATTAATGCTTTGTTATAACGTGAGATTCGATAGATAGAAAGTCTTAATGAATACGCTCCGCTAATGAAATCTAAAAAAATGTAGTTTTTCCATTATCCCCTTATAAACAATGATATACTTAGAAATAGCTCCAAAACAGAATATTTCGATTAGAGATTCCGAAGATTGCCGTTGCATAATAATAGCGCAGACCTGTCATCATTAGGAAACATTCAGATCCATTTTTCAATATGCGACCAGCTGAGATGATGATGTTATTGGATGCAGAGAGCAGTGTCTGTATTTGAGTATTCGCTGTTGCAACATTTACCCTACATCACCTGAACGCCATCACCAAAATTTACTAACCAGTTGATACGCTGGCAACTCCGGCCGGACTTGCTTGAAAGCCGACGGCTCCTTCTCTTCAGGCTGGTCATGGGCCAGCATATGCTTCCTCAGATACGCCTGCCTGCGGAACAGCTTGCCGCACTGCTGGCACGGGAACCGACCAGGCTCTGATGAAGGAGGGTCTCGGCGCTTGGCCGTACCGGGCACCCGGGGCTTGTGCCAGCGGCGGTGGGAGGCCAGGTTGGCGGGGCAGTTGAACACCTGAACAAAAAGGAAGATTGAGTACCTTAGAGACCTGTATCAGGAGAGAGAATTCATGAAAACCTCATAGTAGACTCGTGCTGGATGCTGCATGAAAGCGAAAGGAACCGTTCCTCGACTCGAATTTTCACTGGCTTGACAAACAATGAAGAAAAGGTAAGTTGATGGAAGTAGTTACTACAAGTAAATTTGATCAACTGGAATCATGATCAAAAGCGTTCCCGTAACTAATAACTTAAAAATATTAAACGGAGAACTTCCTGTGTTTTGAAAATGTTTTTTATAAAACAGTTAATACACAAATGCTACACGAAATGTGCATTTCCGACACCTATTTTAAAGCTTCCTACGTATTACAATGTACTGAACTCATTATTAACCAAAACAACTATTCGTTACCACCAAAACAACGCCATATAATTGCGTACACACTTAATTAGGGTCACAACGCAAAACATTTTGCCACGCTCCCCCTCGAAGCGTTCGTAAATATAAATGGAACCCTATGAATGGAATTAAATTGCATCCCTATCGTCGGGATGCTCGATATTCTTCGGTCACGCATCACGAAACATATCAATTAGAGAGTAAACAACGATGTATCGTACGAAAGGACGCAACAGACAGAGAATTTCATATTTAAAAGGCTGTTATGTAAAAGTGGAATCGAGGCGCTTCCCATGGAAAAGTGCCAAGTGTTTACAATGGGGCACTTTGGCACCTG
This sequence comes from Apotomis capreana, assembly GCA_947623375.1. NCBI lineage: Eukaryota > Metazoa > Arthropoda > Insecta > Lepidoptera > Tortricidae > Apotomis > Apotomis capreana. The sequence goes on from OX392516.1 coordinate 7,172,035, forward strand.
AAACACATGGGATAATTTGTTCCCACGAAAAAAAACGAATTTCTAGTTTAGATCAAATTGATGGATTGTGATGAGTTATCTATTTGTAATTGAAAAGGGGTTGAATAGACAGACGAATAGTAATTTAATTGTTGTGGGATGAATAACTCCAGGATAATTAGATTCTCACACTTGGGCGGGCTCTCTTATTTTCATGTGATTGTTGCTCTCCAGCCAGAATCGGCTTGAAGAAGACATACGTACGGTGCTATCCATACGAGTTCGAAAAAATCGGGTACCAACTTTAAAACCATGAGCATAATTTTACACTCGTATTAAAAAAATTATAAGTATTAGATGAGGCGGCTACTTTGAAATGGGAAAGAAAAGTCCCAACACTTTAAAACTGCGTGATAAATAAAGAAACTAGAAACAATCGCCAAAAGACAGGAAGTAGAAAGAATTTACTTTTCTTACAAAGAATTATTAGACTCCGGTGGCGACGATGAAACTCCTTCCGAAGAATTTGTCAGTCGTACGTACAAGATTTTCATAAAAATAGAATAGAATAGAAACTTTTATTTCAGGTCATAGACCCATAAAAAATGTTAGTAACAATGATACTTATTCAATACTTAAAATATCATACCTTATCACACTCTGGGCACCGATACTCAATATGCACGATTCTCGAGCACCGATGCTGCGCCAACGCAAACGCGTCGCCGTACAGCCTGCGACACAGTCGACAGATGTACCGGCCCAGTCGGTTTTCTATGCTCGCGATAACTGCCTTCGCTTCTTCTGTGACTTCTACAACGTTGAACGCGGGGTCTATATCGCCCTGCAATGATGGATCAGGTTGTTAAATATCCTTGACACCAACATTTTACTACTAAACTGATTTTTACAATACTGTTTCAATCGATGCTTGAATAAAAAAACTGCATTGAATTTACTCCCTTCGCTTTTGACTACCTCAATGTCCTTTCACTTTTATAATTTATAAGTGTCCAGGAGACATTTCGGGATTGTCTTAATAATCGGAAAAATGAGAAAGAGAAATAATATATCACAATTCATACATTTATAAGTTTACGAAAAAAAAGTTGAGCTTTTAAACATAATTTCCATAAATTGAAATGATGTTTTGAGCTATATAATTTTCCCAATTTCAGTACTAAAAGACAGGATCATTACCAAAGCCTTTAGATTCTGGTATAGCTCGCCATCTACAAAAGAAATACCTTTTATTGAACCCTTATCTTAAGTGGCGTAAATACCACTATTATTTTTATAGCAACAAAATTAAACGTTCTAGCTTCCTATCTCAATTAGAAGAAAAAGTTACGAGTTGGAACAACAATTTATTCCGCATTTAATGCCTCGGTGACCCTCCCCCGGCTGCAAATCAAGCTTAAGGCTGTTATTATCGCACAAATATAGAACAATATGCGATTTCATACCCCGCTTAATTGTTGGGGCGATAAGAAACTCGCTGGCGACTCTAATGCCACGGTAAGAACCGATAATTAGTAGTTCCAGACTAAGCCTGTCTTCGACACAAAATACCATTAAATCTAATTTGTTTTCGAACACGCACACGTAATTTTTATCTTTAGTTACCTTGCGGACGACTAGGGTCTCGTCTTCAGCCAGATCTCTTATAATAGTTCCCGAGACAGGAGAAGTTTTGTCTTCATCAAACATCAATTTGCGCACCGCTTTGCTTTTTTTCAAAGGTTGTGTTGGTTTCACAGGTTTTTTCGGGCGTTCTTCAACGTCTTTGACTTCGAAAACTTCTGGAGAACTTCTCTCGCTTTTTGTCGGTGTTTCGTGTTCAATCGGCAAACAGGTTTTAAGCTCTTCGAAAAATTGTTTAGTAAATTTAAGTTTTTTAGCTTCCGGACTATCGCTGTCATTTGAGGTTTCATCATCAGCTTTTCTTTTCTCCGATTTAGAATCAGCATCATCTTTGGTATCATTGTCCTCGAAATGCCTGAATATTTTTGGTGATTTTGGATATTTAGTTTCATCAGGAGATTTTCTTTTTTGAGATGGTGGAGGTGTACAAGGAGGGGTAATAGGGATGGTGGATTTAAGGGAGAGGTCAAGGGGGACGAGTGGTTCATTGTAGTAAGCCAAATATTGTTGAAGAAGTGTCGGATGCTGATGTGGTATTATATCATGTAAATAATTAGTGGATATCCTAACTGGCGGTACGGCATACTGTTGGTAGAATCTTGAGGTCGACAGTCGATGAAAATTTGGTAATGTAGCTTCCATTTTGCTTAGAGGAAGTCTTCGTAAAAACAGGAAATATTTTCCGTCTCCATTTATATATTTTGTCTGTAACAAAACACAATAATGTTGTGACAATTTGACAAAGCTATAATAAAGGGAAGTGCAATATTGAGAAAGGTGAGGGCGCAAAACGCAGACGTTGATTCAACGACACTACAGCGTTCATTTGTGTGATTGCGCTTCACTTTTACAAGATTGCTCTATTATTGCAAACATTGGTTGATTTAAACTAAAATGCAGCTTGAAGAGATTTTTTGAACACGTGATCAATATAGAAAAGTGATTCTGTATCGAATTGAATACCTAACGAGCATAGTAGAGAATAATAACGTATACATTATAGCAGAAAGAAACTTCTGCAATTTATTTTTCACTGACCAAATAACCTAACAACTTAACCGTCAAATAGGTATAGTCGTTAGATGACATACATTTACTCATACTTTTTTGATATCCCATTTAATATGCAACTGCTGGCAATATTTCCGCTTATTTCGTATTTATTTAAATCGGAATGTTTTGTTTAAGCTGCCACAACCATTTTTCAAATAACTGTACCATCACCTATAAACCTCACAGCATTTCAAATCCACCTCTGCTCACTAGTTTACACTACACGTACCTACCTAACTCCTCGACTCCCCCCCGCTCACCCTCACGCCTAGCAAAATCGTTTTTTTTTTCAGAAAACCCTGTTCTCAAACTTCCACAGCCGTTACTCAAATAACTGTATGTAACATCATAAATTAATTCAGCCAGCTCTCACTAAGTTTACCACGTACATAATTAGTAATTACTATCCTCGACTCTCCCGCGCTCATCCTCACGCCTAGCAAAATCGCTCTTTCCAGCAAATTCATACGTAACCTGAATCTTCAACTTCGTAAATTAAATCAGATTCAAACCGAAAACAGCACGAGCATCTGAAATCCGCATGAGCCCCTTTACCACGTAGGTACGTAATTATTGTTGTCGGGTGCCACGCTCATCCTCATGACTCACGGCTAGGAAAATTCTACTTTCTTTCCGCTTCGATCATAATTACATAATTCATCTTGATTCAGAAAATTCTGATCCCAAACTGCCTCTACCTCAGATATTCTGTATCCTTAGCACCGTAAATCAAATCGGACTTAAACTGATCTCAGCCCTACGAGGGTAACTATATAGTTTACCGCGTACCTATCTAATTTACTTCATGGTACGGATTTCGTGTGGGACTTGACACGCATTTGACCGATTTATTCGTACCAAAGCATCCACATTAGACTTTTTTTTACTAGATTTAATCTAAGCAGTCCTAACACAAATTATAAAGGGTCTATCGCGATATTCCTAACTTAACCTTCACAAGTATGTGTAGAAACCGTAAGATATAAAGTGTAATATAATAAGTCCTAAATAGTCGAAAAGATAATTACGAGTAAAATCGTAGTTTTATTTGGCACATCACAAAGAATGGATAGGGAAACTTTTCAGAAGAGAGACGCTATGTAGGCAACCCAATATTAGCTTTTGTCCTTAGCATCATTACACATCACAAATCAAATCAGACTTAAACAGCAAACCGCACAGCATCACAAATCCCCATCAGCTGTACCCTCGGGTAACTAGTTTACCACGTACCTAATTACTGTCGTCGGGTCCCACGCTCACCCTCGCTCACCCTATTGTGTAATGGAATAGCATGAATTTTTATGAGACAAGATTTTGGTGTTTGCAAAATTTATTAAGTGGGGGTGGTTGTTGACTTGCGGATGCAAATTTTTGTCATATGAATATTTTGTTTTTGGAAATTGAAGAAAAATTTTAAAATTTTGATTTTAATAAAAATGTTTTCCATTGATAAATGCATGAAATGAAAGTGGGATGCTAAAAACAAATTTAGCTCAATGTAACAAATCGCATATATAAACAAAAATACTAGTTTTATTTTTAGTTTAGTACCTATTAGTTGTTTAATTAATATTTATGTTACCTCTTTTTAATTTAATATTTATCATATAGGTACATATAACGCAAAAAAAAAAATTATGTAGCTTAGGATTTAGTCTTTCAAGGGATCGCCCTGAAGGTACAAATTATTCAAATTGTACCATATTTTTAAAAGCCTGTTCACGAATGGAGATCGGATAACGTAACAAACTCCCAAAAACAGTATCCTTTTGGAACTTGGATGAAAACAGCACACAGACAGTTCAAAGTACAATATAAGATTTACCAATTTCGAGGGCGGGCACCGCGGCCGAGGCGGGGCCAAATTTGGTAGGTATAATTACAGGGGTATGGCGCTACCCAAATTATACCCTCACCGCCTATTTGCTCGGGATTTAACTCCGATACCTTTTGATCCCTAGAGCGGGAAATCAGATCAAGAAATTGGTCTTATATAAAAATTACTAGACAACTATAAGTAATTGATTTTATTTTATCATAGTTTATTTCAGAAAACAAACGTAACTACACATGATAGAATTAATGCCATATAGTTTTATCAGCTAGCCATTTTGGAGCTAAGCAAAGATACGTCCAGTAAGTGTAAAGAGTTTAAACGTAAGTACTTAGTAAGTTTAAAGCGCAGGGTAACTGTTATGTTTTAAAGCCAAGATTAATTATCTTACTAAACACTAACATCAAAAATAATTATATTATATGTAATAGCACACATCCGTAGATACTAAAATATTACTAAGTTCTTGATCCGACGCAAATAAATAATTGATTCAACCATTTCCACTTTACGGGATACTTTACTGGTTAAATGATACAATATTCAACACCTATTGCATAATAACTACTTACACAATAATTGCGGCTGTTACCTATCCTTATGAATAGCTTATGTAAATGCTACTAAAGTAATATTTACTTTCGCCCCTAAGGCGGCAATTATAAGAAAGCGAGCGTTAAAAGCGTTAGCTGAGGGCGTGCATTTTAAAATTGTCCCGATTGCGGTACTGCGTTATAATTATGTCCTAATTGAAGTTTGAATACTGTATTAACTACGGCGATTATCTATTACAGCTTTAAGGAAATTTTATATTCCACAAAATGGTCTATTTCCACCAGTTTGTGTTATTACTATTGACATAACTCTATTAACATATTATGTCGTACCAAGAACCTTTATTTACTCCTAGACAGAATATGACTAGGAATTTAGCTCTCCAGGGGAGTAAATTACGGTTCTTGGTTAGTTGAAGATTTAAAATTACATAAAAAATGCAATCCTCAAATCGCATGTTCGTCGCCCTTTGAGACATTATTTTTGCCGCCCACCCCACCCTAGGTGTGATTTTTACCACACGAACTGTTGTATCGATAGCCAAGGTGTGATTTTTGCTAAGGTGTAAAGATTTTCAAATAAGCAATGCAAAGATAAACACACAAAGCATATGGTAAAATAAGGAAAAAATCTCATTTCACATTTATACTGGAACGCACATTTTATACGCCCGCAACTTCCTCCACGTATTTTATCTCTTCACCTTAGTCGGGTAAAAAGTATCCTATAACCATAGATATGAGTCCAGCTATCCCTGTATCAAAATTGGTTTAAATTTATCTAGCCTTTTAAGCGCGATGAAAGGACAAATAAAATTTTAATGACAAATGGCGCTGTAGGGCTGGCGCGCAAGATTTTTCCTGAAATAATGACCCGTATCCGTAGTTTTTTTTGTTTTTTAATAGTATAGATTCTGGATCTTCTAACTATCTGGGCAACTCACCGTGAAATTAGTTTGGATAGGAAACTTCACAGAGCATGGAAAGGTACGTCTCACGCTGTGTGGGTAGCCCAATATAGATGATTGCCCGAGATTCAGTTAGACACTATAAAATGTATTCTAGTTATTTGGAACTTCTAACCAAGAAACTTAGGAAAAGTTTACCGAGTAAGGGGATAACGTCTGGATGCTGTATGGGTAACCCGATACGTCGGGCACGGTCCGGCTTCCAACTCTCCGTCGGACTGAGGACCTACAAGTGCCGTGTGAGATAGACCAGCTAGTACTTTAGTGCTGTTTTCATTTTAGCGAAGTTACAGGGTACGCAAAGTTTGTCGTAAACATTTGATATTAGAATTGCATGCAGACATACATTTTTTATGTGCCCTGTGGCACTGAAACTACGCAGAATAAACGCTAAAGTTAAACCTGGGGGGCTATGATGGTTGCTTTTATCACGCGATAAATATGTGACAAAGCATCCGTCAGGTTTTGACAAAATGCGAGGGTGAGTGACAGATGCTTTCGTCACTTATTTATCATGTGATAAACGCCTCCATCATAGGCCCCCTGGGCGCTTATTCAAATGTACTTTGAGATATCGCCAAATAAACGATGACTCTGTTATATCGCCTTTAACTGACATTAAGCGACTTTTGCATAAAGTGACTTTTCTCGTTACTACCCTATCAAGTTAAGTTTGTGCTTGATATCTATGATGTCGCATGTACATAAGGCGCAAACTTAATGCAACTCTCCGAGATATCAGAGGAATATATATAGAATTAGGTCCCTGGGACTAATTCGATTGCTGTTGACATATAGCCATTTGAGATATGTATCAGCCATATTGACTATTATCGATTTTTGTTATTCGAGCGGCGGCGTGAAGTAACATTAACAAATTGTCTTTGAAAAATTAATGGTGGTTCTTAACATATCCCGCGGCTGTCGATGGCGAATTAAACGAATATAGATACGATAGGTACATGAATATAGATATCGGAAAAGGGCAGTTGTTGTAAATATGCTTTGTATTTTTTCGATATTAAAAAAGGGAATACGAATGTATAGTTCATCCATCTTGAACACAAACAACAGATCCGTCAATGACTAACCGTAAAAGACTAGAATAAAAAAATGAAATGAATTATAAAATAATGAAAAAAATTACATTAACCAAACTAATCAACTAGGTTGAGTCTGCCTTATATTCTAAATAGTCCTTAGGAATATAATATTAAAGCCACATAAAACTTAAAATACAATGAAGCAAACCATTACTATAAATTTGAGCATTTTTTTTTCAATTGAATTAATTCCCTTAGCACACAAAGTTGAAATTTAAGATTAAGCTAATTGAAAATGTAAAATATTAATTATTTTCCCGAAATAAACAGTTACAAGATGTCTTGTGAAATATACAATAGGAGATTTACCGGAATAAAATGAGAAGTTTTCTATACTTTCGCTTATAAAGTAGGTATGTCTTAATATACACCATTATAATATACCCTAACATAAACCAGAACAGTCACAGTCAAGTATAAAAATATCAATAAAGACGGTTTTTAATTACGTATTATATTGGGTTATTTTGTGAAACTCTACCGAAATCAGAAATCTAAAGAATCCTGCAAATTAAACGCACTCTCTTTCTTCATTTAGAACTATTATAAAACAGAGAAAATGCCGAACCGAAACTAAATGGAACAAAATCTCAGAAAATAACAGGAATAAATCTGATATTAAGTAAAGTCACTTTGATAAAAAAATTTGCTACAAAATGAGGAAAAATAATGGAACTATTTAAACCATTCGGATTACGGAACATTTCAGGTGTAGAAAAATTCCTAGATTACGACAACAATTTGTAAACTAATTTCAAAACCTATTTTAAACTCACTTTAACGAAAAAATCTTACTATAATTTCCAATTAGAAAAATCCTGATATATTCCAATTAAATTTGTAAATTCCTACTTGATTCCTACAAAATAATACAGTGATAATCAAATCTATATTTTTTGATTCGGCGATTTCGGCTCTCGAGGTGAAAATTATTTACTGTCACTACTTACAAAAATACAAAATCTGAAAATAAATCACGCTAGGGTTGCGAAAAAATCCGCATACAATTTGCCGGCCTTAGGGCGTTACTATGACAAACTGACTCATACCTGCCTCGCTCCTCGCTGACTCAGCCGGCGACACCCCTACTGCACTTTAAAAAGTTAAATCAAGTTTAGAAATTTAAATCGAATTCGACGTTCCAAATTTAAAAAATATGAATTATACTGCCAGGAATTTGAGTTAGTTTTGACACTTTAAAAATAATAAATCTCTTTTGTTTTTAAAATAGGGTTGTGAAAAGTTTGTATCGTAGTTTCGTGGTGGTTTTTGGGCTAGGGGTGCGCGTCCGCTCGGTAGGGCGGTCGGGAATGAACTGACTGTAGGGTGCGCGCCCTGGCCCGTGCCGAGTCGGGTGCCTCAACCCTCGTAGAGGGTGTCCCTTTATTTAAGGTAATAATAATAAAGGTGTACAGGTTTTGAGTTTTATGCATAATGGACTTACGTTCAGGGTGACTTATTGTTGTAGCTTCTGTGATTTTGGTACGCTGCTGATTGCTGAAATAATTTTCATTGTTTGAAGCAACAGTGACATTGTTTCTGATAGTGATTTTTACATATGATTTTTACATATGAGTATGAAATTATACAGATGAATGTGATTATAAATTTTTGTTACTATATTTTCATCGTGTCCATACTTTTTGATGTACGGGCTTAATTTTCAACGATCATCAGGCCACAGTCATTAGCTCATAAATATTGAAAGAATGAGCTACGCTTAACAGAAAACCTTCATAATAATGATATATGCACTGTTATCATAATTGATCGAATTTTACGTATATTTACTAAAATTATTTTTTTTGATATTTAAGACAGCGGGCTGACGGCGGTTGAAACGCCGGGGAATCACCCATACAAGAAACAATGCCTCTATGTGGCCTTATGGTTGACTGATAGATGATGCCTATGGCATTAAGGCCGGCCTTTTTTCTTGTAAGTAAGTAGGACGACGGTGTTGGCCCGGAAATCCGTTGGAGACGTAGGTTCGAACCCTGCCATTAAATTTCTCAATTTTTCGTTTCATTGTAAACATGTCCGACCCATTAAAATAGCTAACTTTTACCTTAAAAGTCTTATAACTACCAAGGTTGGTTATGAATCATAAAAATCTAGTCCTCATTTTCGCATCACCCCGTACAACATCCTGGCAAACCCTGCGGTCTACACAGGTCCTACAATTTACTACATAGCCCCCATGCGCTACAAGTGTTCACTACTTTTTCAAACACTTTACAACCGTATCGCTCTAACATCTCAACCGTGCTTTCAACGAACACTTCAAACCACTTACAACGACAAAGTCCTTTAAGAAAACTGATAAGAGATATAACCCGCATCTAACTGGAATGTTAATGTAGTCACTTGTTTTTTTAGGATGTCCTCTCTTTTTATTCGTACATGTTAGAAAGAGTGAGGAAAGGGTTGAATAGTCATGAACTTGTGAATTTCAAGGTTCAGGATGTTGTGTAATGATAATGTTTAGGTATTTTTATTGGTTCGTGTTAGAGTATTTTTGGCAACAGGTATTTGGTATCACTGCATAGAATAAAACAAAGTCGATGTATGCTTAGATGTTTAAAACTACGCAACGGATTTTGATGCGGTTTTTTTAATAGATAGTGATTCAAGAGGAAGGTTTATATGTATAATACATGCATAATATAGAATTGCACCCGTGCGAAGCCGGGGCGGGTCGCTAGTTATGTATATATACCTATGTAAAAAACATTGTTGTAAATTAAAGGTCCCAATTTCTGTAATTCTAATTTAAATATTCCCTCCGGAGTGTTACGTCAAAGTAGTAATTCTTTTTTTCTATAATAGTATACCTCAGGTTAAGATTTTTCAATTTAGCAATAATTTTAAATATGATTTTGGAATGACAAGTATTGAAGCGGACGAAGTTGCACCTCATAGTATTAAATAACATATTATATTCCAGTATAGTTCTTGTCCAACTTTAGGAAACTACTCATCGTCCCTTCCTGTTAAATAGTCATGAATATATTAGGGAAGGAAGACAAACATTGATTAGTCGAACCGTAGTTTCAACCGACTTAAAAGGGAAGTTCTTAGTTGGGTGGTCATTTATTTTTAATGTTTGTTACCTCAGAACTCCATAATTCACCAAGTGATTTCCAATATTATATTTGTTCGAGAGTGGGCATATCCGAGTTGGTCCCAAAATAACTTGGTAAAGAACTAATCACAAGATCCACGAGAAGTCGAGCCAACAGCACAATTATAAAAGGCACGTCTATGACGATTTGGGTGTTTTGTAGTAGCTCGTTCAGTTGTTCTCGGAAATACAATTTCTGCTCGTTGAAGTCGGTTATTTTATGTGAAAAAGTGATTATTATCGTTTATATTTTCTTCGATTTGCGCGACTCTGTCACACATTGAAAGAAAACGATTTAAACGGATTATATCGCATATATCATATAGTATGTGAATGGAAATGTTGGAAAAGGAAGGCCTAGACGAACGTTTCTTGATCAGATTGGAGATGTTCTGAAAAAAGGGCAAGTCAAGAGTACTTTAAACCGACGAGCATGCATGAGGAGATTAATGAATGTTGATGAAGTGAAAGATGTATGTCAGGACCGTAGCAAGTGGAAAGATGTGGTCTCTGCCTACCCCGTTGGGAAAAAGGCGTGATTGTATGTATGTATGTATGTATATGTATTAATTATTTGAGCCTCCTTAACGTTTCGGTAGCTTTACACGTACCGTTAATCTCTCAACGTTTCACAACGGTAACTGGAAATTTGTCGAAACGTCAGGGCGGCTCAAATCACACTAATATTATAAAGGCGAAAGTTTGTGAGTGTGTTTATGTGTGTGTTTGTTACTTCTTCACGCTCAAACGGCTGGACCAATTTTGATACATTTTGCTATGAAGGCAGCTGACACCCTGGATTAACACATAGGCTACTTTTTATCCCGAAAAAATGTAGTGTTTATTTAACTTGCAATGTATGTATGTATGTAAGTATGTTTGTTCGGGTGGAATCTTGCAACTCAATTTTGAAGCAGATATCGTCAACCACTTGAGCTGAAATTTTGCATACTTACTTAACTTTGATGACAATACAATAATATGGTACCATGGGGCTGATCTGACGATGGTACCGGAAGGTGGCCATAGGAACTCTATAATAGAAAAAGCAATCCTACCAAGTTTGGGCTCTTTTAGAATCGTTTCAGTGAGCATTTGATGGATATCCAAAGAAAAGTACAGTCGGCTATAAAAGCTTGTCACTAAAATGAATTTTTGGACAGAAACTTACATATATTATTATCGTTTCAAACGTCATGCGTTTGAAAATTAATCGTGGGATATGAGAAAATGTAATGTTACCTACGCTTAATTAATAGATATGTACTGATGATGTCAACTTAAGGAATGTCTTTACGTTACGTATGTACCTATTTATAGTATCGATGTATTATAGTAACGTGTCATTTATTAACACGTATTTTAAAAATGATTCTTGTGATCCTATATGATTAGATATTTTTTTATCTATTATTATTAATATTTATATATTGAATTAGACACTGTTTAAACGAAAATTAATTCTTTGTATCAATGGTTTAATTTAACCCGTAACCCGGTGGAAGAGACCGGGTATCGAACCCGGTACCTCTGAATTGCCGGTCCATCGCTTAACCTTTCCGCCACCCTAACGCTCAAGCAACCGTTCGAATTTTTCCTTATATGCTTTGTGTTTCGATCTTTGCATTGACTATTTGAAACCAGGTTACGCATTTAAATTTTTCTATGAGCTTTGATCTTTGTATCATTGGTTTAAAATAAAAATTGTGGTGGGTACCCACATTAAAAAATGAGACATTACATGTTTCATAAAATTGATAAATAAATTGTTTTCTTACTGCATTTTTTTTGGAAATACAGGTATTCATAGCTAAGTATATAGCAGGTATATACAGGGTGTAACCGACAGCGTACCGAAAACGAAAACTGTAGTTTTAGACCATAATCACGAACTGAAAACGAGTGTTCATTTTCTCAGAAAACTCAAGGATAAGATTTTCTAAAATAAATTATAAAACTCGACGCGCAATGTATTGCGACCAATTCTCTCGGGTGCAGACGCGCGGGGAGGGGGCACGCGGCAAGCATCGACCGTTCAAGGCACTCCCCACTCCACTCACGCGTCGGCGCAAAACATACCGTTACGCCAATGCGCATCGAATGACATGAATGAATGCAACCACAAAAACAACGCAACCACAGATCACAACTAGTATGTAGTACCTAACACCAATAACAACTGACCGATAAATTAAAACAGTAACAAGATTATTTTCATTCAAGCAAGTAAAGCAAATAAAATGTGCGGGTAGGTAAACATTAAACATGCGTCCGACCGTAACGGCCAACGGGCGCGCACTGACGGATCAATGACCGGCCAGTACCGTTATCTGACCCACTCCACACGCTTACATAATACTGTTTGTGATACGTTGCGTGTTTTGCGGAAAATTCTATTTTCATGCGATTTTTCATGAAAAATTGTTACCGGTAGAGTTCGATTAACGGAAAAATAAAGAAAAAATGAAAACACGCGAGGAAAATTTGTGAATTTTCTCAAAGAAATTTCCACGATTTTCCAGCCCAGAATAATGGTCTGAAGCCATGGTTTCAGTTTTCGGTACACCGTCGGTTACACCCGGTATAGCATTCAATTAAAATCATCTATTAAGTGAAAATTGTTCAATCCAGCATTTTACAAATTATTTATAACTATTAATAAAACTGATATTAATTTTGTCAAGAATTCAAATAATAAAACTTGCTGAAGTTTCAGAGGTCCGGGAAGGAGATGGAAGTTGGGCGGGGCGCCCGCCCAGCGCCCGCCCACCGCAGGCCCCGCCCACCCAGCATCAGCGTAATTGGGTTAATCGCATCTGCATGTATTCAATTAGTGCATTCGGGCTATTGTTTCATTTCATTTGAGCGAAGGATTTCATTTCCTCTGTTATTAGACTGTTTTAGTTGCTGTTTGAGAATAATACGCACTAAAACCTTATTTTGTAATAATTTTGCTTTTAATATGTTTTTTTTTTAATTATCTTGCTCGACACATAGGCGCTATTTTAACTTCGCAAAGCGGGGATAAAGTCTCACTTTTAGCCCCTAGGATTGAAATGGAAACCATACTTTTAATTTTAAAATATTTTCTAGCAGTTGAAGTGAAAAGCAGAGTGTTTAAAACACGTGGCTTGTAACTTATTATGGGTGTTACCATTATGACTCGTCCGAATAGTCGCCTCATGTCACGCATAGATTATTACAAGGGGATATCCTTGTTATCATCGGCATCGTTTGCTTTACGAGATTTCACCCCTATCTAACGATAAATTGCTACAAACTTACGTTGACAAACATTCGTCAAAAAGAAGTCATACCAATGTTTAATTACAGTACTCGTACTTCGTCATTTTGACGTAATCGGGTTAAAAGTAGGTACCCTTGTATTGTAAGCTATTTCTCCATAAAAGTTACTCGTAATTGATTATTATGTTATGTCTTGAACTAGAGCGGCTATGAATGCAATGCTACAACAAAACATTAACATTTTCTAGAAAATATATTCATTCGGGTCCAAGTAGTCTATTTTACTTAATTTCAAAAAAAACTCAATGTATACATAATTAATTTTAACAACTTAACAATAATTAAGATTGAATATAGGGGAGACCAAAGGATTTTGAAACAGAGGTGAGATGATCAATTTCTCGGATCTACATCCGTTAGCGAAACAAGGACGCACACGGACCCGTGGGCGGTGTTAAGCGTCTAAGCAGCGTTGTTGCCGGCAAGCCAACGAGTTTAGATGCTGACAAATTGACGGTGTTTCAAATCTACTCTGCTTCAAAACCCGTCGGTCTCCCCTATCTTTAAGCGGACATGAGATTAAACCACAGATCGTCTATAACTACCTGCAACCCTTGTACAATCAGCAAGCCTCGTGTAATATTTAATGAGTTCCGTTAATGCATTCGTAAGCGTAACAAAATCCATTGTCTTCCTTCCTTAATAAACACCCATTAGACATGAAGGATTAGCTACGTAGTCGTATTGTTGGCCAATGAAACATTGAAATGTTGTCACCTATAATACATCTAAGGGAAGAAATCCCTTATAGGGATAAGTTCGCCTTGTACACATGTATTGCGTTTTTGAGTTTTTGTCAATATTGTTTCATATTCATATTCATATTCATTTATTTATAATATTTTCAATATTACACGTCAATACATAAAAATCATTTATAACTTAATACGTATACAAATTTAATTAACATTAACTCGTATATAGCAAATCCGTATACCGGGTGGAACGAAGCGATGTTCATTCCTGAAACTATAATGCTATGTATTTCATGTAGAATCGACCTGCAATAGTCAAATTCTTTTAATAATAAAAAAACGAAAATCGATTAAAATTGTATTTTTTAATGTATGTACAACCCTAGTTTTTTTAAACTATTATTTGACGTTTGGGAGTATTTACAATTACCTACATTTACATCCGGTGTTCGAAAGTACCGCCGTGGCGTACGATACACGCCGCTGCTCGTGCCCGCGTGTGGCGATGCACCCTCGACAAGATGTTGTGTCGGTTATTTCTTCTGCGAAGACTTTCAAAGGCCACCCTTAGCCTTTCCCTCATCTCTTCAGCCGTCTCACACTCAGTCTTGTAAACGATGTCCTTTACGGTGCCCCACAGAAAAAAATCCAAGGGTGTGAGATCTGGAGACCTAGGAGGCCAACGGTGCGGCCCATATCGGCCGATCCAGCGATCCTCAAACACATTATTCAGTGTTTCACGTACTTCGACTACTGAATGAGCTGGTGCTCCATCTTGTTGGAACCAAGTGCGTCTTCTTTCTGCCAGCGTCAACTCATCCAGATAGTCGTCGAGCTGATCCTGACCCGTTCGTGGCACAATAGGACGATTGTTACCAACACGGTCAAGAGCGCGTAATATCGTACTAGAGTGTGTTGGGTGAGGAGGAGGATACCTGTTCCGGTATTGGCGCAAAGTCTCTCCAGTATTGTAATCGCACTCCGCGTACAAAAGAAGCAAATTCAAATAGCCTCTAGCGTTTAATTCCGGCATTTTTGCACACAGCATACGATACAAAAAGTCAATGTAACGTCTATCAATCATGTCAACTAAAAAGTCTAAAAACAATCTTAAGGGTATTTTCAAAGGTTTTTAAACCGATAAGAAATGGCTAGGCAATTTGTAAAAAGTTTGTTTACAAAAGTTAACTGTGTTATGAAGAGGTCATTGCACTCTAAAATAGGGTTGTACACACACACTTTTTCGTATGAAAGTTTAACATGCTATAACTGGAAAACGGTGAGAGATATTAATAAAGTTTATTTGGAGAAAATAATATTCTAAGCCTGTATAATGCCACAGTTAAAGGAAATAACGTCGTTTCGTTCCACCTGTATAAGTATTATTATTTTATAATTTAACATTCAAAAATTCATTAAAGCTATAGAATGTGTGCTCGAGAAGCCAACTTTTTAGTCTCTTTTTAAAACAACCCAAAGAGGGAGCTGAGGTAATTGCCACTGGTAACTTATTGTAAACTGTTGGGCACACAACGTGAGTTACCTTTCCAGATCTTGCTAGTCGTCGTTTAACGGGCAGCAGTCTATCCGGGTGTCGGAGCAAGTGGGCTTGGTCTGCACGTTTTTTATACTGGCTGAGATTTTCATAACCATAGATAGCAATTTGCTGTATTACTACCGAAGGCAAAGTCAGTATGCCCAGTTCTTTGAAGTAGGGTCTCACGGAAGCTTCCTGAGGCAGCTGCACCACCGCGCGAACGGCTCTTTTTTGAAGTCGGAACGCGCGTTCCCAGTCTGTAGCGCGCCCCCACAACTCTGTGCCGTACTGCAGGAGTGAGTGAATGGTTGCAAAGTAACACGTTCGCACTACGTGACGCGGCACGACTCCGGACAGACGACGGAGTGCGAAGCAGGCGCCACCCAGTTTCCCACAAAGCTTATCTATGTGAGGCGCCCAAGTTAGTTTTCGGTCGATCTCGAAGCCCAAGAATGTGGTGGTTTCTACCTGTTCTATGCGCACGCCATCAGCTTGAACTTTAAGTGACCTCGGAGTTCGGCCTCCGACATAAAAATGTATGAAATGCGTTTTAGTTAGATTAAGCGCCAGGCCGTTTAGACTAAACTTTCATGTGCAATAAAGTGTTTACACACAATACATACATGTTATATGGAGTGTAAAAGGGAGGAGCAGCTTCTTCCATAGGAGAATATTTGAAAAAAAACCAGCGGTACCTAAGCAGTAAATAATAGTTACAACGCTGTTCGCAATAGCGCTAGAGTAGAAAGAAATTATGAAAATAAAACGAGTTTTAGACGGAGCGAATTGTGTCGAATTGAAAATTATTCCTACATTAGTTCTTTAAGTATATATACAGAAAAAACGCATAATCAGGTTTTATTAAAAATGTATAAATAATCCATAGTTAAGTAACGAAACTACTTTCGGCCACAGAGCGCCACCAATTTAACACCTTTCAGCGGACACTTTTCGATATATGAAAATTCTGCTCCTCCCTTTTACACTCCACAAAATGTTACTTGAAAGATGCTTGAAAGTCAAAAATTGTTCCTTCCAATTGAACAGTCAACAAACATGTATAATTTGCTATACTAGTACAAAGATGAACACGCAAAGAAAAATGCAATTGCGCTCAAACGTGGTCCACACCGGGACTCGAACCCGGTATCTTTGGATGAACCTTTCGACCAGAGACGCACTGTCCGTACACTTTTAATTTCCCAATTCGTTTTGATCTCTGTAGCTCCGTTATTTTTGAAAGGTATTTAACCTTAGCGCCGCCTATATCATCGTCTAGAGCCAATAACACAAGCCTACTAGAGCTTACTGTGGGACTAGATGTGTGCGGTTGTACAGTCGCCATCAGATATTTCGTAGCATGTAATTCATAAATATCTGAACACGACTCTTATTGACTGGGCGTTACAGTACATGTTCACATATTTATGAACGCCTTATATGTTGCGATATATCTGATGGCGACTGTACCTACGTTTTTTTTTAATTTCCATTTTTGTCAAGTACGGTATAAGGTACGTTAGAACAACAGTGGATGTCCTACCACATGTCCTCGAGTCTACTTAACTTAAATCCACGCACGTCCGGCGCCTGCGCACCCGGTGACATGCCTGCCACAGCATACAAACACCAGTGCTTCCAAACTGCCTGTGAACTGTCATGAATGCTAGTTTCTGAAAAAAAATATGTATTGAATTAACAGTTTCAACATAATTAGAACAAGGAAGTCATTTACTGAGTTTATTGTTGTTTGCTGTTCATCTGCCTGTAGAACTAGAAACAGACTAGAAACTAAAACATAATTCTGAGGTAGCGAGGATAGGAAATATGATTACACATTACACATAATTAGTTATTTTAACACTCGACTACAGTGTGTGCGCTCACAGAATGCGATTCGAGTTTTATACCTGTCTCGCTCACTCTTACACGATCCAGAGAACTCTCAATTTCACCCGAACCCGAATCGCATTCTGAGAGCTCACGGACTGTACCTTCTTTTTGGCTCCATTTTTAGACCTTTACAATAAAACCTCGGCAACCCGTTCAGAAATTTACTTCTTATAGTTTCAATATGTTAATGTTCAAATGTCCTATAAATACTATGTCAAAGTTACCATTACGGCGACCATGTTCGGAAATCTGGGCGCATCATAATATGGTATAATAAACATCTTATAACAAAAACTAAGACTTTGGTTTACAGTTTTCATGCCTTAAATTCACACTGACCATAAGTCTAAGACCGAGATCTTGTATGCTGCTGAGACCTGAAAAGATGAAAGATGGTTGCGTTTCATCACGTAATAGATAAATGACAAAGTACTTGTCACATTTGGAAAGTATGCGAGTAAGTACAATTAAATAAACGACGAACCATCTGTCATTCTCGCACACATTTTTTGTTCTTTGTTTTATTTATTATGAAATAAATGCCAGCGCTGGCTGTGGGGGTCATTCGGGCAGTCGCCCAGGCGCTAGCTTCTGAACGGCGTTTCTTTAACCAGCTTTTATGGCTAAGGCTGGCTCTGAATACAACCATGATACTGCCAGACAACGAAAACATGTTATACCCATATTAAAAAAACAGATGAGTCACTGCGAAAGTTTTCGAAAATTCGAAAAGTTCGATATTTGTTTGATTGAACTTCAAATTTCGAACTTCAGAGTTAACCCTTCAAAGCACAATACATCTTTAAAGCTACATAAACATACATGAACCACTGTCCCTCGCTACACTGCGCAGCGGAACTTCGAAGCCCCACTCGCGCACGCGCCGGAAGACTCCTGCGCACCCGGTGTTTCCGACACGCTTCTACAAAACGCCCTAACTTCATAGCGTCCTCATGGCACATACGACGTTCTTCATTGCCCGGTTTTTCCCCTTCGTACTTCTACAAAATGTCATAACTCCACAGAAAGTCGCATGGCATATACGTCGTTCTTCATTGTGGAGATCGTGTAATTAGAGTACTTGCAGTATCGATTACTTGGTGTAAGTATGTGGTAGCGGATATTGATTTAGGTATAGGTAACACGCTTCTAGTGAATAAAGTCTCATTCAATTATGTGATGCCCCTTTATTTTGCAAATTGCTCCATTTCCCAAGTAAAACTACTCTCTCAAGTCATAAATCTCTTAATATATTTTCTATTACGCTCTATGAGTTCTTTTGTTCTTTACTTGATCTATACAATTTTATTAAAAAGATACAACAACCAGTAGCAATATATGGTCACCTTCTTCATCACATCTTAACATAATGAGATATGGTAACATAATTCTAATAAAGATGGATAATTTAATTTTGACTACGCTGAAGCAAAAAAGATGGTTTTGTCTCTTCCACGAACGAAGTTGCGTGTATAGAATAGAATAGAATACGTTTATTTCGTCAAACATAGGTAGATAAGGTGACAATGGCAGTAATAGTACAGCTTACGTCTCTCGTATCTTCTATAGTTTGATATTATGAATAAACTACCCTTTACACGCGGCTTCCCTGACCCTGAGGTACTGTGTAGACATAGAAATAAGACTAAGATGCTTACGTAATATTTATTACAACCAAGGGAATACTTTGTACAGCCTTCATAGTAAATAATCTAGATAATATAAACACTGCATCTTACTCACCTCCGCACGCGATCTAACATTAATTGCATAACAAACCACGTAAATCCATTGTTATCCATTGTACGATCCACTTCCTTTTCACAGCGTCTTGTGCCCTACAACCTATAAATTATACTATGAATAAAAAAAACAATCTTTAATGAGTTGAAAAAAGTTTTTATCGCACCTTTATCGCGACATAAATCAATCTCATAGAGTACAATTAGAGTCCCTACGTACCATCACTCCTGTGACGCGGAGACATTCCCGTTAGTAGGTTGGTACTCCCACACAAAGCCCGACCCACTGGCAGTTGAAGATAACCAAGCCCTGACGCAGTTCAAGTTGTTTTTTTTTTTATTTATAGTCCGTTCTCGATTGTAGCAAAATAAAGTGCGTCGAACAACTGAGCGACAGCGTAAAAAATTGTATGGAGCCCCTAGCGGTCACTTTGTAGAACTACAATTATTCTCCATACAAACTTATTACGTAGCCGCTAGCGCATATATATTAACTGTAAACTCGTGGTAAGGTCACAGATAAGTATCCCTATACAGCCACACACTAAATGAATTAATAATTACATTGAATATTTTGTTTGGCATACACTTCAGGCGGTTGCCCATGCCTGTTAATAACTAATAAATTGTTGGACAAGTCCAATGGTATAAGTTTACACTGTTGAAAACAATTTCAGATTTTCCTAAACATTCTATGAGTTTTGCAACATAGATAAATATGGTGGTAGTTATCTGTTAACCCTGCCCTTCGTTGTTTGTCCCTGAAAGGGCTTTTAAAATTTGCAATGCTCTTACTTGCGTGCCAATACTTCCTCTCCAAGGTATTTCCATTTTTAAAACCCTATTTCCAATTTGTATCCAATTTAGTAACGGGCTAGGGGGATGTGGTCCCAAGTCCCAATAACACACTTACCTCTACGGTAGCCAACGTGGGAACTACTCATCGGAAGCGCGTTCGTCGCACCTTTCCTCGTTTCCCTTTTGTTTCATGACGTGCCTGTTTACTCTCTATTGTTTTGGAACGAGCTGGTGAGTGTGGACAACGTGTGGGAACTGAGAGGTGTTTGTGGAACCCTCCACAAGTATGTACAAAGCTATCAATATAAATTAAATTGCTTGATATATCTATACGTTTACGTACTTACTATACTTAATTTATATCCTTAAAACACTGGGCTTAAATTCGACATACCTACTTACTTGTACCTATAATGCCTATTAAAATAATAATTCTTTATTTATAGATATCGAAGATCCATAATTTTTCTTAATAAAATGCTTGGGTCATGGTTGTTCCTATGTATTTAAGTATATATTTATCTATATAAGTATGTATATCGTCGTCTAGTACCCATAACACAAGCCTTCTTGAGCTAGATCGATTTGTGTGAGGTTGTCTGTTTTTTTTTTGACTTATAACTATGTTTATGAATAGTATTAAATTCAGGCCAAAGATTAATTAATATTACAACATTAAATAAGATTAAATGAATTACGAAAATCACAGAAATTAAATTATAGGTATCGAAAATCACAAAAATATTTCACTAGTTTAAGTAAGATTGTGCACTAAATAATTATCGACTTATCGTTGGGGATGATATGTCAAAACATTTTCAGGATTCGCACTTGCACAATCGGCGAAAGTCTTTGTTTGACTTTTAAGCTCTTTCAGCGGGCCTATGATGGCTGCTTTTATCACGCGATAAATAAGTGACAAAGCATCCGTCACGTTTTGACAAAATGCGAGTGTGAGTGACAGATGCTTTGTCACTTATTTATCACGTGATAAACGCAACCATCATAGGCCCACAGGAAAAAGAGCGAGCAGTCCATTTAATCCTCAGTAACCATCTCCATCACCTCATTTCGAGTGAATCAATCCTCTCCTCTCTTTTTGATGCATCGTCCAAGTTTCAGCTCGGTACAAGAAAATTGGAAATGCCAAGCTCCCCGAAACTTTGTTTTCTTGGTTATTCTGCGATCTTTCCAAATTTTCGTGAGCTTTTCCACAGCTGATCGTGGTACGGCACATTCTTTTAATTTCCTTATCACAGTTTCCAGTATTTGTGATAGTGGGTCCCGGGTAAATGTAGCTCTGAGTTACGAGTATCCCTACATCAATATCGAAAATGTATGCCCCATGACTTGATCGATCAACAAAGTTTCCTACTCTAAAAACAGGTATACCTAGGAGTAACAAAACCATGCATTGCATGCCCGATTTTCATTTTTTCATGACCGTTAGGCGGTGTTCATATTTTTAAAATTTCTCCGCATCGCAATCACTTCCAGAGGAATGCTCTATATTATTCTCAAATTTCTCCACAGATCAAACAATGGCTGAATCCGTCGCGGGTATCGATCGGACAGCACCGCGTAAATCAGTACTGGGGTGCGCGGGCGCTACCCAATCGAATACGCGCGCCAGGCAGATGCGCGACCATTGTTGCGCCTAGCGTGCAACAGCTAAAAGTCGTATGAGTCATTGATACATATAGGATTTTAGGCCCTTTTTGTGTGCCGTAGTTTTATGTCAGGTTTATAACGGACGTATGTGCCATTTATACCCGTGGAAACTTGTGCTTTTGTTATGTGGCAACGTTTTATTTTTATTACAGTATTTTGACAGGGGTGCTAGCATAGCTCTAGGGAAATTGTACGACTGCTCGAAATGTGTGTATTGTAATGGACACAGCTTTGTATGGATGCCACAGACCACCCCCACTAGACGGAGCATGTAAGGCACATGTAAGGCGACCCGCGCGCACCAACGATATGGTACGGCAGAACATTAAAGTATCAACATGGCAGCCACCGTTTAGTTGCGTCCATGTTTATGAGGTCTCTCTACACCACTTAACACTACAATTTACCATGTTATTTATTTAATTTTCGTTGACGTACGCATGGATCATAAACATGGACGCAACTAAACGGTGGCCGCCGTGTTGATACTTTAAGGCGACTCCGTACGTGGAATGGTGATTTTTAAAGTCCTAAGGCTCGTAATTTAGCCAACGGAAAAATCTGAAAAAAATATACGTTATTCTTGACTATTTCTTCTAAAAAATTATAGTTGGATATTTTTTTAAAGCAATAATTACTATGGAAAAAATTGTGTTGAAATAGGGTCGTTTTCAATTTTCAATTCCCTAAGGCTTCTAAACTACAAGTGATATTTACACGGCTCTTTCGCAAGAACATTGACAACTCATTGATCTTTAATCGTATTGTTTAAAAGTTAGTAAAATGGAAATTCGGTCTAATAAAGCATCACAAAAACTGAATTTCCGCGAGCGCGGCCGTGTCCGGGCTGCGAGCTCAGTGTAAATCTAACCGTCGAAGGGGAAGGCTGTGTCACTTGCTCTCGCGATCCATCTAGTTACGGAAAATTGTTATAGTACCGGATCCCGCGGAGGTTCTATCTGTCTTCGTGCGTTTGAAGTGTATTTTAAGAGAGTGTAGTTCGTTTTTTCACACGACTACGCTATGCGACATAACAAAAAACACTCATTTTCATATACAATTAAATTCAACTGTTTTTTTTTCGTATTTAGGTATCTATTAATTGTAAGTACTTATAAAAAAAAATATCATTGCTTAGCATTCCCGGACACATTTGGATACTTAGATATTCTCAGCCATGGGCCCACACCAGACAGGATTCCCAGAAAATAACACTTTTGGTGCTGGTTTTAGGGCCCTTCTCTGTGTAATATTAGAGTACCTTAGGTATTTCGGTTAGTAAAAAAAATCTGATAATACAGATATTTAAGTATGATAACGTCTAATGATCTTTATTAATTTAACCCCACAGACCAATAAACCTAGGTTTATTGGTCTGTGTTCAACCCTAAGAGATATGAATATCGTAATGCAGAACAAATATTGTTCGTTTGAATACCATTGTAATATTCGGTAAAACGCTAATTTACGAATACGAATATTTATTGTAAGTATTCACATTCGTTGTGTCACTAGTATGGTATGACATATGATATAAAAATACATTATCAAAAATTACAATAATTTTCTAGTTCAAGAAGGCAAGTGACAATTTTGGCATGAGGGCTTTTTTATGTAAATATAGTCAGAATACATATTTGCATCAATAAATTTCCCACTTCATATTTAAATCTAAATGAGCGTTAGTAATTATTGACATATCTGCCGGGCCTAGCTAGACATACCTAGCCTGGCCATAAGTTCTGTTCCAATTGTTTACCGTTTATAAATTAAAAACCTGATTTTTATTACATATCGTTTAAAGGCCATATATTAATGATCGGATTACAGTTGAATTAATGACAAAATATATAACTTTATTTAGACTCATCGTAATGCCCGGACTTGATTTTTGACTAATGCTCAGAATTTTTCTCTCTAAGTTTGCCAGAGGGCAATGAAACGATCTTGGATCAAATTAATCGATCGCGGAAGGAACGCCAAAATAGCTTACGTAACTCAGACAACCGCTAAGCTAAAGTAGGGCTGACACGTTTGCCGCATGTCAACCTATCTGCAGATCAAGAAATCTACACCCACTTAATAAAATTCGGAACTTGTAAGTTAACGTAAAAAAAACCGGCCAAGAGCATGTCGGGCCAAGCTCAGTGTAGGGTTCCGTAGTTGCTTATCCTTCACAATAGACTTAAGTTACGAGAAAGATTTCAAGCTCTATAAAAAAGTCGTAAACGCCAAAGTAACTGTAATTACTTATTACCTGGAAGTCAACTTACGTCCTTTTAAGAAAATTATGAAATTTTGCGATAACTCAAAAACGGATCGACCGTTTTTGTTCAATATAGTTTTCATTGAAAGTACTTATAAGGCTTCATGTTCATGCATTTTTCCATAATATTTTGACCCGTGGTTGAAAAGTTAGAGGGGGGGGGGGGACGCTATTTTTTTTATTTTCGGAGCGAATATTTACAAAACTGCTGACTTTATCAAAAAATTATGTTTCAAGACCCCTATTATTTTCAAAGGACCTATTCAACGACACCCCACATACTAGTGTTGGAATGAAAACAAAAATTCACCCCCACTTTAGGAGTTCGAGAGGTACCCGAAAAAAAAATATTTTTAGTTTTTATTTTACCGTTTTGTGGGCGTAATACATACCCATACTCATACCAAATTTCAGCTTTCTAGTACTAATGATCACGGAGCTAAGCCGCGGACGGACAGACGGACAGACGGACATGGCGAAACTATAAGGGTTCCTAGTTGACTACGGAACCCTAAAAAGATACGGCTCTTTATGCCGCAAAAAAACGTATCTACGCTGGAAAGGAAAATTATCCAAGAGACACGGAGCTAACTTTACAGGAGATCTAAAAAACTACGAACTTTTTCAAAAAAATAAAAAGTTATTAAAATATTCTGTGGACCTACTTTTTAAATGAAGCATTCTATAATGTCGCTTTTGTTATTTTGTCTATTAATGGAATAATTTAAAATTTAGCATCGCTTACGCAAAATGGCTGTCAAAATAGAATTAGGTAAAATTATCTAAACGACACATTTCCTGAGATATGAGTCAGGTAAAATAGTATAATCTACATTTTACACAACAATCAACACAGTAAACAATATCTATGTGCATACGATGCTCATTTTATATAAACAATATCATGTTTTTTACATGTTGCTTTTGTTATTTTGTCTATTAATGGAATATTTTAGGATTCAGCGTCGCTTACGCAAAATGGCCGTCAAAATAGAATTAGGTAAAATTATCTAAACGACACGTTTCCCGAGAAATTATTCAGGTAAAATAGTATAATCTATTACACAACAATCAACACAGTTAACAATATATATGTGCATGCTCATTTTATAGTCGGGTAAATATATAAATGTGCATAAATCAGCATAAAATAAATCAAGAAAAATTATCTAATCGCCTTTGTAGGAAATATTTCAGACATGAAAATCTATTTATCGTACAATAAAGCCTCACGATTAATGTTTTAATTAGAGGAAAATATTTATTTTCAAACATTAAAATTAATGAAGTGACATTTAAAGTTCTCTAAGACAAAAACGTATGGTCCAATTACGCAAATACAAAAAAAACTGCTTTAGAAATGTTAAAGATTTATTCATCAGATATCACGTGAAATTTCAATTTTATCAATTTTTATGTGTGATCTGCTGAAAGATTTCCAGTAGTTCTAGACCAATGTATGGTAGCAAACGATAGCTATGACTACTGAGAACAGCACAAGAGTTCTCAAGACTGCAGTCACTCGGTACTCATTAAGGAATTTTAAATCACGAACTACGTGATATTTCAAGTTTTACAATTGCAATGAGATAATATTCTATCCTAACAAGAATAACAAAACTACCCACAACTCTGTGTGGTATAAGTGACGTCTCGTAAGACACTGTTTGAGTGAGATGGCGTTTGGGTCCATAAAGCGAGTCCAAAGTAATGCCTTAGCGCCACAGACACAGATTTACACCGCAGATGGCGGCCTAACGGCCTTTATAAATATATTGAATTACTACTAAATGTGTGATAATAAAATAAAATAATTAATAAATAAATGATATTTTATAAAACAGAACCGGTAAAGTTGCCTAACTACCAATTTAACGAAAATATTTGTTTTTTAGTACATTTTATGCTACAAATACGACTCAATTGTCATTCAAGCAATTCAAGATAAGCGACAGTAGTCGATCAAAGTCATATCAGGTAAAAAAGGATAAGCGACAATGGTTTCATAGTATCAAAGCAGTTAAATTTGGATAAACGCCAATAGTTAAGATACGACAATCAGGTAATTTAATCTATGTTATTTTTTTATAGAATCTTATATCGATTCTGTTTAATAATGTGGAAATACCACATTTTTACTTTTTGGCTAATGCGCATAAGCATTTTAAACACACATGACACAGAGGGCGCTCCAGTAGTGAAGAATTATGGAATCAAAGATTTAGTATGATTGACGAAACGATATGAGAGCTCAGTTGGTAGAAACTTAGGTTCGCAGGTTCGAGTCCTGCTTACATTGCATTGCAGTGGATCACATTCAATTTTTCTTTCATAATTTACCTTTATGTTAATTTTATCATAAAAACGTAGGTAAAATGCCTCAAACGACATTAAAATATATTTTACGATCAGGTAAAAACAGTTAACCAACAAGTGCAAGGTTAGTTGCATTGCAATAAAGAAAAATT
The DNA here is from genome assembly GCA_947623375.1 of Apotomis capreana. Lineage (NCBI taxonomy): Eukaryota > Metazoa > Arthropoda > Insecta > Lepidoptera > Tortricidae > Apotomis > Apotomis capreana. The sequence continues at coordinate 7,198,673 of OX392516.1, forward strand.
ATCCAAGTTGTTTGATCTGTTTTGACAAATAAGTAAAAAAGCTCTAACGTTCATTATTATGCAAAAAACTTTTTATGTAATCTCCATGTTGCTAAAAAAACATCAAAAATCAAGTCGTTTAGTAGAAAAAAAAGTAGAGATTCTCTAAATCACCGACGGGATAAGCGACACAAAAGTCGTCAGACAGATGTATACGAGACCCAACCCATTCGATGCAGAAAAATCTGCCGATCCCAACAGTGTGTATAACTCAATATCCCCAAAAATGTCGCTTAGATAAGTTCTCCTTTCCAGAATCGGCATATTTTGACACTCAAGTAAATTAACATTTATAGGATATCCATTGACCTTGAACATTGAAATTAGCCAAAAAATTCGTCTAGTAAAATATCGTCAATATCAACAAGTATAGGGGAAAATCTGAGAACATTACTAATGTAGTCATAAAAAACTATCACTGTTTATAAGTAGGTAAAGGACGTAAATCCGTTTTCCAACGGTAAAGTTGAGTTGTTCGCTCTATTATTTATAGTTTATCTTTTCATTATAGCAGCATGACCCGGGGGATAAAGCTGTGCCTCCACTACTATGTTAAAATATCGGTTCATCCGCTGGGTCACGATGTGATTTATTTATTAAAAAACGATATTTTTTATTTCTGCATGATTTTACACGTATAATCAAGAATCTTGTCGGCATTTTAACTATTTTTGGTAGGTACCTTACCTACACATACAAAAGAAACTAAAAAGTATTTTTCGATGCGAGACTTCCAAATGGCCAATTTCACTTATTTTTTTGGAAAATAGCTTTAACGCATTTTATTTTTAATATTCTACTGTAGTGGGTAAATAGATATTTAGTAATCCGCAATAATTATATCATTGTTTAAATGATTTATTTTACTTCGAGATTTTTCCATGCCTTTAAATATTATAAGGTTTATTCGTCTTCAACTCTCGCTCGGACTATGCGAGTGTATGAAGCTGCTTGGACGCCACTCAACGAGATTATGAACGAAGTGTTGTTCCGGGGGCGCACGGTCGGCGGGGGGAATAACGTTAGGCTCCGCCCAGATCCTCAAGGACGTTGGGATTAGGAGTCGCCTTAATGTTCTGCCGTACCATATTCGTTGGTGCGCGCGGGTCGCCTTACATGCTCCGTCTAGTGGGGGTTGTCTGTGATGGAGGAACTCGGTTGCGGTGAAAAGGAGGCTATATTACTCTCTATTTGGTCTAATTTACCTAAAACGGCACTACGATCTAAGTGATAATTTGATAAATTCTATGTACCTAATCACAGAGGTTTTTTGTATATTAGTTCCTTATCAACCAAGTTTCTCGGTTGATATCGGCGAATAACCCTAATTTAGTTAAATCAGTCGAGTTCATAAAATAGCACATCAGATAATCACACATCCTCTTTATGCTTACCATCAGGCGCAGTGGAGCCACTATGTTGTGCCAATATAAAAAACCGGCCAAGTGCGAGTCTGGCTCGCGCACCGAGGGTTCCGTACAAACTTTCACTTATCCCATCTTAATTGGCCTGGTTGAGTTAAGTTTGCACCTGAAATGCATGGCGCCGCATACAAACGAGGTGCAATCTTAACGCAACCAAGTTCTCCAAATATGATGTTTGAAAAGCACTATATTTTTTATGATTGTATTACAAATGTATAGTTTTCAGATTTTTATAAATATTTGTAGTAGGTATGTGACGATATTACTTGCCAAATTTCATCCCCTACCATCCGGTACCCTATCATTTTGATTCCCTTGAGAGTGTCGAAATGCACGTTTTTCGCGACATAAATGGCCGTATCTTTACCAACTCACTCTCTCTCTCCCTCTCTCTCTCTTCAACTCGATATCTCCACGCGTTCTCGAGATAAAGGGTCTTGACAGAGATACAGACGGACGGACGGACAACAAAGTGATCCTATAAGGGTTCCGTTTTTTCCGATCGACGTACGGAACCCTAAAAAACATCTGTGACGTGGCGTCCAACAAAAACTTAGGGCAAGTCAGGGTAGATATTGCTCAATTTTTGTAATAGCAATAAAAAAATGGCGCTCAGTCGAGTAGTATTGGTCGCTACGCCACTAAAACACAAATTCTAAATCAATTAGTAAATTATAATTTAACTACTACTTATCAATCGAACTGACAATGTCATCATTGTTGATTGACTACTCAAAGGGCTACAGTATTTACTAAAGCCGTTTGTCTTGTATCGACTATCGACGGATGCCTGTATCGAATCAAACAGAATACTAAATTACTGATGACATGCTAATTTTAAAAATAATCGATAGATCGTAAATAAACAGCCTCGATAAATCTACTTTGTTAAGCATGCTGACTTACTTAGGTACTTTACTTAGTATTCAAATGTCTAAATTTTCAATCGAGTCATTGTTTTAAAAGGTTATATTACCAGGTTGTGTGCGGTAACGTCTCTTGGCCAAATTTTATTTGTCATAAATATATCACTTGCCATAAACCTTTTATTTCATAAACCGTAAACTCTTCAGAACTGTTCTAAATACTTTTTATGTATAAATTATTAGGTAAACTTAGGTTTGTTTAAACCATGAATACAAAGATCAAAGCTTAAAGAAAAATTGAAAAAGGAGCTACCTGATGGAAGGGACCGGGAATCGAACCCGGTACCTCTGGATTACCGGTCCAGCGCGTTAGCCACTTCGCTACCCTCGCTCCACGTAGACCTGACGAATTTTTCCTTATGCTTTGTGTGTCGATCTTTGCATTGTTTATTTGAAAGGATTTTACACCTTAGCGTTTGTTTTACAACAATCCCAATAAGTTTCAGTTTATTTATCCAAAGGAATCGGGCAAACCATAGAGAACCCGCCCGCGGCTTCACCCACGACGTAGCGAATAGTAGATTGATAATTGATAAATAGAATATAATAGAATAGAATATTCTTTATTGCACACCTCAACAGGAAATAAATACAAACATAATCAGATTACAAGTAACATTCAATAGAGGTAAACAACAGATAAACAAGGGATAAAAGTTACTAATTTCGCTGGCGAAATTTTGGCGCTGAACGTAGTGAGTTTTACAGAACTTTTTTTAACAATAACTTTTTGACAATGGGATCAACTAGAAACTATGCTCTCTAAAACACAAAAATAATTTTGGTCCAGCCGTTTTTGTGTACTTAATGGGCACATACACAAAAAAAAACCTCCCCGATTTACTGACAATCTACTCCGTTTTTGATGTCGGTTGAAAAATACTCTCCCGACCCAAGTACCCTTACCATGACTTAACGTGACCGTACTCGTTAGCGACAGCGTAAACGATTTGTATGGAGAATAGTACAACGGTTACTTTGTGGAACTACAATTCTCCATACAATTCCTTTACGTAGTCGATAGGAACTAAAATCATGGGTAAAGGTCCGTGTGCACTGTGTACGTTAAATTCTAAAATTGTTTATCAGGGCCGCGTTGCCGGGCAACGCACCCCGCAGGTGTGCTTGGATTTAATCCGCTGATTGCGATTGACAGACGCACCGTCTAATAATAATACACTGGGGTCGATATGGGGGTTCAAAGTTGAGGTCGCTTTTGGCCGATACCGTGCGCCGACATTTTTTTATGATCGACAGTGTACCTATTTGGCCGATACCGTGCGCCGACATTTTTTTATGATCGACAGTGTACCTATAAATAATTGTTACTGGAACTACAAAGTTGGATCATACATTGATATAAAGTAGGTCGTTTGTGGAACAAACAATGAAGTCGCTTGAGAAAGGCGGCCTGTAAGCGAGAACAGCTGGAAACCCGAACATCCGGACACACGAAAGATTTAAATAAAACAATTTAAACGGATTATATCGCGTATATTAATTACTAGTTGTGCCCCGCGGTGTTACCCGCTCATCCCACGGGAACACTACATTTATTCGGGATGAAAAGTATCCTATGTCCTTCCCCGGGACTGAAACTATCTATATACCAAATTTCATCTAAATCGGTTCAGCGGTTTAAGCGTGAAGAGGTAACAGACAGACAGACAGACAGACAGACAGACAGACACACTTTCGCATTTATAATATTAAGTATGGATTTGAGCCTCCCTGACGTTTCAGTACCTTTACAGATACAGTTGTCAAAGGTTGACTCAGGGAGTCTCCATACGCTCAATACGCGATATACCTAATCCGTTTAAATTGTTTTATTTAAATGCGTGACAGTCGCGGAAACCGAAGAAAATATTACACGAAAGATTTTTAGCCAAGCTCCAACAAGGACTCCTAACTCGCCTGCTCAATAATCAGCGTGCGAACTTTTAATAAAAACGTCACTACAAATTATGATCCACCACCTAACACGAAATTTGGCACAAACGCACGAAATCTCCCCCAGTACAGCACAATAGTGAAGTAATTTACGGGACTCATAGTCGGTTGGTCGGAAAAGAATAGGAATAAAAGCTTTCGTTGTGAAGGCTCGTTCAGCGTGACGCAGCGACGTCGGCGCACGCGCATGGCACGCGACGTGCGCGCACCTTGTCACCGTCTGCAAAAAAAGTTATAGTTAGTTTTTTTTATTCGCGAGTATATCAGCGTTGTTATTGACGAGACATCAATTTTATTAGATGCTTACAAAGCTAAGTATGTACAAAGTATTTACCAAAACCTGTTTTGCATGGAGTACGAGGATTTTAGTAAAAATATGTATTTATTCATACAATCCCAAAAGATCCCAATGTGAAAAAAAAACTGAAAATTTCGAAACTGCCTTTGAAAGAAAGGCGCACATATGCATAGTTACACTCTAAAAAAATCTTGAAAATTTAATTAGTCGATTGCAGAAATAAATAAATATCGGGCAACCTCACACGATCGATGTAGTCCCAAATTAAGCTCAAGAAGGCTTGTGTTATGGGTACTAGACGACGATATGGAACAACCATGACCCAAGCAGAAATAATGGAGTTCATCACACAAATATTTGCCCTGACTGGGATTCGAACCCCGGACCGCCGGCTCAGTAGGCAGGTGTCTACAAACCGAGCCAAACGCGTCGTCAAAGAAATATTTTTCCATTATTAATTTTATTTTATTATTCCATGCATACGAATGTAAGAAGGATTCTAAAAGAAAGCTCTTCAAACATCTACTTAACCTATCTCTGTAATCGAATTTAAAAATAACAATAGAAAAAAAAACGTAAAAAAATAGAAGCTTTATTTTTATTCGGACCGTACTAACTCGCTTATCCACTGCATTATTCTATAGTTTTTTCGGCACACGCTCTTAAAAAGGGGTGTATTCAGTCACCTATTGGCGTATATACCACTTATTAAATATTTGTACGAGATTCGTACCTAATAAGATACTCGGAGATAAATAAACATCTAAATTACCAAGAGAATCTTAAGCTTCAATAATTAAAAAGAGTTTTTTTTTTTGTGTTGAATAAAATTTGTTATGCCATCTATATTAATCCCAATATTAAGTATGTATATATTTTTTTACTAGAGGGCACCTTCTACCGAACTTCACCCGTGTGGAAGAGAATTGGATTTCGACTTTTTTGCTACTCCGTAGTCGGGTAAAAAGTGTCCCATACCAATTTGTAGATACCCAGCAATCCGCGTACCAAAAACAATTGAAATTCGTCAAGCCGTTTAAGAGCGATGAACACAAAAAGACACACATACATGAACACCTTACAAAATTTGTACATACATATAAAAAATCCAAATAAATAGATATATTTTTTGCTTCAATTACCGCCAAATGGCCTATTTTACTCATTTTAATTTTCACTTCATATAATTTTTTACAATTTTATACCTACATCTAGACATATAACACCTAATCTAGGTGCTCTCCCAACCATAAGAAATGGACTCATCTAGCGGGTTCCTGGCAATAAGCGTTGGAAAGGGTTTACTGCTGTTCACGCGGGCAGAAAATCTGGACAGATATCTTCTCTCTTATACTCTTTCTAGTCGTCTCACTCTTGTCAGAGTGGTCGTGGTCTCGATGATGATGTGTTTGTACACGGGTGATCTTCGTCCGCGGTCCTCTCGGGTCGGCTGGCGGCCTTCGCAATTTGTCTCCACTTTACTCTATTAGCAGCATTTCGAGAGCACTCCGAAATGCTGGTGTCTGTCACTGTATTTATCAAATCCGTCCATCAGGTTGGGGACCGCCCTCTAGACCGTTTGCCCTCAATCTGTCCTAGTACCACTAAATGCTCCATGGATTGCTGGTTTAGAGATATGTCCAAAGAATCTTAGAATTCGCAATTGTACAGTCGACGAAAGCCTCTCATTGATTCTTGACTCCCTTAAGATGGATACGTTTGTGCGAAAAGCGGTCCAAGGAATTTTCAGCATACGCCTACAGCACCACATTTCTAGTGCATCAATTTTACGACGTCTTTTACTCTTAGGGTCCACGTCTCTGCTCCGTAGAGAAATATTGGAAAGACAAGACATTTCATTAGTCGGACCTTGGTATTCCTGGTTATTCGCCTGTCCTTCCAAATCTTATCTAACTTCCCCACGGCAGATCTCGTGATGGCGCAACGTCTCTTGATCTCTTCCAACGCTTGATACGGCCGAGATATATGAGAGCCGAGAGATATAGGTACGTGTGTCTAAATACGGCAAGTTCAATTTTCCAAATGCTTACGATTTGGAATCACTCAAATTCGAATGTAAATTAGTATTGGAATATCTACTCATCATTGCTGGATTTATCAATAGCATGAGACCGATGTTCGGGCATGGTATGGTGTAAGGTTTAAACTTTTTCACAAAGCACTCTTTCGCCTTATAGATTAAAGAAGGAATGGAGCGGCTCATGCTGATATGAATCTTGCAATTTTATATTATAACTTTGTAGCAAACGAATAAGCTAAATTCCAATTTTATTTCATTCATCCCAATTAAAACAGTATTGTAGTACACAGTGTACACAGTGGATTTCTCCACACCTTGTTGTCATGACCCTGTTTTATCTTTTTTGAAAAGAAAGTCGTACACAATTCACCTTAATTCACCCTCAGTTGAACACGTTTTGGATTCCAGTCCTCATTGGCATAGTCACCCCTATGCTGTACGGAGATAATGTTCGTTTGAGCAGCTGCGCGCGCGCCGTGATACGGGCAGGTGGACGCGTGCGCGGGACGCTGAGGAGGGGAGTTTGCTCTACTTTAGACATGTGACATATCAAACTCCTTTAACATTGGATGGCAATGCTAAAAGGCCTGCAAATATGTGACTGACATCTTAGCCGCGGTGAACAGGGAACATAGTTGGCTAACTGGTCGCCGAGTAATGACTTTGTTGTACCTACCATGTATGTATTTAGTTACATTTGTAAATATAGGCAAACAAAATAAATATACAACACATCTAGATAAAGACATGTTAAACTCAACGTTTTAACACGCCTTTATCGTACATATCGTTGTTATTGTACAAATTATTAATATTAATAACTGGTAGCACCACAGGGTAGCACCGTACTAGAATCTAGCGCAAACAATTTTCATACATTTCAATTTTCGGCTGATCGACGCTTCGGGAGACCCCGGGGCTGGCGCCTACCTCTGCCAGAGAATCTCTCTGGCTATACAAAGAGGTAACGCCGCCAGCATACTGGGGACCATGCCGCAGGCGGACCTTTTGGATGGGGTATTCCTTTTATGACTCCCCTTGTTTTTATTATTATTTTATTTTAGGTTATTTAGAATAAGTTTTTATAAATATTTATATTTGTTTTAACTTTTCGATTTAATTATGTAGATTGAGATATGATTTTAAATAAAAACATTATCTATTAAATATATCAATAATACTTTTGTACGACATCATCATCATCACCAACCAACATCTTAGATAATGCTCAGAAATTATTTGTAGTTATATTTAAATTAAACAGAATAAAAGGTACGTTTTGACAAAATTAGAGTGTGAGTGACAGATGCTTTGTCACTTATTTATCACGTGATAAACGCAACCATCATAGGCTCCCTGAAGTAGAGTAACTTCACTGTCAAACCGTAACCCATAGAACACGGTTCTAGCCACCAGTAGGTACTCAGGCCCACTAGACCGAGCGAAATGCGGGCCCTTGCCATTATTCTCGCACCTTTTCATACTATTCACTAAAGAAGCCAATACAGTTTTAATCAGATGCTCTTTTGATGTGAAGCCGATGCAGTATGAAATGTGGGTTAGTTAATATTTTTCAATGGTGCTTCAGATTTTTCGGTTAAAATTATTGATGAAATGATTCTCTACGAAAATTTTCCCCATGAGATAGGCAACATGTAATTCAAACTGCGTGTCTTAAATTAAATTAACAGGTCAGTCTTAACAGTTTTGAGATTGTTCTCGGTACGCATATGTATGTATTGGGGAAAAGCTTCTTTGTAAACGAGGTACACTCTTTTGCTGTCATTGTGACTGTAATATAGAGAACAATGGTCTCGGGATCTAGAAATTCTTACAAATATTCAATGCAAGTGACATTCTGCGGTTAACCATTAGTGATAGGATAAATAATTCGTAATAGATTTATTGTAAGCAAAATCAGCCAATGGAAAGCAGACAAATCCGGACTCTATAAACTACTGTTTGGTGTTAAAAATATTAAATTTTCTTCAGCAAAATGTACCCCAGTAAATCACTGACCTACGTTTCTAAAAAGACCTAAGTATAGCAGGATAGAAGTATATTTAGTGCCTTTTAGAAAAGTGTGCGTCGACCGCATGTCGACGCTTTGAAAGGTATAGTATTCCGTTGACGAAACTTGATACTCGTACTGCAGTGCAGTCCCTATGAATCATTACCGTCAAATTCAGATTGAAATCCTTTCATCTTCTGATGCATTAGGCCCTGTTGTAGTTATTCTTTAAGCCTACTGCACATAATTTTCAGCAATAGGTACCTAAACTATTATATTCAATATGAAATTGCGATTGCTTTCCTTTGAAATACCTACTTAACAATATTCATAAAGAGATCTCATGTATGCATCATAACAATTGGGTAAGATTGTCATAAGAACATTTTCCTTATTTTTAAAGTTGGTAATCATTTTAGGAATTAGCGTTAGGTACATACTAAATTCTACTGTTAAAACTATATTCTTAGGATTTACCTCTTTCAAAGTAGAGCGGCCCTTAAAAAACGTGTTCAAATTTGATGCGTCCGGAATACATTACACCAGACACTGGGAAAGAAAGGCTTGCTGGGATAGTTATACGAAGCCGGCAAGCCTTTTCACGGCGAAGGCATGTATAGTGCTTTTCTCAAACATTTGCAATGAAATAACAAAAATACACCACTCAAAAAAAAAACAGCTGTTTATTAGCCTGACCATGAACACAGACGCCATGTTTAAAAAAATACTTCCCGGCCTAGGCCTTAAATTTTGTATGAAATTCCTTTACAGTTCTCTGGAGTTGTTCGAGCCTGTTATAACGCACGTTATGTCGAAATTTCATTGCGTGTTTGAAAAAACATTTTTTACTCCTATTCCCGACTATTTTGTAGTAACTAGTTTTTTTTACGACACTTAACACCTTAGCAACTACCTGATAACCTAACAACAAATCTTTAAACAACTTGATTGATCACCTTCACAAGCGCCACATTCATTCATATCAGCATTAACATAACCATTCATCACGATATATTAAACAAACGTCTTGCCGGCTCCCCTTCTTAAGGGTAAGTATAAGGGCGCAACAGGTTTCCTTGACCTGTTCTTGTGGGGTAGTGTCTTGCCACTTGCCTTGGGTTAGGGGAGCAAGCAATTAACAGGTGAAAAATATACTATAATTATGTTGAATGAGCTGTAAACCCGTCTTGATATCAAATGGTATTGTTGGGTTTTAACTGTTCGTAATTAAAGATGTCATTATGTTATTGATGATTTTTGTGTTGTTACAATTATATGCAAATTATATTCTGTAGTGTACCTAAATATGCTAGAGTTTGGTTAAACGTATTACTTTCTAGTTTCTGGTAAGAAACATAAGATGATAATAATTGGACTATAGACAATTTAGTCGTACTTACCATTAATTAGGTATAAACGTAATCACAAATTTACCATGACCTGAAAAATCTTTGTGAATGTTTCTAAATGCAAAAATCTTGAATTTTGTCCTCTCATGTTCTAAGAACATCAATGAACTCGACTCCCCACCGTTTTGAAAAACGTATTTTATTAGTTGTTTGAGTTATCTACACATCACACTAATATTATTAAGACTAAAGTTTGCGAGTGTGTTTATGTGTATTTTGATAAATTTTGGATCAAGGTAGCTGACACTTGGTAGGTGGGATGAGGGGGTAGCACCGTGCGGAACAGCTTACTTAGTGGATAAATAATTTTCAGGAAAATAACGTGATTGATTAAACACTATCTAAATAACTTTTATAAGCTCCCAATAACCGATTAACAGGGATACATATCAAACTAAATAATTATCAATTGCTCCATAACATGAACGCGCGTTTATTCTACATAAATAATGACAAAGCGCATAATCCCATAATTTGAACAGTTAATCTGCATATTCCTGTTTGTATTTGTTTTGCCCTTTACAGTGCAGTTGATATAAGTGATAAGATATGCGTATCTTATCTTATCAGACAGTGTTGTTCCGAGGTAAGAATTACCCCATTACCATAATTTGGCCAGCTGCTAGGACCACCCCCTGTTCTAATAAATTGTGAGCGCTGTGAGTCAAGGGGAAAAGATTTAAATTGCAGACATAATAGTACCCTTTAGAAGCGGAACTATATCAGTATCGAAGGGAATGTGGTTTTGGGAGTTGCGAAGTACTTTCGTATGGTTAAATTTTTTAAGTGTGACTTATTTTAAGCATGTCTATTGCATGCCTGAAATCGGAAAACTGTTGTAAAGTATTTCAATTTGTACAGTTATTAAATAAAATCTTCTAGTGGTTAGCAAAATTAGTCCTAAAATCCGTCCGTCCTCTTTTATTCTAAACGTTAAGCGATAAATCTACTCGTACATATGCGTTGTTATACACAGAGAAGTCCTCACAAACTTAATCAAAAACTACCCTAAAGCTTTAATGAGGAGTTGAAGACTATCATTACAAACACATATGTACTTAATCTCAGATAAGGATATTTTGAGGCTCATTGTAACTCCATAGTCACAATAAAAGTAGATACGTTTATAAAGTAGGCATGCAAACAAAGTACGAGCCAGATGTCAAATCATAATGGCAGCAAAAACTGAAATAAAATTGGAGTTTATAACAACATTTGTTCCGCTTTTATATCACTAAATCAAACTTATAAAAAATACTTTCTCGCAAAAAGTTACTTCCGACCCTAACCGGCCCATTGAGCATCTGACGAGGTGAATGAATCCTGGGCATGTATGAAAGGGATGTGTGTATGTAGCGGCTCTAGCCGCCTCCTTTTCTACCGTTGAACTTTTGGGTTTGAATTTTTAGGGGTGTCTCCGTTTGGAAATGTTGGGTAGCAAACAATTACATTCCGGCACATCTGTCGGCGTTTAGACAATCACGATACGTCACGCGATTTCGGGAAGTGGACGGAATGGTTTTGATATTATTAATCGGTCACCTGGGTCACCCCTTCTGTAGTTAAACATTGTATGAATTTGTATTATTTCAATTTTAATTTTATTTGTGTTATTAGTACCTAGATATATTCAAGCTAAATAAAGCAAATGGTCTCCTGTATCCTAGGAGTATTCGTACCTATATATGGTGTTTGTGATAGCCTATAGCAAATGATTATTCGTTTTGTTTCGTTCGTTTACAAATAGCTAACAATTTTACTACGGGTACAATTGTCAGCTACTTTTGATGATACTTAGTGCCCAAAGTATTCTTGAATTTTACGAGTAAATAGTTTTAATTAATTGCGATTCTGTATATAACGCAGAAACATGGACAGTTCACTTGAAAGATTTACGCAAAATAGCCGCACTCGATATGTAGTGTTGGCGGAGAACATGAACAAATGGAGGGTACAATGTCTACATTCACCTCATCATGAAACCCCGAGTACTTTCACATTCCAGAGAAAACGAGACTGATTTAAACAGACAACTCCATATAAAATTATCTCTCATCAACCTCCTAATGGCTAAGATGTTTAATATGCACACGATGGCGATCTTCGATTAGTTCAAATAGTATGGTGCCAAGTACCAAGACGTGGCGAGCGGCGTGCGTATGTACGACAGCTGCGCCGGCGCACGCCACGCACCGCTTTCGCCGTTTCATTACCGCTGATAAATCTGCGCGCGCGCCTCGCTCGTGCGCGCGACGCCTTATGGTCTAACGACACAGCTAGTATTATGATCAGTATTTCAACCCTCTCGGTATTTAAACAAAAATATTGTTCTGGTTGGAATACTGTATAATCCCATAGTAAAGTCTAATTATAGACTAAAATGTAATAATTAGTGTATTTTTTTAAGATTCCTTAGTCAATTTGGGGTTCTGTCTATATATTTTTTTTATTAGAAAGGCACATGTCTTTTTTTATACGAAAATTCCACACAAAACGATTAAGTACCCAAAGCATTGTTATGTAGAACAAGAATTTTTAAAAATAATTTTATAATCCTGTTCTACACGTACCAGTTTAGATAAGACTTGTTATTAGTGAATAAAGTAAAGTTTAATTCATCCTGGTTTATACTTCCTTAAAAAGTATTTAAAATTAAATATGTTCTAAATGTATTTAAGAGATTTTGAAGCATATTCTAATAATGTAATCAAAATCTACATATTTACACCTTAGACTAACTAATTACGGCCCAAGACGGCTTCCACCTATTTGCACTTAACATACTGTCCGCAAAGCTTTCACTGTGTTAGATTAGGTTCACTAATTAATTACTTTTTTTAATGACACAATGTTTAGAGGTAAAGGCATGTGTTAATTAACGAAATTACCATACATATGGTATGACATTGCTTATTAGGGAAGCCTAACTTGTAAATGTCGCTTTAAACGAGTCAGGCACAGGACAAATACCCTCGCTACTGCTTGGGGGTTTAACAACTATGACCGTCTTGAAACTATACTTCAAGTCTCATCTACGTATCAACTTCTCTGTCGTTTCGCTCTTGTCAGAGCGGTCGTGGTTCGATTCTTTTTAATGTTTTTAAACATGACTTGATCTATATCATGGCTGTTTAACCCTCACTACCAGTGACGCACTTCGTGTGGGAGTATAACCCGCTAATGGGATTATCTCCGCGCCACAGGATCCCATTCAGGCGTCCACGTCGGTAAGAGAGGCGGACGGCGGACACAACTCTCCATTCGTACTCCCGCAATCAGACTGTCTGGCGCAGTGAGATACACGCAATTTCCTATTGCTGATTTGTTCTGTATCTGGTTCGTTAACATTTATCTGCACATTCAGCCGAAAATCTTAATGTACTAACATACAACATTCGAACTTTAAGGACGGAGGAACGATTGCTGGAATTAGAAAACTCACTCACACACATCCGGTGGGATATTCTGGGTCTATCCGAAGTGCGAAGAGAAGGCGAAAATACGATCGAGCGAGAGGATAGCATATTTTTCTACCACGGAGAGGCAGGCGGTATGGGTGGAGTAGGCTTCATGGTAGCTAAACGCTGGAAGGAAAATATACTGGAGTTCGTAGCCTATTCTCCAAGGATCGCTTTGCTGAAATTCCGACTGACTGACAAGGAAACCCTCACAGTTGCTCAGGTGTATGCCCCAACATCTTCACATACTGACGACGAAGTTGAAGAATTCTATTACCTACTGAACAAGGCCTGCGAAGAGCACCGTGGTACGTGGACTATCGTACTCGGCGACTTCAACGCAAAGGTGGGAACAAGACAAGAACTCGAAAACAACCGTACCCTGGGACCATATGGGCTAGGAAATCGGAATGATCGTGGTTCAAGACTAATTCAATTTGCCTTCGGACAAAACCTCAGTATAAGCAACACATTCTTCTTTAAGAAACCACAGAGAAGATGGACTTGGGTGTCTCCCACAGGAGAAACCAAAAATGAAATCGATTTTGTCCTATCCTCAAATCAAAATATAGTAAAAAATATACATGTTATAAATTCAATGAGATATAGTTCAGACCATAGACCAGTTCGTGCAAATTTAATGTTTAATTTCAGGATACATCGGCATAGACAAATTCTTTCTAAAATTAGACGGTTGGACAAATCCCTGCTAAGTAATCTGTAATAAAGATAACTTTAACCTCGAACTCACAAACGCATTCAACGCATTAGAATCAAGTCCCGAGCACAATAACACTAATGTAGATTATGAATATTCTAAAATCCAAAAATGTATCAGTTGCGCATCCAGGAAAATAAAATCTGTAAAAGCAAAAACAATCAAGCTAACAACCAATACTATAAACCTCATTAAAAATAGAGAAAATTTCAAAAACAACATCACAGGAAACATCTACAAAACTTTAGACAGGGAAGTAAAGCGACATATTAGGAAAGATATCCGGAATTATAATAGTGAACTCATCCAGCTCACTCTCGAACAAAATAGATCTCTTAAAATTGCCAAACAAGGTGTTAATAGAGGCAAATCATGGATTTCTGGTTTACGAGACGAAACAGGTGTTAAACAAGGTGACCGAGCTAAAATAATGAATATTTGCACACAGTTTTATAAGAATCTTTATTCCGATCATTCACATTCCATCAATAGTTGTAATACCATACCGTACGCCTGCCCTGATACTATCCCGCCCATAACTGGTTATGAAGTACATGTAGCACTATCCAAACTGAAATACAGCAAAAGCCCCGGCGAGGATGGTATTACGGCAGAAGCATTGAAAATAGGTGAACCTACCTTAATTCCACATGTTACCAATCTTTTCAACAGCATTCTCAGAACTGGAACTTTTCCGAAAGATTTCTGTCATTCCAATTGTTGCGGACAGCTTTGCAACGCATTTAGTTTTAAGTAAATTAATAAATAAATATTATTTATAACTTAGGAATAAGATCATCGCCCGTGAAAAGAGGCAAAACTTATTTCCTTATGTGTATAATCCATTATTTGTACCGAGCTCCCGTCATGTCTTAGTAAAAAGACCACGGCAAAACAAAGATGACTCATCGTGGTAATTTCCACTCGCAGCGCGAGACAAAGGAGTCATGTTTGTTTACGTTGGATGCAAAATTTAGGGAAAAATTTTAGATTAATTCGAAACCTTTGTAGAATCATTTATTATGTTTAAATGAAGTAAATTCATTTAATTTGCCCCGGCCACAACCGTCTGAGAGCACCACAACGCCGAAAATAAGCGGACGCGCAGCGCGCAGCGCCATAAGAGAGATAAGGCAGGTGTATATCTCGGACGGCGCGAGCGAGACGGCCTCTGGCCGGGGACAAAGAAACAATAGGTATTTTTGCATCTCACAGTCTGACGGGAGCTCCCACGACGTAAACATGTATTCTATTTTGTGTATTCAAACGGCGTCAATCCGTAGAATAAGTTATTTTTAAGCTGAATCATATGTAACTATAGTAATTTGATGTAGAAATACAGGGCAGACGTCCCCCTGGCCTCTAGCCGATTTGTATAAAAGGACGGCCATTTTTGTATGTAAACACAGTCATTCCTCAGTCCTACGTAGAGTATCACTCCGTAGTCCGCGCGTTGATCATCGATCCGCCTCACAGTGCAACTTTGGTCTACGTAGAGTACCACTCCGTAGGCCACGCGTTGATCATCGATCCGCGACTTCACTTCTCCACTTTGCTTCCGAGCGTTAACCATCTTAGTATTCAGTAGCGTAGTACCATCGGTCCGCGAAATTTAGTTTATCAGTGTGTTAGCGTAGTACCATCGGTCCGCGATTAGTATTGTAAATTCAGTAGACAGAGACTATATTAGTTAAGTGTTAATTTAAGTGTTTCCGATCCGTTGTTGTTTTGTTAATTTTGTGTGAATATATATCGTTGATTTTTAGTTTGCGTTTTCGTTTCGTCCGTTTCGTTTACCCTACAGTCCACTTCGCTCCATAACTCATCCCTGAGTTTCGGAGTGCCCTTGTAGCGGATAGCCGACGGACGCGGTTGTCCTCTACACCAATATTATTATTCTACATAAAAAAGGCGATAAAGCCGATATTAATAATTACAGACCCATAAGCCTTGTTTCTCACCTGTATAAAGCATTCATAAAGGTTATAGAACATCGCATAGCGGGCCAGTTGGATGAACAGCAACCACCTGAACAGGCAGGCTTCCGTCCCGGACTATCCACAATGGACCACTTACATGCCGTTAATCAAGTTATGGAAAAACACCACGAGTTTAACCTCCCTCTCTACCTTGCCTTTGTGGATTATTGTAAAGCTTTTGACAGCATTTGTCATTCATCAATATTTTCTGCCTTAGAAGCCCAAAAAATTAATCCAACGTACATACACCTCATTCGCAACATCTACAATAGTGCACCGCCAACATCAAACTGCAGTCTCCTAGACCATCCTTTAAAATCGAAAAAGGAGTGAAACAAGGTGACCCGCTGTCTCCCAAACTTTTCAACAGCACCTTGGAGCATGTATTTAGGAAGCTGGCGGTTGAATGGGAAGGGAAGGGCGTTGATATCGGCGACGGTAGACGTTTAACCAACCTCCGTTTCGCTGATGACATTGTTCTTTTCTCAACATCGGCGGCCGAAATCAAAAGCATGCTTCAACAGCTAAGCGCATAAAGCCTTGAGATTGGGTTGCATATGAACATGTCAAAGACCAAGCTCATGACAAACAGCACTAAACATAGGATAGAAGTCGATGGCGGAGGTATTGAATATGTCCATGAGTACATATACTTGGGCCAAATAGTTTCTTTCCAGGCACGACAAGACAAGGAAGTCGTAAGGCGTACCGAAAATGCCTGGAAGAGCTATTGGTCCATGAAGGAATTCATGAAGGGAGAACTTCTCATTACTTTAAAGCGGAAACTCATGGACATGTGCATTCTTCCGATCCTCACCTATGGTGCCCAGACTTGGTCTTTGACTAAGGCTCAAAAGCACTCCCTCAAGGTTTGCCAGAGGGCAATGGAGCGTAGTATCTTGGGCATAAAATTAGCAGATCGAATCAGAAATACCATCTTGCGCTACAAAACCCAAATAGCCGACGTCGCCCTGACAGCCGCTAAGCTTAAGTGGGACTGGGCTGGACACGTTTGCCGCATGTCGAACGAACTGTGGGCTAAGAATACCACTGACTGGATCCCACTTAATGTACGACGTCGCGACAGACCACGCCGAAGATGGCGGGACGACCTAGACACATTCCGAAAGGATTGGTCCGTTGCTGCCTTGATCAGAGACGACTGGAAGAAAGGGAGGGAGGCCTTTGCCCTGCAGTGGGACAGTACAGGCTGATAATAATAATAATAATAACTAAACCTAAATATTATCTAATCAAAAAGCCCGCCCCGAATCATTCCCGGTGCAAAAGTGCCCAACACGCTCGCCGCGTTACCGCGCTGGACCGCGATGGACAGCCTCTGCACCAAGAACGACTCGGAACGGGTGTCATGGCCTCTCTCTCGTAACCGACGCCCCACTTCCCTCAGGAACTTTAGTGCGTCGGAGCTCCAAACACCGGTAGTTTCCACCGCGAGTGGGACAAACAGGTAATTGGTGAGAGCGGAGTATTTCTCACGCTTCCTATTTGCCGCCACTTCCGCTGCTGCGCCAGCTGACCTGGTGGTATGACCAAGGTGTGAAGCTGCAAAAGTGCTGACGCATGTGGCGTCCCACAGTAGGCACTTACCTTTCTGCCAAGGCACCAAGGTCATACCATCCGGCCTTTTCCCATCCGTCCGGCTAAGGCCTGAGGGCTCCAGCACGCATGGAACATTTGCCGAAATTAGGGCTCACCGGACAATGTCATTTAGGGCGTAGTGGCGAGAGAATCTCCCAGCACACCGACAACAACTCAAGGCGTGGTGACCGTTGCTCTCCACCATGGTGCCGCAGATGCATACATGAGGTTCACAAACATCGCAGCCCAAGCGGAAAGCCACGGCCATCCGCAACGAGTCGTTGTCGAGCAAGGTACCCAGATGAGGTGAAGGAAGTGCATGAAGCCATGCTCCAGATTCAGGCCTCGACACGGCGTTGAGTCTCGATCTATCTACACCCACGGCTTCTTCTCTGAGAGCGTCAAACACCCGCTTTACCCCTACGTCGTCCCATGAGCGTTGACGAACTGGGTTCTCGAGCACATCCGCGCTTGGGTTGAGGGCCGACCATGCCAAGACCGCATCAGAAGCGTAGGGTATATTTACTCTGCCACCATCTAATGAGCAAATATCAGTGACAAGGTCAACAACCCCGTATGTCGATGCCAAGAAGGCGGGATAAATCACATCGCGTGCACGTCGTAAACCCAGTCCACCATTGCGGATAGGAAGAGCCGCCAGGTCCCATTGATTTGCGTTGAGCGAAACATTAAGCAAACACTCAACCGTCTCCTTCAACACGCTGTCAAACGAATCAAGATGAACAGGGTGCAGCCACACAGGTACAGTGCGCAAAAAATATGTAACTTTCGGAACTGCAAAACAAAACTGAAGCAAAGTCAAGGCAATGTGTGCTGAAAAATTTTTGAGCCTGTCTTTAGTATTGAGGAGAAGTTGCCTTCTTACTTCAAAGGCTTCAGGAATAGAGCATCTGGAAATATAGGAGACCCCAAGAGATTGAAAGTTTGAATTGATAGCTCTTTGAGCCCAGGAAGTAAGGCACTGAATGTGGGAAATGAAGGTCTGGAATTGGCGCTGCAGGAAAAATATTCACATTTTTTTAAATTTACCTCAAGACCTAGCTCTCTAAAACGCGGAAGGAGAGTAAGCTGATCTTGCTCCACCGTCTCCGGTTTTCCACCGAGGGTGCCGTCATCCAAATACCAGACATTCAGGGGGGACTGAAGTCCTAATATAACTTTTTGGATTGCTAAGCTGAAAGTCAGAGGACCAAGCGGATCCCCCTGCTGTGCGCCGACCTGGGAAAGGATAAGGGAATTGTTATAAAAGAGATTGGAGGGAGACGAGTAGACTTGAAATAGAAAAGGATATAGGGACGGCACCTTCTCTCTGACCTCACTCAACAGAACGTCGCGTTCGATTGAATTAAAAGCATTTTTAATATCGAGCTTAACGATAACACAGTCAGCGTTCCTTTGATCCATCGAGAATGCTCTTGTTGCGTGGATAGCAGCCTCACAACCTAATTTTGTACCGAACCCTAGTTGGTGAGGCCCGAGGTAAGCGGCCATTTCCTCTCTCACAGCATAACACCCGAGTTTGGCGGTTAAGCGACGGAGCGTACTACCTACCGCAATGGGTCTAATCCCTCCGTCCTTCTTCGATAACGCGCACAGAGACGCTCCGTAAATATAGGGGCAAATTGCAATATTTAATTGACCGCTAAGGAGGAAGTTGCATAGCTTTGACAAGCACTCGAGCAACCGGAAACCGTTGTCACCAGCCGATGCGGATGTAAGCTCTTTCAAATGAGCTCGGCGTAAACCGTCTAAGCCAGCTGCGGACCCGTTGTAAAATGTACTAAGTGCTTGCGCAACATCTTCTGCCTTTACTTCTAGTGCAGAAACGGATCTGTCAGGCTCGGGCGGGAGCGCTAAAAGTCGGGAAGGAGGCGGGTGCTTTGATTGTAAAGTTGCGAGAGTTTCAGGGTTTGACGGTGCGACACCGTCATCTGACATAAGGATTCGGACGGCACCTCTAAGATCACCTTCAAAAACTTTAGATTGTATAGTCCTAAGAACTGAGGGTTGTCTCGGGGGACCCGGCTCTAGCTGAAGGCTACTTAAATAATCTTCAAATCCGGATGATACGATATTCCTTTTTACCTTCGTGGTAAGGTTACCTGAGCCTGATTTTTCAGGCGTCCTGAAAGCGGAATATGCAAAAGAAAGAAGAGCAAACCCAAAAAGCTGTCCCGTTGGACTCAATGCATATATCGATGAGTTCGCTCATTTTGCCGGCCGCCAGGTTTCGGGCTCCTTTTGGGATATGACGCAGCACTGGCACAGATTGTTTAAGAGTAGCCAGGTCATCTAAGCCTACAGTGCCACGGAGTGCTTGTTGTGATGCCGAAAAATCAGATTGTGTGGGGCCAGGAGGCCGCATTGCACGGGACACATCCTTATGCATGCGCCCAGTGTGTACTTTAAGTCCATGAGCTGTAAAGGAGCGATATGAATTTGTACAGTGGGGGCACATGAACCGCCTAGGGAGAGAGGGGTCACTCATTATTACAACGTATGAATTTATATACACTAAAACACATAACAAAAGGGAAACAAAAACATGAAACAAATAACGCAAATGAAGTCGTCGCACGAAACGGTGCTGCGGAGGCCACTGTTGCTCGGCGCTGCGTTCAACAATTAAACTTTATAATTATACTTTGGTTTTTGACATAACCTATAAACGGCAGGTGGTGTGAGTGATTTTGGAAAAAAAGTCTATTCGGTGGACATTTTTTCGGTGGAACTTTTGTCCACCGAGATGACATATGTCCACCGAGTGGATTTTTTTTCTTGAATGTGGGTTATTTTGTTAAACTATCACTTGTAAAACTGCTTCTGATTACTAGGGTTTTTATCAGTAAAGAACAAATGCCTATTTTTGTTGTATTTTCGCTTGTATGTTTTTTTTATATGTTTTAAACCTATACTTCTCTTACACCTTTCTACATCATTTCGAATGTAGTTAATGTAGTTATCCATAACTACATACTCCTAAGTCGATAATGGTTGGTACCTGTAATGAATTTCATACGGCCATGGGCGTCGCCAAGGGGGGGCAGGGGGGGCAGCTGCCCCCCCTAGAGACCCAAAATTATGTCCAGTCACTTAACTGTTCTGATCGATCATCATATCGAAACTCAAATGAATTCAGTAGCTATGCAAGAGCCAGGTCAGGGCCTAGAGGAAGATCGTTGGGCTACCGACACCGTCACTGACAGGTTACACTTTGTAGAGTGTACCGAAGCAGAAGAGCTATAAAACATACGTACTAAAATAAAAAATAATAGCTACTCTAATCGCTCTGTGAGCTTTTAAGACCTCGCGAGTTTGTTTCGAAATTACTGAAATTTTGTATTTTCTACGTTTCTAGTCTAATTATTACCCGTCATTTTGACAAAAAAGATCTGTAACATACTTATCGAACCAACTCACAAAATTTCATGAAAATCGGTTGATAAATGCGACCGGTAGGCGAGAAAAGCCGGAAATCTGGACAACTGCACAACCGACCATCCAAAATATCCGGACATATTTACGAAAGAATGTTCGCCTAAGTTGTAACGGAGATGCTTCGCTTGCTCGGTTGATGAAGCTTTGTGATAGGTCTATTGGCCAGCCTCGAGTCTTACTCGTCGTGTCCAGTGGATTTTCGGCTCGTGGCAAGATCTCTCGGTCCCGTGACTCGTGATCTTCCTCTCTTGCATTAAAATATATTGAATCATCTTTCAATTTACGTTATTGCTAAAGAAAATTTTCGCGCTCGCTGCGCTCGCGTTTTCATCTAGATTTATGTTAACCCTTCTTCTCCAAAAATGACAGTTACTGCGCTCACGTTTGATCTGCCATTAACTATTATCAACCGTCCCCGTCCAAAAAATTTCGCGCTCGCTACGCTCGCGTTTCATCTGTCTATAAGTATTATTAGCTGTCCCCTTCCAAAACATTTCACGCTCGCTACGCTTGCGTTTTATCTGTCTATGAGAATTTTTAATTGACCCCTTCCAAAAAGATTCGCGCTCGCTACGCTCGAGTTTAATCTGACTGTAAATATTTGATCAACCGTCGCTTTCCAAAAAAATTCACGCTCGCTACGCTCGCGTTTCCATCTCTTTATATTATGACATTTATGATTATGAATATAAACCGAAATACACTTCTATATTGGTGTTTGGTGTGCTTCCTTTTCCTCATCCTGCATTTAAATCAACTCGACCTGCCCCCCCCTGGACTTTCGGCTGGCGACGCCCTTGCATACGGCATGGGGGATATTTCATAAGCTGCTTACGATTAGCACGGATGCTTCCCTTATGCAAAACGTTTCATTGACAAAATCTCCTGCTCTTTCTTTGCACAGCTTTTTTCACTTTTTATTTGTATGCATTGCTTGTTGTGGATTTTCAGGCGATGGCACGAAATAAACTAACCGATAACCAGAAAAAAAACGACGCTGTGAGCAAAAGAAAATAAGTATGAGGAAGGCGCGGGAGAAACTTTAACAGGATCCAGAAGCCTTGGAAGAAAAGCGAAGAAAATACAGAGAATATTATTATAGGAAGAAAGCCGAAGGGAAAATAAAATCTATAGAAGATTTACCTGATGTGCAAAAAAAGATTTTGAGGAGGAAATGGAGAGAGGATGCAAGAAGACGCCGAGAAAAAGTCAAGATACAAAAAGAAGCTGAAAAGTACATTGCACGCGAAACACCGCCCTCGAGTCCAGTAACTTCAGTATCATCAAGAGCTGAAATGGGTGCACGTATTGCAGTGAAAAACAGAAGAAAATTGAAAGTGGAGAACAATTTACTAAAAAGGAAGTTGATGAGTTCAGAATGCAAACTAAGTACCGAATGCGATTACACAGATTACAGAATAAAAAAGCCAAGGATGCAAAGGAAGCACGAAAAAAGAAAAATAATGATGGTTCTAAGGAAGACAAGGAATTTAAAGACAATATACAGCAATATTTACTAGGATGCAAACAACTGGACATAACACCATGTCCCAAACTACTCCAAAATAATGTCCCAACTATATCAATATCAACTCCAGCCCTGACTACTCCACTGCAAGTCCTACCCGGAATGACACACCAGCTCCTACCGAGAGGATGAATTCACCAAGTCCAATCATGACTCCTATGCACAGTCCAGTTGCAAGCCGATGGTCCAGTCCAATTGCGGGTGGCTTCAGTGCAATTGCGATTGGTTCGATGCAGCAACCATTGCAAGTTGACGAGTGCAGCCCCTGACTGCAGATTGGAGGTAATTTCCATAAACGAATAAAATTTTCGGGCGTATATTCTAGCAGCTCAGACACGTCAACGTCAAAACCAGAGGAGCCACTCAACCCCACATCCATGAGCGAAAACGTTCAACACTTCTGGTCTTCTGACGACGAAGACATATTTTGACCACCGAAATGAATTGTCTTTTCGGTAGACAGACAGAAAACATTTTTTATTTACTTTTTTAATGCTTTTAAGTGGCTGACTATTTGTGATTATGTGAAGATAGCATCAAAAAATTTTTTGTACAAGATGTTAACCACTTTTTTTTTGTTTTTTTCTAATTAATTTACTTTTTAATCCACTCGGTGGACATGTTGATCTGTTCGGTGGAACCGAAATTTCGTTATTTCTTTATAAATCGCCTTTTTCGAATTATTGATCTCGGTCTGATACTCATTTTCGTTGTAAAGTAGGTAAAGTAAGAGTCATAATATACGTTTGAATGTTATAAATCACGTGTTTCATATTTTTGCGAAAAAAATCCCTAGGCTTGACAATGACCCATTTTAAACATTTCGTCTGTGTTTATGAACAGACTAAACAGCAGATTTTTTATTTTTTTTATTGGTGTATTTTTTTCATTGCATATGTTCGAGAAAGGTAATATACGTGCCTATCGTATCACTATCTGTACCTACTCACCCGGCAAACACTTCTTTCCCGACGCGGTCTGCAGTAATGTACTAATCAATTTCTCAACACAGAAATCATTGCGTGATAAAATCAGGAAATTTTAATCAATAACCCCTCCATAAAAACTCCAATCACCCAATATGTCTCCCTCGCAAAAACGCGTAATTATCTCGTAATTACGCGATACAAAATACAAAATGAAATTGTTAGAAGCGAACCTAATTGCCTATAATGAGGGTAAATCAAGGCCGGTATTCGCACCGCAGTGTGACATAGTCCTATCTACATGCAATGCTATATGATGAGGGACTTTGTGAAATTAAGGTGGGCATTTCAAAGGGCGAATTCGATAAGATTGTATATTACATTTAAAGTGGAGTAACATAGGACTTTGTGGTTGTGAGATGTTGCATAGAGGGGCTATTTTGGACACGTGTACTAATTTCTGTGACATTCCAGTCTGCCACATAGCACCAGGTGATATTGTGGATGTGGAAGGTATTTCGTGAGGTTCGCTTTGTGAGGGCGTGTATGGCGCACCACATTGTTGAGCGTAAATTGACAGTGACATAGCCTTTGTAACAAAGATATAGTACAAAGAAAGGGAACCTTTGATAGAGAGAAGGCGAATATGTACTATGTTTGTCGAAGGCTGAAAGTACGAGTAACTGGTTAAACACAAGTAGTTTTCTTTTATATTTGACAAGGGGTATGATTTTATCAATTACTTTATAATGTATTAAATAATATTTGGTCCTGAAATAGTAAATCTGTCACCTTAATTGAATTACCAAGTAATATCAATGGTAACCTAGATATTCATCCATCAGGGATCAAATAATTGTATTGGATTTCTAAAATGTTAAAAACATTACTTGAAAATGTATTTATTATCACTGAAACATAATAATAGTATAAGTCATCGACGAAACCTTACTTCGTGGAGGTCCTATTTCTGGGTTGGTACGGTTTGTCCTTCAGGCATCTAAAGTAACCTTAATTTTTCACCTTTAGGCATTTCCTGAATGTTATGAAAAGGATACTACCGCTTTATCATTAGATTGCTGACTTGGAGGAAGTACAGCCGTGCCCTCCGAATAAAATTCGGCGACAAAATTGATTTTCATACCATGTTTTTCGTCACAAACCTACAACCAATTTGTTTACAGCACTGGGAGTGGAGTTACACGCCACAACAAAAAATAAAAATTTCAAATTAACGAATTCATTCCTACCGATATAAGCATAATTCGATGAATTCACTTTTCGATTAATAACCGAAACATCTGTTCGTAATGGACCTATCAAAACACTCGATTGTGATCAATAAGGGGTGGTAATGGTGATCAACTGATTGTTAAAACGCGTCTATTCTGTACGCAACTTTTTGTACTGATGCAGTTTTATTTTGTGTGGCGTATGCTCACGATATGTTAGTTAGGGAGGAGTCGTTGAGTTTCATAAAAAACCAAGTCTTTTCTCCGATTCCGCTTGCGTGTCGAACATATTTTCCGAAAGTATCCGAGTTTTTTTTTCCGAAAGTATCTCTCATTTGTTTTTTGTTCGGTCCTTCTCAATTACCGAGATTTTTTGGCGGTAATAAAATGTATGGTTCATTTGTTTCTTACATACATATTTTTTTTTCAAATAATATAGGTAAAGTTTACTTATGTCTTCGATCTCACTTAGAATAAAGTGTCGATGAGGCCTAAGATAACCTATTTATTAATTTAGTCCGTTCCCTCCATTCGAAACGTCTAGCTTTACTGTTTACAGGTTCCTGGCGGGTGACCCGAATGTTCCCGGGTATTATTCATCATTCATCATTTCATATATTTAAGAGCTAGGCTCTTGTCAGTAGAGTAATTGCTATCCTTTTCTACATTCTGATTTTCGGTCTTCCCCTTTTCTTTTTCCTTCTATACTTAGGTGCTAATTTATAATTAATTATCGAAACGTATGGGTAACCTTACCTGACTTTTCCTCTCTGTTTCACTCTGTTATGTATGACCCGAGTGTTAGTCTGCGCTTTTTCCACAACCGTCCTTCTCCTTATTGTATCTCTTTCATTTTCTGTGCTCATATGTAACAATTAAAACATATTTTCGATTATACCGGTCAAACGATACTGTCAAAACCAAGTCACTTAAATCCAAGTCCACAAAAACGCATGACCAATGTCTGCACTCACGATCAAAGGTCCATTCTTTAAATAAATATCAAAGCACTACACTAAGATAAAACGACATGTCCAAAGCAACAAATGGATTTAAAGCATTGCAAATTCAATAAAGGCTATTCTGTATTGAAAAATGTGCCTTATTTATGGAGTATAGAGGTTAGATGGAATGCGGCTTGTATTGGAAATCTGTGTAGGAGATCACGGTCCAAGGAAACTATTAGCGGTGGGTCCCTCAAGGCTTTGCTGTGCCTAAGCTTTATATTGAAGAACCGCATTTCTACTTTCTTAAAGATTTTAATATTAAATACCGAAAGTTAGTCTAGTAAGTTCAGTGGTAGAAGCGATTTTTTGCTTTTAGAAACGTCCTCAACGCAAATATATGAAAATCTTGTATGTAAAAAAAAATATATGAAAAAGACTTGTAATTTTCATATAATTTTTTGTTACATTACTGGCGAAAAGTCACGTTGACGCGAAATGCTTTCGCACTGGCGCTTTTTTTTTGCGAATATCTATATGTTTTTTATCATTGCCTTATTTATTTAGTGACGACTGACGATGTATATTATTTATCATTTCGCCTTCAAGAAGTTTAAGTTAACCGTATTCTTCGACGCTATGGCACTGTTTTCAGAAATATTATTTTTTCATCAGTTTTCCGCTGTAGTACAGTGAGTTCTTTAAATAAGCAAAAATGTTATTTCACGTATTTACTCGTATATGTAGCAATTAGTAAAAATTGAAATCCTGTTTTTCACATAAATTTGCTAGCGTTCGCAGATCAAACCATAACATTCCGTGGGCAATCAAGCAACCAATCAGAAGAATTCAATATTTTCCTTGCACTTTAATGTCATTGAAAACCAATAGCATGGTTACCCTACACTAGAGGAAGTTAGCTACGTCCGGTGACCACTCATGTGCGATACGTGGGACCTTTCTCACAACCACAAGTACTCGACCGCGGATATTGACTGTCATAAAAGTATACCCGAGAATCAAATGTTAGCAAATTGCATTGAGTAGGTGGTCAAATACAGTTATCTACGTCTAGTTAGGTAAACGTGAGCAAGATCTTTTAATTTAAAGTTAGTTACTTTTTTCGGTAAAGAGTTTCCGGCAATTTTGGCTTGTAGACTCTAGTTGTTGTTGGCGTAAATATCACAGATTCTAGAATGTTTACTGTTGCAAGTTGACAGGAAGTTACGTCCCTCAGCTCTCTCTATTGCTGTCTGAGTAACTTTAAGCCTTCTTATATGGCCAAACGTCAGCGACTAGTAAATAATATAGTCCGACCAAAAAGAGTAGAAATTAAAAAGTGGCAATACTGTAGTGTCCTCCCTTTCTAATCAATATAAGAAAACGGGGACGACACTACAGTATTGCCACTTTTTAATTTCTACTCTTTTTGGTCGGACTGTACGTGTCAATGCCGTGAATGGAAGGGTTGAGATGCTATGTACGAAAATGCATTGCGCAGTCTTACTTCCAAATCAAACACTGCGGATTCGACGATATTAGGTACTTATCTACATACAACAAGTAAATAAATGTCCCAATACGACCATTAAATTATATTTTATTTAAAATCTCAACTTTGTCACTGACTTGTGTCAGAATTTGAATGGTTTGACACTGAAGTGTGGAAAATTTCAACGGATGGACTTTGACAAGTGCCGACCATTGTCATTTTTTTTAATTATGTCCAAATAGACTTGCCTTCACGCAAAGATCTCTTCAGCCAATTTTAGCGCGAACTGTCAAATTGACAATTAAAAAAGTGTATGTTGGGAAAACCATGGCAATGAAAAATAAATGACCTGCAGCTACAAACTGCAGCACTCGTTACAGTTACTATATACCCTATAGAAAAAAAATTAAATGGTTTTCCAAAAATTGTACCAAACATTGATCACACAAACTGAACCCTAATACTGGGACCTTATGAGCAAAGGTCAATACTGCCCCAATCAATAGCAAATCACCTGGGAACCCTCAGGTGCCATAACGGCCCAGTCCGTTAATTTCCATACAAACAAGTAAACACGCAAGGTGACAGTTCACACACTCCCGGAAGAGCAAGCTGCGAGCTAATGTGCCATAATGTACCATCCACCATGACAGTGAGGAAAACAAGCCAATACTACCCTTGTGCGGGTTTGGTAAAGGTTAGAGGGACGGTAATGTGAGCTGGTGTGGTTTTGTCTAGGGTGTCACGATGATGTCAGCGTTTTGGAAGTTCCGTTTGGTTACTTTCTGTTTCGTTTGCTTTGTTTTACATAGACACGTATGGCATTCTTTTTCAGTTCATTCAGTCTTCTAGCTCGGAGTAGGTACGGAGGAGATGAATGCCTATTGGATGAAGATAAAAAAACTATGCCGGCATTGTTATATGTTACCTAATTATGTATATACATAATAGGAAATGCTATTTCACCCGAATAGTTTCGTCTACGCTGCACTGCGGTGGTTGGATGGCGTCACGAAAATAATCTTGTTACTTATGAGAGTTATGAGTAAATGAACAGAAACGGATGAAAATGACAAATACGTACTCCTATTAACCCCCATTGACGGCATGACGTATGACATGTCACCGATATCATAACACATTTTTAGGGTTCCGTAGCCAAATGGCAAAAAACGGAACCCTTATAGATTCGTCATGTCTGTCTGTCTGTCTGTCTGTCTGTCCGTCTGTCCGTCTGTCCGTCCGTATGTCACAGCCATTTTTTTCCGAAACCATAAGAGCTATACTGTTGAAACTTGGTAGGTAGATGTATTCTGTGAACCGCATTAAGATTTTGATGCAAAAATAAAATAATAATAATAAATATTGGGGGCTCCCCATACTTAGAACTGAAACTCAAAATTTTTTTTTTTCATCAAACACATACGTGTGGGGTATCTATGGATAGGTCTTCAAAAATGATATCGAGGTTTCTAAAACATTTTTTTTCTAAACCGAATAGTTTGCGTGACAGACGCTTCCAAAGTGGAAAAAAGTTGGTCCCCCCCCCTCTAACTTCTAAAATAAGAAAATGAAAAATCTAAAAAAAACATATGATGTACATTACTATAAAAACTACCAACGAAAATTGTTTTGAACGAGATCTAGTAAGTAGTTTTTTTTAATACCTAACTTTGCAAGTTTGCACCTAATTTATATGGGGCGCTATACATACCAGGTGCAAACTTAACTTAAACACTTAGGGATGGAAAGTGTTTGTACGGAACCCTCGGTGCGCGAGTCCGACTCGCACTTGGCCGGTTTTTTAACATATATCCGTGACGTGACAGCCTTCTGAAGGTATAGGTCTCCCACAGAATCCCACTTTTGAGCATTTAGTCTCAAACCTTTTCATTAACCCCCGATGAAAAAAGAAGGGGTGATATAAGTTTAACACAGATACACCTGTGTGTCTGTCTATGACATCGTAGCTCCCACGGATGGACCAAGTTGAGTGTGTTTTTTTTTTATTGAAAGACTTCTTGCCGTCGAGATGGTTCTTAGCTATGTTTGATGGAAATAGGACCAGTAGTTTCCGAGATATTGAGCTTTAACTGGAACAAGTGACAAGATCTCAGCCAATATTGAAGCTAAGAATTCCAAATCTTGTAGTTATATTTAGTTTTTAGTCGGGGGTATTTTAAAAAAAATATTTCGTTTATTTCTTATACCAGTACCTATCATTGCCTCGTCAGACTACAACACCTTCCTTTACGAGTAATCTGATACACGAGTTTTAATATCCGACTCTCATCTAATTGGGAACCGTTGCATTAGGGTGCCATTGCCACGGGGTAGTTTATCATATCCAAAAAGTCATAAGTACGTATTGAGTGTTAATATACATAAGTTGTTTTGAATTCGGAAGGGAGCCCGTAACGGATTTATCGATCATGCGCACGAGCATCTGCCGCCCACGAATGAAGCCATACATACCGTGTAAGTGTTTTTGGTAATTCGTTCCAATGGTACTGCCTATGGTGTGGGTCATGTCATGATTTTAATTTGTATTGATTCGATTTAGCAGATGTTTTAGTAGTGATCAACGTACATTCAAAAGCTCTGCTCTTGTCGATGAAGTGATTATTTTGTTTTGTTTTTCTGTCAATGCATTGGACTCTTTATACCTACATATATAGTTTCTTATCACTACATACTCGTAGTATAAAACCAAGTCGCTTCCTACTGTCTGTCCATATGTATGCTTAGATCTTTAAAACTACTGTGATTCAAAAGAAAGGTTTATATATATATACCTAATACATGCATAATTTATCAGCATTGCACCCGTGCGAAACCGGAGCGGGTCGGGAGTCGGGAGTTATACATATTTAGTTTCTTATAACTTTATATTTGGATTAGCAACGAGCTCTTGAATTTCAGCATTCTTCCAGATTTTTCAACTGTCATCAGCACCCAGCGTTGTTCGAAAATTTTACAAAAGATCTTTTGTGAAAAATGTTTCATTAGTTGTTAATATGGACCACAACTTTTTTTATAATCATTGATACAAAGATCAAAACACAAGTGGCACAAAGAAAATATTTAAATCTTTATCCGTGATTTGTCATTTATCAATGCTTCGATAAAATAGATCTATTTTTCATTTATTTCCCAAAAAGGTACATAACTGTATGCAACTGAAATTAACTCGCCAAACTCCTAAGGCAGTTTGTTGGCGAGATTCATTCATTCATTACTTAAGAGCTCGGTTATCTATCGATAAGGAGCCAAAAAAGCTAATAGCAATGAGCTACCTTATGGTTCAGAAAATTATTTAAACTATTCTAACCCAATCGCAAGGGTGCCTCCGGCCTGCATTATAGTGTTAAGTTTCATGCATATAGATGCACCGCCGGCGGGCGCAGCTTTCACCAACATCCGAGCAAACACATTACTACCTGATCAATATACTATACTATAAATAATTATGGTATTATTGTAACTTAGGTATAAAACTAAGTTGATATGTTTGTTACATTTGAGTGCATTTTATCATTTGTTGAATGTTAAATTAGACCAATATGATTCGATTTTGCTAATGCCAGTGATCCAATAAAGTACCCATTGCATATAGAAAATAATTCACGGGAAAATTTTGTTTCAAGTTTATTTCACAAAATGAAAGTTAATACAATTGCCAGACGTATTGTCAAATGGCATTCTCTACCACTTAACCAAGACGGGCGAAATAGATATATTTGAGTGTTGTTTGACATAGTTGGATTTAGAGATACTCGTAGCTTTCTCCAGAACGTTTCCTGATTTGTATGGCAAATGTTTTCGAGAATGTTCTTTCCCCATACATATAGGGAAACTCTCGTGATCGGCACATCCCTAAGTTGGATTGTAAAAAATTCAAAAACACAGCCTACTGGGACAGAACCAAAAATAAGCTGAAAATCACAATATTCTCGTGAATTTATAAATGGACAACCACTTATAATGCGTTAAATACAAAACTAGGATCCGTATGATATTTATATGAGAATAGAACTACGTATATTATTTCTAAACAGATTAACTATATAAGTAAGTATCTAGGAAATACGTTCTAATCAGCGATACCTATACAAACCAGCTACTGGTTTTGTGGGAAAATGTATCTAGATTTAAGGAAATTTTAAAGTTCCTAATAAATAAATAAATAATAACTTTCCAAAAACGCTTGTAAAGACGAAACAAAATAAATTCCCGTCTTAATTGAAAAGAACTTGTTAATAAAGCAACAAGGGCTCTGATTTGGACTATCTCGGCCGGTATATTAAAGCGGGGTAATTAAATTAACTTGTTTCTTTGACGCCCCACTCTGTTCATATTTTTATTAAGCGTTGTGTAAGGTAGGGATGGGGCGTTTTGGGACGTTGTCGATGATTTTCCATTCAAATAGGTTTGTTTTCTGTATTCAAACGCTTTAAGTATTAATTTTAGGCAGAGCTAGTAAACGATACATAAACGAAACCTTAAAAATACAACATCGATAAAACAGGTAAACAAAGTTTACAATTTCATGTTGGTATATATATAAATAATAAAAAAAAAGCATTCAAATTAATTAACAATGGATATTTTTTTGCTTGAGAGCAAGGTGTTCCATTTTAATTATCAACATAATAGCATCCAACCCCATTTTTTCGTAGTATTTATATATTTATGTTATGGACCTAGTGATATATTGGGGCATTTTTCAAAATGCCCTATGTAACGTCACTAATTATAATGCCCTAGGCATTATGAAAAATGCCTAATGTATGACTTGGTCTATAACATATCATTGATTTTGTTATTTTCCATTCACCATTTGTTATCGACTTTCAGAGGAAAAAAAGCTTATTCATGAAATTCCATTTGGGAAATTTAGGCAACACAGGCCAATTATTAAATTGGCCTGTTATAAATTATGATCATTTTTAAAATAAATTATGATCATTTATAAATTATGATCATTTTGCGACAAAACTATACCTATCTCAAAAGTTAAGATGATGTCACGGTTTGTCGCAAATAATCAATGAATGCGTTATGCTAATCTATAAAACTGTAAAAATGAAATCTTTGTCCTTTGATCACACCTAAACGGCTGATCCGATTTCGAGAATTTTAGTATACGGGTAGCTTCGCAACCCATATGGTTAATAGGATAGTTTTTACCCGACTACGGAGAAGCAAAAGAGATGGTTATGACTTTTTCTTCCACGGGGACGAAAGTTCAAGGGCACCTTTTAGCAGATAACATAAAAGTAACACCCGTTTTATCGATATCGACGTCCCAACTCCCCTAATTTTTTCTTCGAAGGTGATAATTTCGAAGTTTGAACCCGGGCATAATTACAGACACGAGCCGGCCCGGGCTCGAGCATAATCGAGCCAATTACGCGGAAGCAATAAACAACGCAATTAACTCGAGCATTTTTGACATTGTGCCTCAAACCGCTTCAGTAGCCTTAAGTTGTTCCGGAGAAGTTTCGGAAGAGTTTAAAGACGGAGATCTTACCTACTTAAAGCTCCTTATCCGTTCAAAAATGCTGATTGTTTTAGACATTTTTCTCTATGATCAAACGCGTTTCTTAATGTTACTACTTACAACAGGGCTTTTGCAATTTATTGGTATATATTTGAAACCTACAGTTTGATTTTTTCAGTAATAATTTTTGTTTCAAAACAAAAAGTTAATTATGTTAAAAAAATAACTAAGTATGTTAGATTGGCATATACTTTACCATTTTAATAAATAACGGGGCCTTTATTTAACATCAAGTTTTTCAGAGATATTCGTATTTTGCCCATTTTATACGTTTTTTGGACACATAATCTATGAATAGTTATTTTGTATGTATAGATTTCTTTCTCACATTTATTGATTTTGCACCGCCTAACATATAATACATTTTCAAGTTCCCGACTACCCAAATTTCTTCTTGTCTGGAAGATATCGCTCTTTACCAATAAGACCCCGTGCTGTTTACCTCTAATTGCAATTTCTTGCATTGTATGTTTCCTGCTCGTTTCCTGAGGTGCAAGTAGTTACAATAAAAAGTACTTGCATTGTACATATTGTTGTCTCCAAAATGGCAACAAAACGCACGAAAGCATGTGAAACTTAAAAATGCACCAATTCATGTAGGTACTTAATCACACTTCATATCAATAACACTGCGGCAAAAACTAGCGTGTAAATCAAAATAACTAGGTCTTATAATGGTGACTAATTATTAGGAGCACGAAAGTTTTCCATGTGACGGCACTCACGCCATCTAGCGCAATCTGGCGGAAACCGCGGCTGTGTCGCCATCTATCGGTTCACGGCGTAATTACGGTTAATTTTTTCAAGTTGAGCAACGTGCGCGCAGGTAACATGCAAGTAATTTTGCTAATTGTTAGTACTTACTTCGTTTTAGAAAACGCTTATTTTGTGGCTTGTTTCGGCCTGTATTAATAAGGATGGTGGACCAGAATCATGGTTCGAATGGTCATCAGTCGCCATATATCCTAAGTACCAGTGAAATGTTTAAGTCTCGTGTGATGGCGACCCTGACACTATCAAGCTTTGCACCTGTTTATTTTGAACTAACCTCTCTTAAAGTCAATTAGGACAAATGCGCCATCTGGTCATGCATGTCGAAATATCGAAAGTATTAAGAACCTTAGGGGTCATCCATAAATTACGTCACACGAATTTCATGATTTTTTGCCCCTCCCCCCGTCCTTGTCACAGCTGGTCACATTTGGGAGACTCCCCCCCTCCCTAGTGTGACGTCACATATGTTGCAAATTTACATTTAGAAATTATTGAATGAAAACAGCGGTACCGAAATCGGTTTTATTTCCATTTTAATTTTTTTTTTTTAATTAACAAAACAAAAAACGATGATAGTAGAGCGAGTGGTCGACAAAACAATTGGCATCTTATATTTACACAGATATAGTTCTGTATGTGTTTGAGGTTTTCGTAAATTAATAGTTTAAAGTTCGTGTTTTAACACTTATAATAGATTTTGAAATGTGACGTCTCGAAATTTAGGACCCCTCCCACCCCCTGGTTACACAATGTCACACTTCGTCGACCCCCTCCCTTAACGTGTGACGTAATTTATGGATGGCCCCTTATATTATAATATAAGTATTAAGTACTACTAACGCCATCTTACTTTTGCCAAATAACTATAGTTGCGTAGTGCCATATTCCGAAATGGTAGGGTAGGTGGTAGGGGCGCTTATCCCACTGGCACACTAGTCTCGACGGCCCTTACCCTTTTTAAGTTAGGTATATGTGTGTCTGTATGTAGCATTGTAGCTCCCAAACTGATGGACCGATTTGAGTGTGGTAATTTTTTTTATCCAACGAATTGTCCGTCGCGATGGTTCTTAGCTATGATTGGTGGAAATACTAGTTTACAAAATATTCAGCTTTAATTGAAACCAGTGACGAAATCTCAGCCAGTTTTAGTAGCATTTTCTATATCACTCGTTG
This sequence comes from Apotomis capreana, assembly GCA_947623375.1. Classification (NCBI taxonomy): domain Eukaryota; kingdom Metazoa; phylum Arthropoda; class Insecta; order Lepidoptera; family Tortricidae; genus Apotomis; species Apotomis capreana. The sequence continues at coordinate 7,233,619 of OX392516.1, forward strand.
AGGGTTTCATGAAGACCAACTACTTGTGTCGGGGATGCATTATCTTTTTTTTTCTTTTTTCTACAACAAGCTCACAGACCAAACATAAGTATCTCCTACTGGTAACAATGATTAATGCTTTCTATATACTTACCTATCATCCTATAATGTAATATAGAATTCATTATACTTAGTAACGTCTAAACTAAACGTTCGTTCAGTTTCGAATTTCACTGACCATTACAAAAATGCAGGGAAATCTGGTTCCGTATACGGGTAGGGTAGGTACCTACACTTTGTCGCCTCGCCCCTTTTAGTTACCAGCGTCTAAATAAAGGTACCTATTTTAAAACAAACCAAATACGTTCTTCACCATTTCACACTCCCATCGACGCCAACCAAATTGGAAGCTAAATGTGTGAATAAAGCTATTTGCCATGAATGCCTCCGGGCACAAATTTCAATTATTGTCGCATCCGAATAGTTCTGTAGGGGCTGCAGTACGCGTCTGCACGAAAAACAAAATGCTTTTCAATGCTGTGATATCGCGTTTTTAATACGTTAGGATAGAATTGAATTGTTGAGTATCGCATTAATTTAAAATGCCAGTAGTAGCGCAGTTGAATGCTAAATATCTACGAGATCTTGAGACGTTAGTAGAGTTTTAAATGGTAGTAAAAGGACCTAAATAAGCGCCGCAAAGGAGGCCTTCTTTCCTAGAAACCTATTTCGTCGAATGTATCATTTCTCCGAAAAATAATTTCGCAGACTTTTTATTCCTCTGTAGTCATACACTTTGCATGATTCTTGCAAATAGGTATCATTCTATTGATTAGGTTAGGTTGGATTTATTTTATAACATTCTCAAATAGTTTACGGTTGCAAAGAAAAATGCTTTCTATGAAATGATCTTTCGGCGAAATAAAACATTCGGCGAAAAATATTTCTAGGAGTCAATATAGACCCCTCCCAAATCATCACACTTTGTGGAAGGCATACCCACATTTCTTCCGGTGCATGGTGGCCACAACGAAGAGACATCGTGGCGTGGCGACGTAACCGAGTGACGCGAGTCGCTAATTGGCTATGAAGGCACGCCCGAAGCAAACAAAAGCGAAATGCGGAGCCAAGCCCCATGGTGCGCGTCGGTGCTCCAGCTACCAGCACAGCTTGCGGCGCGGGTCTTTGGGAGCTATGGTTACTTTTATCACGTGATAAATAAGTGACTAAGCATCCGTCACGTTTTGACAAAATGCGAGCGTGTGTGAAGTGACAGATACTTTGTCTCTTATTTATCACTTGATAAACGTAACCATCATAAGGCTCCCTGATAGCCAAGTGAAGGTCTATGTCCACTTTTCCAGCAGTTAGCGTTTTTTAAAAGATGATGATAATTCTACGTAAATCGCGAAAATGAAATTTGCGAAGTGTTTATTAGGTCTGATACTGGCATTATTTCTCAATTTTATCGATACTTTAACTTAGACTAAGGTAAAGTATTGATAAAATAAAATAAAACCTATTTATAATCTCTGTGATATTAAAAGTACCAGACGGATAATGCAACGTTAATTTGTGTACCAAGGGCGTGATTTGCGTAAGTATTCTGACCTTAATTTCCTTAAATTAGCTTAGTTTACAACTGTGTAACTACGGTTAATCTGTAAGTGCTGTAATTTTTCTAAGGCTGACTGTTTAATAACACTTTCCGTCGATTTTTCTCATCTAACTCAGGCATCACGCTGCGGTCCTAAATACGTATCAATCAATGAATGATAAAAATAAAAACAAACTCGAGCGGGATTAGAGGTCAACAATTCTGCCGAAAGATGTCCATTGCTGTCAAAATCAAGATGTTGTTGCTGCCTTAAACAGAGACGACTGGAAGAAAGAGAGGGCGGCCTTTGCCCGGCAGTGAGACGGCACAGGCTAAAAATAATAATTATGTATGGAACGCAATACAATAGATGGTCGCCACCTTTCTACATGCCACAGAAATCTCAAGATATATCTTAATCAACTCCATCATTGAATAGTATTTTTTTATACGTGCAAGAGAAATTTTGAGTTGTGCAGATTGTCTTCGCCTGTACCTTAAAGTGGGCGTGTTAAAGTCATAAAGGGGTCATAATATTTTATTAGCCTTGCGATTTTAACTCCATAGCACCCTCGAAACGAGATTATCGCCCGGGGCGAACGGCGACAAATCATGTCTATGTCTACAGTTTAAACGGACTCGCGCTTGGCCGTTTTCCTAGTTTATAATGCTTAGTTATAAGGTTTATTTTTAATAGCCAACGATATACATACATATCAGACGATGATGTTTTAGCTCGCTCCATCATAAGTAGATATTCAAAAACAAGCTTCTAAACCTAATTTTTATAACAATTTTTCACAAAAAATAACCGATGTCAACAAGAAGAAATTGTATTTCCCAAGAATTATCCCGTAACTCCTAACCATTGAGGAGTCAGTGAAATGAGCTGCAGCACAGAATAGATATACCTACACAAGTACAAGCAGTAACCCTTGAAGTTTCCTGGAGGTATTAGCCCACCTCAACAGATAGGCCGCTGAAATGAATTTACATGATTTACTACCTATTGGAAAAAAACAGAAAAATATTTTCATCATAGATTTAGAGTCAAGGTTTTCGGCAGAGTAATTTCCATGACAATGATTATGAATGATGAAACCTGTAACGCCAACATTTATATCTAAGGATTTATAGAAGGGAAGAGAATGTGATGAGGACCATAAGTGCCTTACATGGACCAAATAAAGGAAAAGATATATGACATTTTATACTCTCGCGGTTTTTACACATAATTAACACAAATTATAGCACACTGTTTTGACTCTAGTTTAGAAGTTGTCACATTCCCATCTGCGTGCTACGCGTATATTGTGCATGCCACCACTTCTCTCCTGTGTTGGAGTTGGAACAAGATATATTAACGGCGCAGCGCCGAGCAACAGTGGCCTCCGCGGCACCGTTTCGTGCGACGACTTCATTATCGTTATTTGTTTCATGTTTTTGTTTCCCTTTTGTTATGTGTTTTAGTGTATATAGATTCATACGTTGTAACAATGAGTGACCCCTCTCTCCCTTCGCGGTTCATGTGCCCCCACTGTACAATTTCATATCGCTCCTTTACAGCTCATGGACTTAAAGTACACACTGGGCGCATGCACAAGGATGTGTCCCGTGCAATGCAGCCTCCTGGCCCCACACAATCTGATTTTTCGGCATCACAACAAGCACTCCGTGGCACTGTAGGCTTAGATGACCTGGCTACTCTTAAACAATCTGTGCCAGTGCTGCGTCACATCCCAAAAGGAGCCCGGAACCTGGCGGCCGGCAAAATGAGCGAACTCATCGATATATGCATTGAGTCCAACGGGACAGCCGAGTGGTTTGCTCTTCTTTCTTTTGCATATTCCGCTTTCAGGGCGCCTGAAAAATCAGGCTCAGGTAACCTTACCACAAAGGTAAAAAGGAATATCGTATCATCCGGATTTGAAGATTATTTAAGTAGCCTTCAGCTAGAGCCGGGTCCCCCGAGAAAACCCTCAGTTCTTAGGACTATACAATCTAAAGTTTTTGAAGGTGATCTTAGAGGTGCCGTCCGAATCCTTATGTCTGATGACGGTGTCGCACCGTCAAACCCTGAAACTCTCGCAACTTTACAATCAAAGCACCCGCCTCCTTCACGACCTTTAGCGCTCCCGCCCGAGCCTGACAGATCCGTTTCTGCACTAGAAGTAAAGGCAGAAGATGTTGCGCAAGCACTTAGTACATTTTACAACGGGTCCGCAGCTGGCTTAGATGGTTTACGCCCAGCCCATTTGAAAGAGCTTACATCCGCATCGGCTGGTGACAACGGTTTCCGGTTGCTCGAGTGCTTGTCAAAGCTATGCAACTTCCTCCTTAGCGGTCAATTAAATATTGCAATTTGCCCCTATATTTACGGAGCGTCTCTGTGCGCGTTATCGAAGAAGGACGGAGGGATTAGACCCATTGCGGTAGGTAGTACGCTCCGTCGCTTAACCGCCAAACTCGGGTGTTATGCTGTGAGAGAGGAAATGGCCGCTTACCTCGGGCCTCACCAACTAGGGTTCGGTACAAAATTAGGTTGTGAGGCTGCTATCAACGCAAGAAGAGCATTCTCGATGGATCAAAGGAACGCTGACTGTGTTATCGTTAAGCTCGATATTAAAAATGCTTTTAATTCAATCGAACGCGACGTTCTGTTGAGTGAGGTCAGAGAGAAGGTGCCGTCCCTATATCCTTTTCTATTTCAAGTCTACTCGTCTCCCTCCAATCTCTTTTATAACAATTCCCTTATCCTTTCCCAGGTCGGCGCACAGCAGGGGGATCCGCTTGGTCCTCTGACTTTCAGCTTAGCAATCCAAAAAGTTATATTAGGACTTCAGTCCCCCCTGAATGTCTGGTATTTGGATGACGGCACCCTCGGTGGAAAACCGGAGACGGTGGAGCAAGATCTGCTTACTCTCCTTCCGCGTTTTAGAGAGCTAGGTCTTGAGGTTAATTTTAAAAAATGTAAATATTTCTCCTGCAGCGCCAATTCCAGACCTTCATTTCCCACATTCAGTGCCTTACTTCCTGGGCTCAAAGAGCTATCAATTGAAACGTTCAATCTCTTGGGGTCTCCTATATTTCCAGATGCTATTCCTGAAGCCTTTGAAGTAAGAAGGCAACTTCTCCTCAATACTAAAGACAGGCTCAAAAATCTTTCAGCACACATTGCCTTGACTTTGCTTCGGTTTTGTTTTGCAGTTCCGAAAGTTACATACTTTTTGCGCACTGTACCTGTGTGGCTGCACCCTGTTCACCTTGATTCGTTTGACAGCGTGTTGAAGGAGACGGTTGAGTGTTTGCTTAATGTGTCGCTCAACGCAAATCAATGGGACCTGGCGGCTCTTCCTATCCGCAATGGTGGACTGGGTTTACGACGTGCACGCGATGTGATTTATCCCGCCTTCTTGGCGTCGACATACGGGGTTGTTGACCTTGTCAATGATATTTGCTCATTAGATGGTGGCAGAGTAAATATACCCTACGCTTCTGATGCGGTCTTGGCATGGTCGGCCCTCAACCCAAACGCGGATGTGCCCGAGAACCCGGTTCGTCAACGCTCATGGGACGACGTAGGGGTAAAGCGGGTGTTTGACGCTCTCAGAGAAGAAGCCGTGGGTGTAGATAGAGCGAGACTCAACGCCGTGTCGAGGCCTGAATCTGGAGCATGGCTTCATGCACTTCCTTCACCTCATCTGGGTACCTTGCTCGATAACGACTCGTTGCGGGTGGCCGTGGCTTTCCGCTTGGGCTGCGATGTTTGTGAACCTCATGTATGCATCTGTGGCACCATGGTGGAGAGCAACGGTCACCACGCCTTGAGTTGTTGTCGGTGTGCTGGGAGATTCTCTCGCCACTACGCCCTAAATGACATTGTCCGGAGAGCCCTAATTTCGGAAAATGTTCCATGCGTGCTGGAGCCCTCAGGCCTTAGCCGGAAGGATGGGAAAAGGCCGGATGGTATGACCTTGGTGCCTTGGCAGAAAGGTAAGTGCCTACTGTGGGACGCCACATGCGTCAGCACTTTTGCAACTTCACACCTTGGTCATACCACCAGGTCAGCTGGCGCAGCAGCGGAAGTGGCGGCAAATAGGAAGCTTGAGAAATACTCCGCTCTCACCAATTACCTGTTTGTCCCACTCGCGGTGGAAACTACCGGTGTTTGGAGCTCCGACGCACTAAAGTTCCTGAGGGAAGTGGGGCGTCGGTTACGAGAGAGAGACCATGACACCCGTTCCGAGTCGTTCTTGGTGCAGAGGCTGTCCATCGCGGTCCAGCGCGGTAACGCGGCGAGCGTGTTGGGCACTTTTGCACCGGGAACGATTCGGGGCGGGCTTTTTGATTAGATCATATCGACACCTCCTACGTATGATGATGCAACTGACATTTTTACGATTTTCGTTTTTTTGCATATTTAGGATCAAAATACTTATATCTACATGCTATAAAATTTTCATGACAAAATTACTGCTAGTTTTCGAAATAAAGTGACGTATACTGATACAACTAACACCGTTTTTTAATTTAGAACATCGTATACTGAGATAAGTCACTTGTACCACTGTACGCAGTACACCTATCAAGTACAAGTGGCAGTTATCTCAGTATGCTTGCTCGTCATCGTTGCGGACGTAAGATGTCCCACTATGCGCGACGGACAGTCGATGCGGCCTACGTCTTTTCTACCTACTACGTATCAAATTAGGCTTACTTTTGGTTATGATACAGTTTTCTCCAATCAGTACCGATGGTTGTTTGGAGTACAATAATAGCCATATGTCGCCATTACCTACAGTAAACCAGAGTCACCACTAGGGCTGCCATCCGACCGGGTTTCCCCGGATTTGTCCTAGTTTGAAGCCGTCCGGGGTTTAATGTCAATAAAAAATAAAGCATTTTTTTTTTATTTTATTTATGGGGGAAATCCAAGTTACGCCAAATGTCCGGGTTTTTAAGTCTTTGTCCGTATTCGGCGAATTTAGAGATGGCAGCTGCTTAGTTGGCACGACAGGCAATTGTAAAGTAAAATAGCAAAAAAGATGTCGGTAACTTACGTGTAATTTAAAAAATATTGGGATCAACGAACAAAGAAAGTAAAAATCTAATCATGAGTTTAAATAAAAAAAAAATACGGGAAAAACAAGCCAAGAAAATAAATAATAAACATATAAGACAACAATTACGTTAAATTTTAGTGTCTGAACGGTTTTTTTTTTAATAATAAATAAATTTTAAGGGACCATCTTACACGAATCGACCCAGTGTCCCAAGCAAAGTAAAGCTTGTACTATGGGTACAAGATGACGATAATATATATACATACTTTATAAAGTACATGTAGAGATAACATCCATGGCCAGGAATAAATATTCAAGTTCATCACACACATTTTTGCTGGCGGCTGTTTGAATTTGATTGAAATGTATAATTTGTACAAGGAGTCGTTTAATTCTACCAAATACGAAGCGCAAGCTTAGTCTGTTCGACAATACCGTGATATTTTCAGTCAAAATATTAAGTTGACTCTTGTCACATTTACGAGAATTTGAAAACACCTACTGAAAAACAAACATCCAAACACATGTGCACATGGAGGAAAGAGACTTGAAATAAATAGGAAAAAAAACTCAAACTTAACAAAAAATGCGACTGCTGTATTCGACCTTCAAAAACCTTGTCATCTCCTCACGGTAATATAAGCATGTTTTATTACAATAAAAACTTAAACTGTATAATTCACAGCATTTGGTTTGGGAATGCTACTTGTTAAGTACTGTTGACATGACTAAATGACAAATTATTTGACTTAATTAAATTAATACTTCAAGATGATGTAGATGAATTCATGTTTTGGTCTGACAATTCTGATGGACAAAATAGGAACCGGAATCTACTATATATAAATATTAAAACAGTAATAATGTTGATAATACCGCTGTAACAAAGACAAAAACACCATTCCCTAAATGCGGGCTGTGATTTTATCATTTTAATTGCCTTTTAAATAAACGTAATTTTAGTGTAATTTTGCTTTATTTATTGTCTTTCAAACGTAATTTGCTTAAATATCCTAAATACAAACCTCTGAACTTACTATATTGGACATAACATACAAAATAACCTTAACAGTATACTGGTACATAACGGAATGATTCAGGCGTATACTGGTACAAGTGACAAATCAGATGAAACTAACCGATCAGATCCATCCAAACACGAGCTATGAGTTTGTTTATATATCTAATAAATGTCCATAATAGGCATAATAATAATATAATTATCCATATTAATCTAATCATAGTTTACGACGTATACTGGATCAAGTGGTAGTTGTATCAGTATACCAAAAACTTAGAACTAGTAAATTTCACGTATACTGATATAACTACCTTTTTTACTAAAAGTACAATTAATTTTGAAATAGTAAATATGTAGATTTAAGGAAAATATATTCATTAAAAGTATTTGAAATTTTCATTACATTATTTCAACGTATGAGTTAGTTATGGCACTTCATACCTTTGAACAGCCGTCCTGTAAAATCGTGATTTTGCACTTGTATCAGTATACGTAGGAGGTATCGATATTTAGGTTTAGTTATTAGTTTTATTGTTTAATTTAATTTATTGTTATATTTTATTCTGTTGTACCTATTAATTATAGCGTGTCTATCGTGATATTTCTTATTTACCTTCATAATCTAACGTTTCGGCGGGGTTGCACACGCCGTGGTCTCAGATGTACTGGTGAATCAGCGAGCTGTTACTGGAGCTGTCGGCCAATGGAGCTACTGTAGTAATGTAGCATTATTTAATCGTACTGGTGAAAAGTTTGCTGTAGGATATTATAATGTAGGTATATCCAGGTTATGCAGGTAGTCCGTAGCTTCAGGCAACAAATTAATATAGAGGTCCTTTGGGTCACCCCAGTCCAGTATCGTCGTTTTGGACAGTGATCCACGATATGCTGCACAGTTTAATGTTGCAATTAAACGAAAAGATAATAATGTCGTATGGGCCAAACTAACGTACGTGTAGCTGCTAAGTTGAGGGCTCAAAAAAGAAACTAAATATGCTTGTACAAAACGTTTGCGGCAGACTGGATTGCGGGAAAAATAAATTCTAAATTTTAAAGCAAATGTCAAGTGCAAATCAATAATTAGAGAGGCGGTACAGTCGTCGCGAACACGCGCTCTAATGACTGCCTGTTACTCCGCTCCGCGCACAATGCTGCCACTGCCACGAACAGCTTTCGCTAATGACTGTACTTAAAGGGATTCTATTTAAATAAACAATGTAATATTTTTCAACTGACTTAAACATTTTTGAACTCAGTTCGACGAATTGAACTATAAATATTCTTACTTACTTATTGTTATAATATAACGGGACTTAATTGCGTTCAAAAAGTGTTTATTGTATTACCTCGACGTTTCGAACGTGACGTTACGGTCATTGTCTCGAAGGGACTGAACCCACTTACTTACTAGCGGAGCCTCATTCTAATTTGGAAAATAATTAAGCTTGAGGGGAAAATAGAGAATTAAAGTTTATTCTAAGCTTATTTTTTCTATAAATTTAATCATCACTACATAGTATAAAACAAAGTCGCTTTCTCTGTCCCTATGTCCCTTTGTATGCTTAAATCTTTAAAACTACACAACGGATTTTGATGCGGTTTTTTTTAATAGATAGAGTGATTCAAGAGGAAGGTTTATATGTATAATACATGCATAATTTATCAGCATTGCACCCGTGCGAAGCCGCGGCGGGTCGCTAGTGTTATTAATATAATGCAGATGCTGATATTTGTGTAGTTAAGTTATTTAACTCATTTAACTGATTTTAATGAATTAAACGAAATTTTCGAAAATTAAATAATTAACGAAAATATATTATATTAGAAATACTTACGAGTACTTATAAAAACGTAATGATAAAGACTGGCGCCATCAGATAAATAATAACAAATAATGCATTCATAAATTATCTGAAACACGACACTTTGACAAGGCATCAGAGTGCATGTCAGTCACACTCAGTTCTTATATTTATAGTTATATTATAGTTTACGCGAGGTTTGGCACCGACTTCGAAGGGTGAGTCAAATGTAATCTGTACTTGAATGGGTTATTTTTGGTTTTTTAGTTTTACTGAAGCCGGTTTTTTTTTGCTTTTTAGTGGTTCTAGTGGCCATCTGTGGTGTTCATCATCAGTTTACTTACATCAAATCCTATTTACTGAATGTAAATTCTTGACTTTATCAATAAATTACCGAAAGCGCCGTACATGTCCCTATAACATTTAAAGAGTTCCCTCGATTTCTCCAAGATTCCACCATCAGATCCCGACTTAGTGCCAACGGGACCAACAGAATCAGAATCAGAATCAGAATATTTATTGATAAAAAATTCATTTTACACGTCATGGACAGAAATACATATAATTATAATATTATTAAAATTATAATTTGTAGAACATGTTAGTTACTTAAAAATCATCCGTTTACAGTGTCATGTTATTGTGTAGGTACATTCGCAGGCACACGCCTGTATCAAAAAACAACTCATTGAGTGCATTTACACTTTTGTTATTATACATTTTTTACATAATATGTTGGTTATTGGTAAAACAGTAAATTAGTTTGATAAGCATCATGTGTTGGTCAATTTTATTTTCTCAAGGAATTCATCGATGTTGTAACAGGCCATCTCTAATAAAAAAAAATTCAGCTTTTTATGAAATGTTGTATTACTCGGCGAGTTTTTAATTTCTTGTGGGAGAGCGTTGTACAGTATTGGCCCCATTATAGCGAGTGATTTTCGAACCTTGGCTAATCTCCTCAGCGGGATGAGTAACAGGTGCTGGCCGCGCGTGTTCCTGCCGTGCTGCTGCGCACGAGTCGTGTAAAGGTCAAGGTTGTGCCTCACAAATGTGCAAGCCTCTAGAATATACACACTAGGTAAGGTTAGGATTTGGTATTCTTTAAATAGATCTTGTGCAGGGTGATAGTATGGTTTGTTAGCAATAATGCGTATGGCTCGTTTTTGGATCTTAAATACCCTCTCACGATCAGCTGCAGTAGCCCAAAGATCAACACCGTACGTTAATATAGAATGAAAATATCCAAAGTAGGCTAATTTCATATTTTCATTGGTTAAAGTTGGAGCGAGTCTTGATAGTGCAAAGCATGCGGAACTCAATTTGTTACAGGTCACGTCTATATGAGTGGACCATGTGAGACCAGAATCAATTTTGAATCCTAGATAGTTTACCTGATCGACTTGTGGAACCTGTATGTTATTTGACATTATATTTAGTTCCTCGTTCTTTGTTTTGCGTAACTGAAAATGTATCAGGTTAGTTTTTTCTAGGTTAAGTTGCATACCATTCGCTAAAAACCATGTAGATATTCTTTCGATGGCTCGACATAGGTTCCGTTTTAAGTTCAATACGTTATCAGCATTGACTATTATACAGGTGTCATCAGCATAAGTTACGTATTCAGGATCCGAACAAGCAGCAGTTATATCGTTTACAAGTATAAGAAATAAATAATTTCCCATTGTTGATCCTTGGGGCACCGCGCAACCGGCCAGCGATTGGACGTTAGACTTTGAATTATGTACATATGTGCATTGCTTTCGGTTATTTAGAAACGATGCTATTGTATTCAGAAAATTGCCTGCAATACCATAACGTGACATCTTTTTTAGTAGAAGCGAGTGATCGACCATCTCGAAGGCGCGCGACAAGTCGCAGAATATGGCCGCGACCTGCCGCCCGCCCTCGAGGTGCGCGAGCACTCGCGACACTACGTCGCGCGCCGCGTGTACCGTGGACCGGCCCGACTGGTAGGCATATTGTTGTTTGTTTAGTAGGTTATTCGAAATAAAGTAATCTATTATTCTTTTACTCAGTAGCCGCTCAAACACTTTTGAGACAATCGGTATCAAGGATATTGGTCGATAAAATTTTGCTAGGTGCATTTCACCTTTACCTTTGTAGACGGGTTGCACCTTAATGATTTTAAGAGAGTCCGGGTAGACCCCGTTTTCAACGCAGTCATTAAACAATTTTAATAATAAGGATACTAATATCGGTGGTAAGTGGTTAAGGGTGTGAGTGGACATGTCATTTATGTCTCTCGACCCTTTTAGTTTTATATCTCTAAGGATTTTTAAAATTTCATCGAGCGTAAATAACTTAAATTTAAACGTTGGCGATATAGGCGGTAGATAATGATCTAGATAAGCGAGCGCGTCGTATATGCGAGGTTTTGTGTTGTTATCGTTGGCTGTTATGTAATAGCGGTTGAGCTGGTCGGCGGCGGCGGCGGCGCGCGCGCCCGGGCTGTCCCCCGGCGACCCGCTTACGAGTACATCCAGCCAGCGCAGTGTTCCCGCCGGTATGATTTTTACACGTCTCGGACGCAACGACACGCCACACACTACGCTGCATGTCATCAGCACTAGATATAAGGTTATTTACGTACTCACTTCTCGTATTCTTTAAGGCAGACGAGTAGCACGCTTCGAGATGCAATAGGTTCGAAAAAGACTCGATATCGGTTGGGCCCTGTATTAATTTAAGTTTGCATGAACGTATTTGTTGACGCAATTGGCGAACCTGATTATTGACCCACACATTTACATGGTTCGTGATGGGATATTTTTTTAATGGAAAATATATATCGAAAAAATGTTTTATTACATTTAGGACCGATTCTATCTGTTCACCAGGACCTGTCCATTTAATTAACAGTTTACTCCAGTCATATTCATTTAGACTTTTAGTAAAGTTACATATGTTATTACTTGAAAACAACCGTTTTGTTATACATGTGTTTGATACGTTATTTCTACATATGTTCAAAACAACGGTTACGCTGTGATGATCAGATAGATACATATCGGTGCATAACACGTTTTTTATCATTGAGTTATGTACATTAGTGTAAATGTGATCGATACAGGTTTCGGAAAATTCGGTTATTCTTGTTGGCAAATTGATTAGTTGTTTAAGGTGGTTGCAGCGATGTCACTTTCATACAAATTGTTTGATCACTACACACTTAGGCGGTTATGGCTTTAGGTTATTAAACATTCTTAAAAAAATCTTTAAGCGATCTTATACTCGCCAATGAAATCAGTTTTGCTATAAATCATACAATTACAAAGTTATTAACGCTTTAAAACCCGTTGAAATATTGTCCATATATGTATGTGTGCATTGCTTTTACACAACATACAAACGTAAGCACACGTAAAGCTATTCATGAACAGTGCGCTCTGAAATATAATACTACTAAACTTATGATTTAGGATAATACATTTTAATTGATGTTTCGATATGAATGCATAACAGTTTATTTTTTTTAATGATTACAGCTTTCATTAAACATGTAACAAATAATTGGAAACATTTGGTTTTTAAAGATACCTATCTATTTTGTGTATTTGCTCATAATCATAACAATAAAGTGGAATAGATTTCGAACGCACTAAATCTTGTGAATGAAATAGGTAATGAATTGTGATTTGTGTCAATAGGTACTGTCAATTGTGGAAATTCGTATAAAAATTAATCATGTTTGGTTTGCATTTTTTTCATTTGAGTTCATTTCGTGAGTTTTTACTTTATGTAAAGTGTGAATAATGAAACGTGCATATAATAAACATGTGTACTCAGTACATAGTGATCCCTAAATGATATTGCGATATCATGGGTCAGAAATTGCGGTTTACGGTTCAGAAATATTGTGTTTGTAAACATTACAAATCGAAGCGTCCTGCCGTGAAAGAGGTGTCTCGTGCTATTTTCTTTTTAGGCGAAGACAAGCATGGCGTGATGAGATGACAACCGTGTAACCAATCACAAAAACTGAACGCAATCGCTCGCTTTGGGTGATGAAAAAAAAACAAAGCTGTTCTAGTAGGTTCATATAGGTAGTGTCTTCTCTCTGACTGAATTGATACCAAGACCTATATACCCATGTTTATCAATAGGTGTGGGAAACAAAATTGTTTTGGAATTATCGGTTCAGTGACTAAGTTTAACTGTAATAAATAACACTAATTACCCTAACACCCTATGATAATCACATAATAGGTACTGCATACAGCGGTTTCCATTGCAGGCATTCTTGTGACGTAATAAATAATTTATTTACAGATTCAAGGCCAGCTTAGACCTTCTTCAAAAGGGATAACTGCAAGATGATTTCCTTCATTGATTTATCAACAACAATAATGTCAATTAAAGTTCATACAGATGAAGGCTTCATCCAAGAAAAGCTGCAGAAACTTATAACTTTCTACAAAACATGCGTGTTGCCTAAAATAATATTACAACGTATACCTGCAAACCACATATTATGTAAATATCAACCTTCGTTTTCAGGTAGCCGTACTATCCACTAAACAGCACTAAACAGAAAGAAGCCTAAGTAACACACCTAGTTTTAACGAAAAAATTGAAAATAGCGAAGATCTGGGGGTTAAAAAGAAAAATAATCCACCATTTCGAATTAAAGCGACGTCTACAACTCACACAAACATTAGTATTATAATAAAACCCACACGTAACAAAAATTGTTTTATTTTATTTAGTGGTTGGTGGTTCTAAAATCCATATATAATAACATATATTGTTATATATTTTTATATGGTGCTGCGCTCAGTTAGTAGTAGTTCTAGTAGTTATATATTTTTAGACTGAACATTTTTACTATTAGAGACTCCATGGAACCACGATCTAGAACCACGAAAATCCCAACCCTAATCAGTACCTACTATTCTTGATGTCGGGTTTTTGTATATCAGGTCAGAGTAGGTATAGCAAAAAGGGCCCGATCTTGGCATTAAGTAATAAAGAACAGAGCTATACTTGTGATTTTTTTCATCGTAAATTTCTAAGTCCCAGCACAGAATAAATGATTGTACAAGTAGTCCCAGGCTACGTAGTAATTATATGGCAACTTAGGACCGCTCTAGTTCTTAAACGGGCAAGATAATCAAACAATTGTAATTTATAATAGATACTTATTGGAGCGGAGCGAGCGAAGCGAGCGAAGCTCCCATGGATCGACTCGAATGGACTTCGTAACAATGCGCAGATCTCAGCGAGTTCTCAACCGATTTTAGAAATTTTTGTTTTAAAATGCACAAATTAAATTTCGCTAGGTCGTGACGAAGAGAAAATTTCGAAAAAAAAAAAAAAACCGCTCCAATCTATGGTGCAAGCTTAGCCGGTGGCTGACTCTGCATCGACCTAGTTTTAATGTATTCTTTGTAATCAAAAAAGTAACAAAAATGAGAAAAATATTTATCAACAAAATATATTGTGTCCTAAAATTGGGCCCTTTTTGCTATACCCCAATCTATCATTCAGAAACACTTAGGACAAACTCAATAACATCACAAATCAGAATCACAATATATCAGAACAGAAACCCAACAAAAATACTTATTTAATTTCACCACATACTTAAAAAATACTTATATGTAGAACTGCTAAAGATTTGTAATTTCTTCGTATTATTTATTTCGACAATCCAGCCCGTCTAATACAACTAGGCTTCACGGTTCTTGACGCGCGACATAGCAACGCCCGTCAGTCTCCTACAGTACCGCAAAGAAAGAGATAGGTAATATTTTTCGCGCGAGAATGAGTCGCGCGTCAGTTGGCAATCTTCAAATTCATCATCAAAATCAAATATGCATGTTTGTTTATTTTGCGCTTACTATCAAACTGACAGGTGATACGCGACTCTTTAATGAATGAATCGCCCGCACACACTCACGATTATTGTCTATTAGTGTGCGTACTTGCTGATTTTTCACAAATTGCCACCACATGGGAGAATAAAAGAATTTATGACGTGATACTAATACTGCATGAATAAAAGACAAATACGCGGACTCGCCAATATACAAATTTTATTTCAAACTAAAGTAACATACGAAATAATAGACAAAAACCACAAATCTTGCTTCCCAGCGCCATCTAGCGTGAAATGTCTAGTTTTGTTTCCTCTGCAACCACCTTAAGACCGAACTGTTTGGCAATGTTACTTAAGATCTTAGCATTAATATCTTTTGCAAGGAAATCTATATTCAAGTCGCCTACAAGTACCACCTTATATTTTTTTAAAGCATGCAAGTTACACAGCTCGTTAAGCTTAGAGAAAAATAAGGGTACGTCACCACTTGGAGATCTGTAGATACACACCACGACTAAGTCTAGACCGATACATTCTATCCCGCAGGCTTCAAAATGTGTCTCCACAGACAGACTGGTCACTTCCTGCCGCTCAATGGTAATGATGTCATGTTTTACGTATATATACATGATCCTCCGCCTCTGCGTAGGGGTCTCGAGTACTGAGCGCGAAGACTGTAGTTCAGGATATTGACGCAGCCTATTTGGGCAGCCTGAAGCCAGTGTTCCGTCAGGCACAGCACGTCAACGCGATCACGCAGGGCAAGTTCACACTCAAGTTTGTAGGTTTTGTTTTCCAGTCGATTTATATTTTGGTGAAGGATGGTTAAAGGTGCCTCATTGCTGGTGATTTGAGTTTGAGCCTTGGTTGTCGCAGGCTGGTTGTGTCTTGTTCTCTCTGGGGCGCGGGCGTAGAAAGGGTTGCCATTCGGAGACACTTACGTTCACAGGCCAGACCGTTGTTGAAAGAAATTCCTCGAATACCGCAGATGGGATACAGATTTTAAATGAGGTGTAGGTATCACGTTTTGACACTATTTGTTCAGCGCTATAATCATAACCGTCACGAATGTTTTTTAAGTAACTAGTAATACAATCGGCAGTTGTGCCTTTCTTGAAGAAACACGCATGGAGGTATTTATGTACTTGTACTCCTTGCAGCGTGGTATTCTCGGCTGTCCCCTTCATCACGGTGGCCGGTCTGATGGAGCGACGACGTGGTTTTTGGGCCAATTTCCACCCATAATTATCTTCGTAGCTCGTTCCAGGCTCTTCTGTTGCCTCCACATTGATATTTTCAGGAGGTTGTTGGTCACGATCATTTTGAGATTGAGAAAAGTTTGTCGAATCTTGTTTTATTAACGGCTTGTTTGTAACGGTTGGTTTCGATTTTGTAGCCGCGGTCGGTTGGCGAGATGATTCTGCTTTGTCAGCTCGGCTGGGTCGTGTTTGCCGTGCTTGTTTCGGTTGCGCTGCTAGCTTCTCTTTCGCACGCATTGCAGTTTTGCGCGCTCAGGTCGCGCATCCTTGTTAGTTGGAGTGGGACGACTAGTAGGGGTCGATGCACTGCTTGATTGGCCCGGAGTCGATGTCACACTATTGTTGTCCCTTTTTGTCACTAGTGATTGGGAGTTCGGTTGATTTTTCTTGAAAATAACTGATTTTATCTCGTGACTTTCGTTGTTAATTTGGTTTAATTTTGCAAAAACAGCACTTAGTTTTTGATCCATAGGTTGTATTGCACTTAGTAGTAAGTTTAGTATATGTTCACTGTCGATTTCAGACATTTTATTGAGTTTTAAGAGGTTGTTTACGGGAGCTGTCAGTGCACCGTGTCACAGACCGAGTGAGACTCAACTCAACTCGGAGTTATACCCTTTCGATTAAAAAAAAAATATTGAAAATCGGTTCACGGTTCTCGGAGATATCGAGCAACATACACACAAAAAAAAAATTAGTTCGAATAGAGAACCTCCTCCTTTTTTGAAGTCGGTTAACAAGCTCTAAGAAACAGTTTTCGATATTGCCGATAAGTGTAATTTATGGTGTTGAGGAACCATAACAATATTGCACCCTTGTTTTTGCAAACTGTTCTGGCGCAGTTGTAGTGCACCTGCGTACTGGAGATCCTGAGTTCAAATCCCGGCCAGGGCAAATACTTGTGTGATGAACTCGATTTTTTGTTGCTGGGTCATGGACGTTATCTTTATATGTAGGTAAGTACTTATTATTTCAATATTATGTATATCGTCGTCTAGTACCCATAGTACAAGCTTTACTAAGTATTGGGACTAGGTCGATTGTAAGATTGTCCCTTAATATTTATTTATTTTATTTAGAGTTTGCTTAAAACTGAAGTTTTAAGTAATATCTGGTGCGAGTCGCATAATCGGAAGGAGCCTGTGATATTGAATAAGCGAGACGCCGTGTGAGAGGATTGCGCTGAGAGTATCAGAAGGCGCTCCGACGCATCCTTGGGGATTCGCGACACTTGCACAGGCGCAGTAGGCTATCCGCAACCAAATCTGCGTCACCACTTCACCAGTCACATCCAAGTCACGTTTTGACGAAATGCGAATGTAAGTGACAGATGCATTGTCACTTATTTATTACGTGATAAACGCAACAATCATGGCACCCTGCGAGCCTATGAGGGTTGCTTTTATCACGCGATAAATAAGTGGCAAAGCATCCGTCACGTTTTGACAAAATGAGAGTGTGAGTGACAGATGCTTTGGTTTTATTTATTAGGTACGTGGTAGTCGCAACCATCGTAGGTACCTTGAACTATGAATGAGAGTCAGAATGGCCTTCACAAAATAGATAAAAAACCACTATAATATGAATATTTTTTATTCAATCTGTAGGTACTATTTCGTAACTTCTTTAAAAAAATTAAACGCACCGTAAAATGAGCTGCAGAATTGCACGGCCCATTTATGACTGAATTCATAAATGGGCCATAAACACGTGAGACAGTGAACCTGAGTATATTTCGATTGCGCCTTTACCATAATGGCTAACTCACACAGATAACTAATCTAAGGGTCCTAAGGGATACAATCCACATTATTCATTGCTGATCAGTAAAAAGGATCGTTAACATCAGTCAATACTTGAGAGCCTAACCCAGATTCATAGCTCGAACGATTTTTATGAATATCTGAAACAAATGAAAACCTCATATTAAATACTTGGAGATAAGATAACACATAATATTATTCGCAATATAATCGGTCAGGGATCTAATGACACCATCTATTTCCATTTTTTTATTTCGTCCTTCTGGACAGGCTAAAATTATAGGCCATACCGCCTCTCATTTCCATACGCCATCATGGCGGGAATTCAATCTCATTCTAATACAGGCCTCAGTATTGAGAGTTAACTACTCTTGGCCCAGTTGGCCCGTTCCGAAATACTGCTATAACTTCGTTAGTACCTACAAACCTACTCAAGACCCGGGCACAGAAAACGCCAGGGGGCTATCGAGAAAGAAAAAAATTACTTCATTTGAAATATGCATTTTTCCAATTCTTTCGTAGTCCAGACACTGTAAACATACTGTTTAAGCAGCATATGGCACAGGTCGCAACTTCAACTCGTTAAGTTAATATAATAGGGCTCAACATCCTGTCCAAAAAATGAGGCATAATTTTAGTTAAACATGGTCCCAAATAAATCTACTCTAACTGAACCTACGGTTTTGTCTCCTCTATAAACGAATCTCATACTCGAAAAATCCAATGTGCCAAAAAGGCGGCACATTGAAATGACTGAGCGTATTACACGAAATGTGTGAGAACGGCACAATGTCAACGTCTGAAGCCATAATGGACCTCTAGGCCTGCCAACATATTCGCGATATGCGCCAAGCAATAACCGCCTTATTTTAAACGCGGGAAAGTCTTAGGGGATCACTGCCAAGTTGGTAGAACGGTAAATCACGGGGACATATAACAAATGAGTGGCGACAGGAATCCAATGAAATACATACCACGTAGACGTTTTTGTTCGAAGCGTGGCGATATGTTCGTAAATTGATGTCATAAGGGAAACTAAGGGAACAAATTAAAATACTTTTAGCGGATATGTGCATTCAACACTAATATCTGGTAGAATGAGTTTTCTACCCCACCGGGACATGGCAGCGGAACCAGCTACAAAACTCTTACAAAGGTATGATAGCCAAGAGCCAACCGTCGCCAGTGAGTTAGGTTCTTGTGATTTGTTTTTATGAGGTAGCTGCCGACCTCGCTGTGGGGTCCCGGCGAGGCACGGCACTAGGACAAAAAAATATCTTTCTCATTAACATTGAACCATTGTTCAGTGTATGTATATTTATTTAGAGAGTCCAATTAGGTTACATATAGTTATATGTTTTTTTTTTTTTTTTTTGCGTGCGGTCACAGGGACTATTTATTTTCAACTAACTTACATACACAGCGTTGTATATGAATATAATGAGACACATGCATGTGTGTGTTAAATGAACCAAACATACCGCCCACCAAAAAATACATTTTTTCACCAGGCGGACCACTCAGGCCTAAGATTTATCAAGTTTCCACTAAGTCTATCTAAACTAAAAGATGCATATCATAAAAAATGCTAACACATGCATGTCGGCTCTTACAAATTTATATTAATAAAAGGTAAGACCAGTAATAGGTCCTCACTAAACATTACTTAATTGTCTATAATTAATTGTAGAAAACAATTCAATTCTTATACTAGAAATTACTTAAAATTTCAGTAAAGTAAAGAAACAAAAAAATATATGCCTAAACTAATATTAGGATGACACGAAAAGTCATGCAGCAAGCAATACAGAAATAAGAGTTAGTCTATATTAGTGTTCACAGGCATTTCACACAATTTAGACACCGAGCGTTTAGTAACGTCCCCACGACACCGTACACTGTACACACGAGTTGCTCCGTCTGGACCCGGGTGCTTCTGTACAATACGGCCGAGCGACCACTTTCCTGGAGGAAGTTGATCATCCTTTATTAATACTATGTCTCCGATGTCAAATTCAGATCTCCTCTTTAACCATTTTGGTCTTTCTTGAAGTCGCGGGAGATATTCAGTTTGCCATCGGTGCCAGAAATCTCTAACGAGTTTTTGCGTAAGTTGCCACCGAGATAACCTGTTAATGTTAATTTCACGCAAGTCAGGGCTCGGCATTGTGACAGGGGCTTCTCCTATTAAAAAATGTCCAGGAGTTAGTGCTTCACTGTCAGGATCTGTCGGGTCAAGAGGTGTCAAAGGTCGAGAATTTAAGCACGCTTCTATCTCACATAACGTAGTGGTCATTTCTTCAAAAGTGAGACTGGTGGTAAGTACTCTTTTCAAATGAAATTTTACCGACTTGACGCCGGCTTCCCAGAGACCTCCAAAATTAGGACTGTAGGGAGGTATAAAGTGCCATTGGGTCCCTTCTTCTGCGAGCTTATTGGCTAAGCAACCCGGCAGTTGCAGTCCTGCTTCCTTCCAGGCTGTGATTAACTCTTTATTCGCGCCAATAAAGTTCCGTCCCTGGTCACTCCACAAATGGGTGCACCTACCTCTACGAGCCACAAAGCGTTTGAAAGCTCCAATAAAAGACTCCGAGCTCAGGTCACCCACCAGTTCCAAATGAATGCATTTTACGGCCATACAAATAAAAATTGCTATATACGCTTTGTTGGATTTAGCCCCTCTGCCTCGTGACATTAATACTTGCATTGGTCCGGCGAAATCCACTCCGCTATGCAAAAACGGTCTTGCTTGCGTAACACGGACCTTGGGTAGATCTCCCATAATCTGAGTTCTTGTCTTCGCTCTCTGCTTAGCGCAAACAATGCATTGATGAATATGTGCCTTAATTGCATTTTTAGCGCGGACTATCCAGTATTTTGATCTTATATAGCTGAGCATTAGAGGCAGTGTGCCGTGTAGTGTCTTCTTGTGAGCATCTGCGATAATTAACGAAGATAGGGCGTTTCTAGCACTCAGAATAATAGGATGTTTCTGTTCCTCAGGTAAGTCCGAATTTCTTAATCTTCCGCCCACCCTGAGGATATTTTTATCATCAAGGTAAGGATTTAATGATTTTATTTCACTATTTTTCTTGACGTATTTATTTTTCTTTAAACAATCCAATTCTTCGTTGTAATCTCTGTCTTGTATTATTTTTACACATCTTAGCAACGCATCTTCTAATTCTATGGTAGTTAATTCTCTTTCGATATTCTCAGGGTTCCTTTTGCTGTTTAATAATCGCAAAGTATAGACAATAGTTTTCAAAAGTTCAGGTAAAGTATCAAAGTTTTCGAAATTGATTCTGGCTTCCTTCTCTTCTATATTCAAGTTAACTTGTATAACCTTCCTTCTTTCTAATTCTGTTTTCTTTATTTCAGGTCTTCTATAAGGAACATCCTGGGTCTGTAGCCATTTTGGGCCTGTCCACCACATCGGGTCATGTACAAGGTCTTGCAATGTTGACCCTCTACTGGCTACGTCTGCTGGATTGTCCTCAGAGGCTACATGGTACCATCTTTGGTTGCCAATGTTGTCCAGTATTTCAACCACACGATTGCAGACGAAGACGTTCCATCTTCCAGGGTCTCCAAAGAGCCAGGACAAAACTACCGACGAATCTGTCCATGCGTATACCTGCTCGTCGGGTATTCTCATTGCCTCTTGTACTTGCTTCAGTAACCTCGATAGGAGTACAGCACCACACAATTCTAGTCTTGGCAAGCTGACGGGTTTCACAGGCGCCGCGCGTGTTTTGGCCGCAACAATTCGCGTTTTTATATCTCCGTCTTCTGTTTCAACTCTCAAGTAAGCCACAGCAGCGTACGCCTTAGTAGAAGAATCACAAAATCCATGTAATGTAACCATTTGCAGATTACGTTGACTGGTATACAACCATCTTTCAACTTCAACATTGCTGATATCTTCAAAGCCTTGACGTAAGTTTGTCCATTTTTGCTTTATATCCTCATTGACCTCTTCATCCCAACTGACACCTTGCAACCATAACTCCTGCATTAGTATTTTTGCTGGCAGAATGGAAGGAGCCACCCAGCCAAGAGGATCAAACAGCCTTTGAGTCTGAGCTAAGATATTTCTTTTCGTAATTGGTTCGGGGTTTGCCGCTAGCTGAAAAGTATAATGAAAAGAGTCTTTACCTACGTTCCATGTCAGTCCCAGAGCTTGTATTGTGCCATCCAATTTGATCTCAAGATTAAGGTGAGAGTAGTTTTTGACGCAGTTGCGTCGTCTGGATCTGCAAAAACCTGGCAAAGATAACCTATGTAGCTAGTGGCTAGGGAAATCATGTTTTTACGAACATTCGACTCGTTTTCACTTCGACTATAAACAATGTCCTCACTGAACTGTTTTTAGCCGTCAGTGTTTTTGATAAGTTACCCAAATTACAAGTTATAACATCACATTTAAAGAAGAAAGAAAAACATTCAGTGACAAAAATATTGAAACTATGAACTTTGACTACGATTTTGCCTCGAAACGGTCCCACCTCAGCATAATGCTAGTTCGAAAGCCAGCGCTGATCTTCCGGCGGGACCATAGGTTGGTATTGGCTTTTGGTGTCCACGTATGGCGAACTATTCAATTATCATTCCCACAATACCTAGTTATTAAGTTATTAAGTCTGTTCTTTCCTTGTCTGTCTGTTGTGTCCCGAAACGCTGCTCTGAACAGACCTCAGAGCAGACCAACTAACGAATTAGCACCGCACTACACCACACCAGGCAGATGACCGTAACAGATGGAGGCAAGCAGTTGACAAGCTGCAGCGGAGCTAGATCCTCAGCATTGAGGGAGCGATGCAGAAGAAGAAAGAAAGTCTATTCCTTCACATACGTTTGTATTTATTAACCTGTAATCTTCAGACATTATAATATTTACGTTTAAATCTTTGCTGCTTCCACACACATTTTCTTCAAATGTTTACTTTTTCAAAATGTAATAGCTATCCAACATTTTAGTACTTATAGCTATCGATATAACAACAAAGGGGACACGTCCCCGCAATCCTCTAAGAAAAGATTTACATTTATTCAAAGCAGAACCCCGTAAACATCTGAAGGCTCATAATATATTTATGCATAACTATTAAGAAATCATAATCCGTAATACAGGGTAATGCTTCAACCCTAGTGACGTCACCGGGGAAGAGCGATCCCCTGATAGTTATTTGATATGATTTATTCATACAAACATTGCGCGTGAAAAGGAAGTTTATTTAATAGAAAAATACTTTGCCAAATGTATTTATAAAGCCATTATAGGGTTTTTAGAAGCTGTTTCTGGCTTGTTATGCAAATAGGCGGTTGCGTGGAACCCCTACATGTCCCTATTGTTTTCCTATATGCGAGGGTAACACGTTATATTAGGCGTTGTTTTTCTTTACTAAAACTAGATTGTGCGAATGCGAACAATAAGGTATTATAGTCACAAAGCCAGTGTTCCTGCACTTCACAAACTGCAAACTCTGCACCTCAAGAGTAAGTTACCACCGCAACGGCTCCCTTTTATTACGCATTTTTTTTTGTCTAATTCTATATCGCATAATTGTCTACAAGCATTTTTTTTCGCCGAATCCTCTTTTCGCTGTATAATCTTTATGCATATAGATTTAATTCCGTTAACCTATTTTCAGGTAGCAGTGTTCTTCTGTTCAGGATCGCAGTTCTGACCTAGCCTAACTATAGTTAGGCTAGGTCAGAACTGCGATCCTGCCTAACCTAATTTTCATTACTACTGAAAGTCGGCAATACAATATTATGCGTATTAAGATTCGAACAAATGATGCGGCGGAATCAAATTATGCGCAACGTGTTCGGTGCAATTAGTTTCCAACATAAAAAAATATGCCAAATAGATAGCACCACGCGTGATAAACTTTCAAATCATATCTCTTGCTAAATTGAAAGGATATCATGCGGTACCACTTCATATTCAACCACCCTTAAAGCGTCTAATTGTCCGAGCAGAAGTTGCGGTTAGGTCTCGTAGGTCCACAGCATATTTTTTTAAATTCACCATCCTATACACAGTTACTAGCTTTGTTTGACCCGCGATTTCGCTATCGTTTTTACATAATCTATCCTACGGGAACCATTTTTCTTTTCCGGGATAAAAAGCAGCTTGTGGGAGAGACATCCCTCACTAAGCGTCTTCCTAGTGTCGACATCCTACCGGCGCAGACGCAACGCTCGCGCAACGTCGCTTTCGTAATATTATGGGGATAATTAAACGACAAAGATTATTGTGAATAATCCCACGTAATATTCCGTACCGTGGAACAGATTACCTTGACACTTTTCAGTTATTAGCTTAGATCTCCAAATAGAACATAGGCAATATACAATTTAAATGAATATTCATCCAAAATCATTATTTTAAAGGAGTTAAAAATGTGTAATTCTTATAGCCACATCTCATCCACCTGCGCCAGCGAGGCCGCGGGGAAAACCTTGTAGAAAATAAACGTGCCGAGATTGTAGGTTCCATGTGTAGATAGTACATACGACATGAAAATGTTACCTAAAGCATTCCCTAATCCCTGCTTGTGTGGAGGCCAGAACAAAGGACATTCGGCGCTGATAAAGTATTCACCCGACCGCCCCGACCGTAGAGTGGAGGATTGCCGCCCCGCCCATCGGGAGCCGCTTAGCCTCCGGCATTACGTGATCCGTTATGTATTTACTAGCCTTCTGGGTGCGATGCGTGAAAGTTTGGGAACAGAGGAACAAAGTTTGGGCACCAAAAACCGATGGTTCTTTTCGCAGAATGACTGGTTTATCCACAATGGCGTAGCTTGGTAATGAATGGTCCCGGGACAAATAAAATATTGGGGCTCCAGGGAGTCCTGTCGAACTGACTGGTTTACCCAGGGGCTTCTCTATGGCCTTGGACAGAGACCCTAGGATCTTGAGGCCCCGAGGCACCACCCCAACTAGTTCTTGGGTAGCTACGCAATTATTTATCCAAGGTTCGACCAATGCCTTTCGGCAGATAGTCGCACCGCTACGACTAATTACAAGCCCATAGCGGAGGCGAGTACCTCAACCGTTCAACCCAAATATCAGTCCCTAAAGCAGTGTACGGACAATAGAAAAAACATGGCGAACAAGAACGTGTGGACGTTGATTAACAAAGCGAATATGAACACCTTACTCACCGTCCGCACTAAACATACAAATTGGATTGGATCGTCCTGAAAAGAATTGAAGAACACAGTGTTTAATGTTCGTGACTGATAAGCACGTGCGAACAAAGTGGTCGATGTTCGTTCTATATTTTTGTTCGTACGTACGACCGTACATACGTACTGCTTAAGCGGCGGAGCGCATACATAAAGAAGATTTTCGTTTCATACATTGCGACCAAGTACGATATTCCCAATTTCCCATGAGGTAAGAAAAATATTTCGCTATGAAAAAGATTTTTATGTTTTTTCCTTGTTTTAATTTAGACATACAAATAATCTGTTACGCCGGCGAAGTAAACTCCGAGGTAATGTGGTTCTGATTCTGAGTTCACCCACACTACACCGATAATTAGTGTTATTATTCGAATTTTAGGTAACGACACCAAATTCTTAACCTCTTATTTAGTTTTAGGTTTTATTAAAAAAAACTTAAACACTAAAGCCATTTAACGACTTTTTTAATCCGAGCGCAGCTCCTCAACTGCTGATGAATCGTTTTTTTCATTGCTTATATTGGTATGTTATAGGTACCTGTTATGTTATGATAATTATGATAAAATTGATAAACATATTCTATATTAATCTAATCAAAATCATGCAACCACTTTCTTTGCACACTAAATAGCCACGCTGTATAGATTATTCTATTATTTAATTTGCCATTCCATGTAAATAATATTACGAGAAATAAATGATGATACAAGCATAGCATCAGCCACAGCAAACAAGCAACAAAGGGAGTGGCACCATTTAGCAGCATAGACAATCCGCTTACAGCGCCGAGCATTAAGCAAACATGAATAATACAGCGCACTCAGCATACGCTCCTCCCTACAACCGCATGTACCTACTAGCCGCCAACCTCAAACATCAACCAAAAACACACCCACAACGGCCACGACTCTAACGGCCACACATAGGAACAAATTTCGAACACTTCTCCACCACAGAGCGCAAATTTAAAATTGCGAAAGCAGAAGTTGCCAGTATTTCGGACTGAAAATTATTATTTCATGCTCTCGGGCATAGCAGTAGATGGGATTTCTTGATTCGTAGCAGTACAACTGCATTCCATTTATGAATTGTGTTCGCATGTTTGGAATTTTTCCTTAGTAATTAAGTGAATAAAGGATTTTGACCTTACAAACGGTCCGGTAGTTTTGAATTTTTGATATGTTGTCTAGGATGGTTAGTCAGTGTTTAAAATGCAAAATGCACTATTCCCCCCCCTCCGCGCCCGCCGCCATATTGAAAAAACCGGCCCTCTCTTCATATTTTTGCTCATATCTTCCTTTAGGAGCATTTTAGCTAGAAGAAAGCTTCGACAATGTTATAGAGAGTTAAATTTACTACATTTTCCATTTTATATTTTGTTTCTAGGATAGATAGCTACGGAGATATGCACATTTAAAAAAACTTAAGAAATTGCAATTTCCAACTCAAAAACAAACTTCTGGATTATATCTTCGTTTAGGAGCATTATAGCTAGAACAGTGCTTAGGCAATTTTGTAGAGAATTAAATTTACTGTAATTTACATTTAAAATTTTGTTTCTAGGACAGATAATTACGGAGATATGTAAAAAATAAAGTCACATTTTCCGAAAATGTATGTAAAAATGGACATGAGTTTTATAAGCAATTATATTTCCTACATGTTTTAATTTGTCCTAGACTAGTCCGTAACTGAATGACAGCGTTCTAAACCAAGAATTTTGAGAAATTTTCGGAAAATTCGACTTCCTGTTTTTTAAATGTGCATATCTCCGTAACTAACCGTCCTTGAAACAAAATTTGAGGTGTAAATTATAGTAAATTTAATTCTCTACAACATTGCCCAAGCTTTGTTGTAGCTAAAATGCTCCTAAACGAAGATATAATCCAGAAGTTTGTTTTTCAGTAGGAAATTGCGATTTTTTACGTTTTTTTAAATGTGGATATCTCCGTAACTATCTGTCCTAGAAAAAAAATATAAAATGAAAAATGTAGTAAATTTAACTCTCTATAACATTGTCGAAGCTTTCTTCTAGCTAAAATGCTCCTAAAGGAAGATATGAGCAAAAATATGAAGAAAGTACCGGTTTTTTCAATATGGCGGCGGGCGCGGAGGGGGGGGGAATTGTGCATTTTTCATTTTAAACACTGACTAACCATTCTAGACAACATATCAAAAATTCAAAACTACCGGACCGTTTGTAAGGTCACACATAGTACTTTAGTCTCTATTCACCGTATTATAGTACCTATAAGCCTAAGTCTTTCAAACACCGGTTCTTTTGCTGCTATCGCTGTATGACATTAATATAATGTTTTTTTTTAAATCAACTGACTCAAGGTATACCTAGTAGCGTGAATCATTTTAGAATTTTGGTACTTTTGTTTACCTACACATTACGGTAATTCCATTCTGTGCTGTCCGTTCCATCCGCGTGAAAATTTTCATATTAGAAATGAAAGGATACCACACCACACTACACCCCCCATTTACCCATAGCTTGTACTATTATCTATTATGTGCCCATAGTCGGCGTGAATAAAAATAATGATATTCGCATTTTATAACATTTGTATAAAGGTGCGCAAGGCTTCCTCGTATTTATAATGTTTGTAGGTACCTAATCTTTTTACTCTTATCTCAATGTATACTCTTAACCCCAACCGCCATAAATTTATTTATTATTTATTATTCTCCCATAAATAATAATTCCTTGAAATTGGCCGATACCTCCAAAGAACGCTCCTCTTTATTAGATTCCGTAAGCTCTATTCATCGCTCCCCTGATCGAACGATCTCATATTAGGCGTAATGTGTACTTATAATAGTTATAATAGGCATCGAGTATTAGCGATTATAGGCACGCGCGGACGGTGACTGTCAAAGTTTGTTCGAAAAACGCAGCTAATTAAAATATTATTTGGGTTACAGGCTCCGATTCATTTATTTCTACTTACTTCCTGAAGCATAACTACTTTTCCAAATTGTTTTTTTTTTCACCTTTTGTATTTCCTAAATCACACTTTTTCCCACTTTTACGGATATTGTTTTATAAGTTGTACTGAACCTTGAAGGTTAGGTTACCTTGTTTCAAGGTTCTGAATAATAAACTGAAAATAATTATTGAAAAATTAAACAATAATGTGAACATAATTATAATTAGCCCATTTGGCAATGAACCATTAGTTTTAGCTGTGCTGTTGTTTTCGTGCCAGTATGTATTGAGATATGCTCACATAGTTTTAAGTATCACCGTAGTAACAAGCTTAAACAATATAACTGGTCAGCCGGAAAAAGCGCGCCACACAGGGTTAGCAGTCATAAAAATATCGAATAGTACCTACGGATGTTACACGACTAAAACTTCATCTTACAACAACGCATAGCTCCCGTGTGTGACTGGTAAGTAAGTAACTCTTTAAATCACAGACAACCCTCGGGAGTCGATTTCTGCTTATAACACCATTCCTTATCTTAACAGCACATTAGAAAAAATAATACAAATTAATTAATCTAAAGGATTGGCCCACGCCACGCAGGCACCCATGCAATAGTCAACTGACTTTTACTCTTAGACCATATCCAGTAGTGTACCTACAGTTAGTACCTACGTGAGTTCTCAGATTATAATTCAGGTTTGGGTGAAAACTGAGAGGTACGAACCTCTGAATCGCCAAGAGCGAGCGAGATAGGTATAAGGCCTGATATATTATTAGGTTACTATGCGCCAATATTTCACAACGATTAAAGTTTGAGAACATCGTAATATCAAAAAAATGTTGTTCGCTCACCTGAATGATTGCATTAAGAATTACGCTGGATTACAGCCGTGTAATACCACAAATTCTGTTATACTAGTTCAAAAGATATCCCCATTGTTGATGGAATATCGGTAACATGCAGGAAGGGACCTTAAAAAAGAAAATATGTACTTACGCCGTCATTCAAGTTGAGCAAAATGAAAATCTGTAACATGAGCCTCCAAATAAACTTGCACCCCTTGGATATATGTGTATGTTGATCATCATAGCCCTCTTTTTTCTTCGCCGAAGTTGGGTAAAGATTATGTACCGTGGGGCACTAAACTAGGTCCCGTAGTAATTTCGAGTTTATAATAAAGGGGGGGGGGGGCAGCAGTGGGGCGGTAATAAGGCTAAAAAAGAAAAATAGGTACGCGAAATATATTTATTTATTTTATTTCTGAGTGTCTTCTTGAATAAAGCCAGTCAAATATGATGTAAGATAATTAATATGTAATTATGACGGGTTTATGAGCCTACTGCGCCATCTATTGTTTCTTTGGCATACATTTATAAATCATCACTAACACTGTTTCACATATATACTTATATAAGTAACTTATTGATTTGATAAAACTGCAAATACTATGCAAAGCCTCAATTATTTATACTTCCCTTATATATTTACATATCAGTAGGTAACTAGGCAGTAATAAATAATGGTAAAATAAAATAAGAAGTGTTCGACAGTGCCGCGAGAGGAGGCGAGAGCAATTTATAAAGCTAATGGAAAAATTCCATGGAAATCGGTCGGCCGGCGCCGCGTGGGATATTCATGATTTACAAACTAATATTGGAGAACTTTGAGCGCGCTCGTGGGGAAAATCCTTGTTTACACCCTTAGATTACTTACTTAGATATTTTCTCTTTAGGTCTGGTAATGTGGTTTAGGAACATTTCGAGTAGGAAGGAACGTTTTATAAGTATTTTGGCATAATAAATGTCACATGAAACGGAACGAAACTTTTGTGCACTATTTTTTCTTTGTTGCAAAGATGTATTATACTGGAAGTTAATTCAATATTTGCATAGACATGTTCTTATACAGTATCTACAGTAATAAACTTTATGCAAGTTTACGTAGGATTGTACCTTAGATTGTAGATAGTCGCACGATTTTCATTGAAAAGTAACGAAATAATCAGACTTGTTTTCAACTCCGAAGGCATGAGACACGATACAAAAATCCGCTCTGAGAAGTCAAATACTTAACAAGATTTGTCTGTGTGTCACTAAAGACAGTCCGGCGCTCAAAATACCTGGAAATAAATAAAAATCCGCCATTTCTCGGACTTTTCCAACAATGGAAGCATTACGGATGCCCATACAAAGCCCGCTAAACCGAACCTGTCGTGGTCACCGACGGGGCTCATTCTGCTCCTTATAAGATTACCGGACAAAGACGGGCTTACTGCCACAATATTTAGGGCTTAGCTTTGCGACGGACCGATGTTGCGGGATGAAGAACTAATTATTTAAGGGTGGTTTGACTGGAGATGTTTACTTGCTTTTTGACCACAGCATATGTTTCGTGAAGATATAGAAAACACGCCTTTTTGGGTTCCGTAGCCAAATGGCAAAAACGGAACCCTTATAGATTCGTCATGTCTGTCTGTCCGTCTGTCCGTCCGTATGTCACAGACATTTTTTTCCGAAACTATAAAAGCTATACTGTTGAAACTTGGTAGGTAGATGTATTCTGTAAACCGCATTAAGATTTTGCTGCAAAAATAAAAAAATAATAATAAATATTGGGGGCTCCCCATACTTAGAACTGAAACTCAAAAATTTTTTTTTTCATCAAACACATACGTGTGGGGTATCTATGGATAGGTCTTCAAAAATGATATCGAGGTTTCTAAAATATTTTTTTTCTAAGCCGAATAGTTTGCGTGACAGACGCTTCCAAAGTGGAAAATAGTTGGCCCCCCCCCCTCTAACTTCTAAAATAAGAAAAATCTAAAAAAAACATATGATGTACATTACTATAAAAACTACCAACGAAAATTGTTTTGAACGAGATCTAGTAAGTAGTTTTCTTTTAATACCTAACTGCACCTAATTTATATGGGGCGCTATACATACCAGGTGCAAACTTAACTTAACCACTTAGGGATGGAAAGTGTTTGTACGGAATCCTTGGTGCGCGAGTCCGACTCGCACTTGGCCGGTTTTTTTAGGATTAAACAGCATTCGTGATGGCTTATAAATTATGCCTAAGAACGATTAAGCAACCGATGGGTGCGGTGGCTAAGGTGGCTTTGTATAATTATAGTAGTGCAACTCATGCTGTCCTGGGATTCCTGGGTTTGAATAGAGATGATGACTGATGTTAAATTCTACAGCATACTACTACTTATATGTCATAAAACAAAGAAAAATAAACTTCAAAAGTACGCATTCTTTTTTCTTTTTTCGTTCAAAAGAAATTTTTAATTGTTTTCAGAATCCTCATAATTTAACAAAACAATAACCATGAACTTAAACTCACTTTTCACGGTGAAAATGGAAAATTACTTATAGTCTCCATCCATACAAATATTATTGATCCCATATCATATAATGAAGTCACGATTAGGTTAACATTTGTTTGGAGCGTTTTTAGCGCTCCGTAGGAATGTCGAACTTTGGTGGTCATTTCTGACTTCATCTAAGTGTAGTTATATTTGACGATTGACATCCTCCAAGAAAATTTTCGTCAAGCCTATTTCAGATTTTTAAAGCCACTCCCAGATAAAATATGCGATATTGGTTATATATATACAATGGCTTAAAGCTAATTAAAAATATACATTTTCTATAAAAATAAGTATGTATATATATATATATAATGATCCCATCTATGTAATTGTTGATCCAGTATGAAGCTCGAATAAATGTTGATCCACCTTTTCGATGCGTACAATCAAATCCTGTTAAATCCACAAGATATACTTTGATCCGAAATTAACAGGTACCTGACGACGCTGGATCTGCACTCACTTGTATTCAACATACTCGCCGCCGGTATACCAAGGTTTTGTTGATCATCTAACGGCCAAAAAAAATATACCAATACGTTATTATCAGATCCGCTATATATTTACTTATACGCCACATAGGCATAGTCAATGTTGATCCGGCGATAGTGGAGCCACAAATGACAAGTAAATCAGACAGCACGAAGCGGCAACGTCGCTTTTTTTTTTTTTAAATGATCCTTTGCAGATGGGCCTGCGTGTATGCGGCCCGTAACTGCACGTCTGAAATTGTCTCAGCCACTGAGCAGCAAAGACTAGCGAGAGGAGAGAGGATGCCAGCCATCAGAAAGATGAGCTGGACTTTTGGTTAGCTCTCATGGGATAACTGTAGCGTTTATTGAGAAGTGGAAGCAGCCCGCTGCGAGGCTGGAAGTCTTAATAGGGGATTGAACCGGCTCCCGCCGAAGCGAGCGTCTCTGTCTGTCTGTCTGTGAATGTCGTGAGTGACACGAGGGCGTGTGAACGAGGGTCTGCGTCTGGCCCTGTCCGCCCTAAGCTGGGCAAGAAGTCTGGAGTCCTCTTCCTCTTCCAATCTGCGTCTAGTAGTGAAAGTGTCGTCAGGGTCCAAGAGAATGTGTTTGGGTCTGCGGTAACCATGCCTGGGAGGCATGTCGGGGTCATAATTGACGGTCTCCGAGATGAGTTTGTTTTTAGAGTTGGCCGAACGCTCAAAGTGAGATTTAGCAAGAGTCCTAAAGTGTTCCGCCACTGAGGGGCAACGGAGGTCCGCGTGCAGATCGATGTTACGGATGAACCATGGAGCTCCTACTGCTCTCCTTAAATATTTGTTTTGAAGGGTTTGGAATGCCCTAAGCCTACTCGGGGAAGAGTGGGCAAAAACTGAACTTGCATACGAGAAGACCGGCCTAATGCAGGTTTTATACAACGTTAGCTTATTGTGTATTGACATTTTGCTTCTGGAGTTGGTCAAGCAGTGGAGGCGGCCAGCAATAAAAGCAGCCCTATCCTTTACAGTCTTAATATGTTTATTACAGTCTTAATATGTTTATACAGTCTTAATATGTTTGTACAGTCTTAATATGTTTATTACAGTCTTAATATGTTTATTACAGTCTTAATATGTTTATTACAGTCTTAATATGTTTGCAACGTCGCGTCGCGTCGCCCGCGCAGGCGATAGCGGGTGTAGCGCGGGGCCCCTGTTCATTTGAAATACCGCCTCCGTGACGCCACCGCCAGTCCGCTACCGCCAGTAGTCGGCTCGGCTCGTCACTTCTTCGTCAGTTGCGTTGCGCGCGAAATGTGCTTTTTATTGGTGTGTTCGTGTCGGTGTTTAAGTGTAGATCGTGTACCTACCATGGCAGATGGATTGGAAAATGGTAAGTGATTTTTTTTCTATTTTGTATATTTAGTTACCCCAAAAGCCGAACATAGAACAGGTAGCTGTTCGTAGTAAGTTTAAGGTTTTTTGACTTGAGTAAGACATTAAATTGGCTCGGTAGCAGTAGCACAGTACGTTCAGAAGAACACACTTCTCGATGCTAAAGTGTCGAAGTATTGTCTTCGTTACATTGGGTGATGAGTGTAACGACGAAAATATTATATTTATGTAGTTCCTACGCTAAAAAAAAAACCCGTTAGGTACTTACACGTATTCACGCAATGATTTTTAATATGCCTATGTATTCACGTAATTGTGCATACATACCTAACTAACGACGGCCAAAGAATGGGTTTCGCATCCGTCCATATCGCGATCTAGTTCGATTTCTTCAATACCCTTAGAAGAATATTACTACCGACACGCTGCGGATCGCTGGCGTACGCCAACGAATGATCGTAGTATTAGGCGTTATAAGTACCTACAGAGCCAACGATGGCCAGCGGCTTGGTTGACAGCATAAAATCTGCCGTCCTACGGTAAAAGGCGACCTTTTGACATTTTGCCGAAATTGAGTTATTACTACCACCATAATGAGAAAAAAAAGCTGCGTCGACCTACTTTATCCGTTTCTCGATAGGAGGCGTTTTCGGTTTTCAACCCATGTACCATATTTTCAGCAAGCATTTTTACCTTAAAAACCTCAATATCTCGGTAATTATTAAGTTTAGAGAAAAGTTGCCCATACAAAACATGCTTATTTTAGCGTCCTCTATACGTAAACATCATAACAAAATAGGTGTTATAATGACAGCAACAACCATCGAATTTTTTCTAAGTCCCAGCTCCCTTGAAAAATATCAATCTTTGGGGGCGAATATCTCAGCTATTTTTGATTTTAGAGAAAAATTGCCCATACAAAACATGCTTATTTTAGCGTCTTCTATACGATAGCATCATAAAAAATAGGTGTCATAATGACACCACCCCCATCAAAAAATTTATAAGTCCTGGGTCCCCTTTGCTACACCCCGACCGAGGCTTCGTTTTCAAGTTACTTGTAAGGTAAAAGAACGCATATGTCCTTAACTTGCCAATATAACTAGCTTTAAAGGCGATAATTTACCGATACTAGTCTAAAAAAAACGAACAGTCGCCTTTTTTAGACGAGATCTAAGATAAAAACACGTATAACACATTTTACTGCCTTTTAATTAGATATCTTTTTCGAAAAAGATACGGCTCATCAAAACCCATAACACCGTATCCTTTATTTTTAGCCTAAAATATTGAATCTATGCTTTTTACGTGCTTTAAGATTAAAAACCGAACAATTTTATTGTAAGTAACATATTATTATCAATCTAGAAAAGCGTGTTTAGGATATTCGTACTTTATATCTAGTATTTCAACCGTGGTTATAGAAAAATATTGTCGAAATAGCCGTAAGTACCGCGTGCTAGTGTAAAAGCCCGTATATGCCCCAACATCTGACATACGGTACGTGGCTCGCAACTCGTACACGAAGCCCATAGCGGGCGCGCCGGCGCGGGGACAAGTGTGCGCGGGAGGCACGGTTGTCGACGCCGGCAGTCAGCGCGCCAACATTCAAATTTCAAGTAGAATAAGAAAAAAATAATAGATTGTCAGTTTTCTTTGTTTTTTGCATGTATTCAATACAGTTATTACCTTAGAACGTATAAATTATCAGTTAGAGTAAAGTTAAGGTAGTAAAATTCTGCCACAAACAAGGTTGGACAAAAACAGATTCGGACTTTTAACTTAGTATTGGACAAGATTTTTTACCATACGTTTATAATTAACATACCTTCTAACTTGAAGTAACTTCCATTTTTGATGTCAATTATACACACAATAGTGGTAAAGGTGGGCTATTTTATAGTTTCATTGTTTTTTTTAATGCCTACTACAAGATTTACGAAGATAATGCACACTGTCCCAAAACAAACCGTAATTTCGGAATAGTGCACATCAAATGTCTTTATTAATTTAAATTACGAATGGTTTTCTAAAAATTCGAAAGATAAAGCTAGGTTAGCTTAGTCTTGTGCTTCTGTTTTTAGGGTTCCGTAGCCAAATGGCAAAAAACGGAACCCTTATAGATTCGTCATGTCTGTCTGTCCGTCTGTCCGTCTGTCCGTCTGTCCGTCTGTCCGTCTGTCCGTCTGTCTGTCCGTCCGTATGTCACAGCCATTTTTTTCCGAAACTATAAGAGCTATACTGTTGAAACTTGGTAGGTAGATGTATTCTGTGAACCGCATTAAGATTTTGATGCAAAAATAAAAATAATAATAATTAATATTGGGGGCTCCCCATACTTAGAACTGAAACTCAAATTTTTTTTTTCATCAAACACATACGTGTGGGGCATCTATGGATAGGTCTTCAAAAATGATACCGAGGTTTCTAAAATATTTTTTTTCTAAACCGAATAGTTTGCGTGACAGACGCTTCCAAAGTGGAAAAAAGTTGGTCCCCCCCCCCCTCTAACTTCTAAAATAAGATAATGAAAAATCTAAAAAAAACATATGATGTACATTACTATAAAAACTACCAACGAAAATTGTTTTGAACGAGATCTAGCAAGTAGTTTTTTTTTTTATATTTTGATACCTAACTTTGCTCCTAATTTATATGGGGCGCTATACATACCAGGTGCAAACTTAACTTAACCATTTAGGGATGGAATGTGTTTGTACGGAACCCTCGGTGCGGGAGTCCGACTCGCACTTGGCCGGTTTTTTTCTTTCCCTACATCTGCCGGACTGACATTCAACGGTTTTTTAATATAAATATCTTTATTTTATTCCTAGGTAGGTACAGCAATACAAAATATTGTATAACTTATGACTTTTATAACTTATGGCTTTTTTCAATTTCTAGTGAAATTAACAGGTATATAATAATTTGTTTTATATTTATATTGTTCCGCTTAGTTTTAGTTTGACGTAACATCATCTCTATCTTCAGTTATTGAAATTATCTACTTTTCTTCATCTTGCTCGCAAGTATTCCCATTAATGTAGTAAAAAGATGGCAAAATCCTTCGTTATAACTTATAACACATTACACATTATATCCGCGTCTCGTCCTCGTCATAGCGTCCGGGAAGTAAAATTACATAAAACACGATTGAGTAAAAAACATACAAAAATGAGGGTCTCTAAGTTACCTAGCTGTACGTTATTGTACGGGTTTTTACTATTTATTTCATAAAAGAAATTCACTATAGAGGCAATAGTAAGGACTATTGGCTCGTTCATTTTCTCGCAAGAACTAGTCGCAGAGAACAATAAAACTGTTTGTTATTTCATCTTAATTTTTGATAACGTGACTCCATAGTCACGTTATCAAAAATTAAGATTAAAACTAGTTCTTGCGAGAAAATGAACGAGTATAGGTAATCAAATGTAAAAATATTTTAATATTGTGTCCAAATCAAATTAAATCAATTTTTTTATTTATCATCTTCTCCGCCTGATAAATATTTTGTAACAAAGAAATTATCTCTACAATTGTCGTACGTTTAAAAATGTCCTATTTAACCAAAGTAAATATTTAGATGGTTTCATTATCATTGCCACATATTATTACCTACTATTATACTCGCATCTTTGTATTCAATTATTGAGACGCTAAGTAGTTACTTTAAAAGTGACGATATATTTATTTTTTTAGCAATTCACTAAAAACGTTTTGTTACTTCTTCTCCCATAGGTACTAACTTATAATACCGTATACGGCATATTTTTGGTAACGATACATCATTTTATTTTAGCACACAAAACAGTTTTATTGACAAAATAAAAATTATGACTAATTTACCTAACTAAAAGACCGTATTAGCACAATGTGGTCTTATTACTTTGACTGTTGATACGTCATTGCACCTTAGCGCAAAGTTATACTAAGACCGTATACACCATATTCGGCATTTAAGCTTAGCTTATCATATTTTTAACAGAAAATACTAAATTAAAGAACCGTATAGTGCGTCTATACCGCCTTTTAGCTAGTTTTATATTTTACTTTATATTTTTACTGCTAAGCTAAAAATGTTTTTTGGGTCTGTAATAAAAACTAATTCACTTTAAAAAGTGATAATACCATAAAAAGTAAGTCCCAACACGCTGCTATGAAACACAGAAAAACATAGTCGAATATGTTGCACCAATTTCTAGAAATTGAATTTTGAATTTTACTTGACGTTTTTTGCGATTATCTCGAAAGTGACTTTTGTCAAAAGGTCGCCTTTTACCGTAGCACGGCAGTGATTGTCAAGGTCCTTGTGCTCAGAGGTAGGTATTTATAGCGTGAAAAGTTGTTATATACTAGCTGCTCCCGCGGTGTTACCTGCAGTTTATCAAATTAGTACTTGCTCATCCCACGGAAACACTACATTTTTTTCAGTTTTCGGGATAATAAGTAGCCCATGTGTTAATCCAGTCCAGGGTGTCAGTTACCTCCATACCAAGCTTTATCAAAATTGGTTTAGTCGCTTGAGCGCGAACAAGTAAAAAACACACATACATAACAAACACACACATACAAACTTTCGCCTTTATAATATTAGTGTGATAGTGTGTTGTGTAATTCCCCCTTACCTTATTTTCTTACAAATAAGAAATGTGGTAACACCACGTGCTAAAAATAGAATCAACATTTGATTCTGTTGAGTAAAGATGATAGGAAGTTAACATTTATGTAGTTAAGTACATAATATTTGTTTTTTTTGTTTCAGAAAGTATTGCAAACAACCTTGCCTCACTTGGATTTTATTTCTGACGAATTATTGAACTCGATGAATGTAAGTACCTTCCTGTGGCGTGAGATCCATAGACGCCGATTTCTAACGGGCTGCTAGACCATTTTAGCATTATGCTCTATTGCTCTTAAAGAAGAAGTAAGCCAATTCATCAGCTCCGGCTTTCCCAGGGGTTTGCCACTGGTGCACTTTTTTTAGGGTTCCGTACTCATAGAGTGCGAACGGTATCATAATATTATTAAGCTGTTAGTGCATCCGTACGTCCTTCTGTCTGTCTTTCAAGAGGATGGTATCTCATGAACCGTAAATAAAAGAAATAAACAGTTGTATTTTTTGACCGAGCGAGCGAAGCGTCTCCGTTTCAGCTTGGTCCAAAATCTTTCGTATGTATGGATTAAATTTTGTGAGTAGGTTTGATAATCTATAGGTACTATTATAAAATTCTAGATTTGTATTGAAATTCAGTTTTCAATGGAGAGGGGTCATGATTTCAGGAATAATCTTAATAGCGTGATGCAGCATCGTCATTTGTTTTGTATGGGGGTGCGCGCCGCCATGCTAGCTTGGGCCATCTGTTGTCATATTTTCCCTTATCATCTCATCACGCCGAAACGGCTTGACTATTTGACCAATTTTGGTACAGTCTGACCGATCTCTAAGATCAAATGAAGTCACTTTGGCACAAGGTACCAACGACCGTATCCGTGTACATTTAAGGTCGTTTTTCACTTGTCCCAATTTGACATCATTTGATCTTAGAATTCCGGATAGATAAGACTATACAGGGATAGCTGAATGTCTACAGATAGTTATAGGATTTATTTTACGTTTATCGTACCTAAGTTGTCGCGGGCAGATTCTACTTAATTATATACCTAGTTTTTAGGGTTCCGTACCCAAAGGGTAAAAACGGGACCCTATTACTGAGACTTCGCTGTCCGTCCGTCCGTCCGTCTGTCACCAGGCTGTATCTCAAGAACGGTGATAGCTATTAGACAGTTGAAATTTTCACAGATGATTTATTTCTATTGCCGCTATAACAACAAATACTAAAAATAAAATAAATATTTAAGGGGGGCTCCCATACAACAAACGGGTTGGTTGCGTTAACTTTGCACCTAATTTGTATGGGGCGCTATACATACCAGGTGCAAACTTAACTTAACAACTTAAGGATGAAAAGTGTTTGTACGGAACCCTCGGTGCTCGAGTCCGACTCGCACTTGACCGTTTTTTTTTGTTATGTCACTTCTATGAAGAGGGACATGATTTCAAGAAAAATCTTAATAGCGTAATGCAGGATCGTCTTTTGTTTTGTATGGGCGCGCGGCGCCATGCTAGCCTGGCGCCATCTGTTTTCATAATTTCCTTTGTCCTTTCATCACGCCGAAATGGGTGGACAAAATAAATGTTAACCACTTTTGGTACAGGGATACCTGTACGTCTAGCATAACTTTGATACGCGACTCTTTGTCGCGCGAGAAATACTACCTGTCACTTTCCTTTCGATACCGTGTGAGCAAGACAGGAAATCCTGACTCGCGCGACAAGCGAAGTCGCTGCAGGATATGCTAGCCCTGCTGGACGTCTAAAAGATTTAGGTTATAGGATACTGTTTACCCACACTACGGTATAAGAGTTTTACATGGACAAGGTCGCAACTATTATAAAATTGTCGCGAATGTGTATTAAAAATTAGCTTTCTACAGAGAGGGTCATAATTTCAGGATAAATCTTAATAGCGCGATGCAGGATCGTCTTTTCTTTTTTATGGGCGCACGGCGCCGTGCCGGCCTGGCGCCCTCTGTCGGTCATAATTTCTAAAGTCCTCTCATCACGCCGAAACAGCTGGACGGATTCGAACCCATCTTAGTACAGGGATAGCTGGAAATCCAAAGATGGTTATAGGATACTTTTTAATCGGTTTTTTTTTATCGACTATCATTATTTGTATATTTTTATTTTTTTGCAGACTTGTGAAAAACAGTACCCGGGGGAAAAAGAAGATGATGTCCACGAGTGATTCAGGAGCAACTCCTAATATAACTGGGATATCCATATCTGGTCTAACAGAAAATTTTGATTCCTTATTTACATCCACCGAAACTCAAAATGAAAAGGTATCTTATTGCTATATTTTACTTTTGAATCATTTCGGCATCTATGAAGCAAGCGAAGCGAGTGTGGTCTTCGATCGTTTCAAAGATTTGTAATGGCTCGCGCCGCCATGCCAAGCCAGCCTGGCGCCATCTGCTTTCATAATTTCCCTTGTCCGATCTCTAAGATCAAAATGAAGTCACTTTGGCACAAGTTACAAACGACCGTCACAAAAAATCTTAATAGCGTGATGCAGGTCGTTTTGTATGGGCGCGCGGCGCCATGCCGGCCTGACGCCATCTGGGTCATAATTTCTTTGTCCTCTCATCACTCCGAAACAGCTGGACGGATTCGAACCCATTTTAGTACAGGGATAGCTGGACATCCAAAGATGGTTATAGAATACTTTTTTCCTCGACTACGGTAAAAAAAAGTTTTTACGCGTACGAGGCCGCGGGCACGTTCTAGTTATAAAATAAGAATATACACACTTTGCAACAAACGGTTTAACACAGCACTGAAAGAAAATTATTATAACTTAAAAAAAAAACTCGACTGCTTAAAAATAATGAAGGGAAAACAAGTATCACAATGCCTAATAAAATTCCGTCGTCAAAGTCATCATTTTACAAGTACTAAATTTACAAAAGATCGAGTGTTTTTAACAGAGTTCAAAAAAGGAGGTTCTCGGTTTGACCTGTAAGTAAGTAAGTAAGTATGTATGTTTGTATGTATCATGTATGCTTGTCCGTGATTATCTTACGTTTGGCTGCCGCTTAACCGATTTTGATGCAGTTTTCAGAAAAGTATTTGATACACTTAGGAGAAGTTTTTTAGTATTTTAACCGACTTCAAAAAATGAGTGTTGCCAGTTTGACCCGTATTGTATGTATTGTCCGCGATTATAAAGTGTTCCATGAACAACTTTATAATCTTGCACAATTTAATCTTGAACAACCTTTTAAATTGCGTCTGATAGTCATTATCTTCCTATGCTGAGCTGATGATGGAAGGTGTACCTTAACGGTTAGGAGTTAGGGGATAATTAAAACGACATGCATGCAAACAAGACCTCCCTGATCACCCTGCTATATGCATTTTATTTAAATGACTAAAAGAAAAAAAAAGAAATAAAGAACCGACTTCAAAAAATACTGAAACGCTACGCTACTGACTACTATAAACAAAGCACCGTATAATTAGTGGTTAGTATTTTACGGTGCTGCATGCGGAGACAAACGTAGTTTCTAGGTAGATCTTTCTGTACTAGTAGGTAACAAGTTTGTTGGTCTGTGCCTGAAGTACTAAGGTACTTAGTAAAACTACTCAATTATATTTCAATCACTAAAAAGCAAAACCATTTTTTTTTATAAAAATGGAACCGCCTTCATTATAAACTGAAAAGCCAAAAATTATGCGATCTTAAGTATACTATGGGCTCCACAAATGCCTGTGTTAATTCTGCAGCTCATTGTACATGGATGCATTATTATTTAGACTCTTTGAAGTGGTCTTTTACCCATAGATATTGCTATGGTACAAAAACACTAACCCTCCCCTTTTTATGTTACTACCAAAATTCTGACAAATTCAACGACATACCTCATATGTAAAAAGCCGTCCAGGCGTTAGGACTGAAGACAAAGAAATTTGCCAAGTCGCACTATACTTCCAATTTCTACACTCAACTTTGCACTTTTTAATTTTTAGGGTTCCGT
This sequence comes from Apotomis capreana, assembly GCA_947623375.1. Classification (NCBI taxonomy): domain Eukaryota; kingdom Metazoa; phylum Arthropoda; class Insecta; order Lepidoptera; family Tortricidae; genus Apotomis; species Apotomis capreana. Next base: position 7,275,910 of record OX392516.1, read on the forward strand.
ACCCAAAGGGTAAAAACGGGACCCTATTACTGAGACTTCGCTGTCCGTCCGTCCGTCCGTCTGTCACCAGGCTGTATCTCAAGGACGGTGATAGCTAGACAGTTGAAATTTTCACAGATGATTTATTTCTATTGCCGCTATAACAACAAATACTAAAAATAAAATAAATATTTAAGGGGGGCTCCCATACAACAAACGGGTTGGTTGCGTTAACTTTGCACCTAATTTGTATGGGGCGCTATACATACCAGGTGCAAACTTAACTTAACAACTTAAGGATGAAAAGTGTTTGTACGGAACCCTCGGCGCGCAAGTCCGACTCGCACTTGACCGTTTTTTTTGTTATGTCACTTCTATGAAGAGGGACATGATTTCAGGAAAAATCTTAATAGCGTAATGCAGGATCGTCTTTTGTTTTGTATGGGCGCGCGGCGCCATGCTAGCCTGGCGCCATCTGTTTTCATAATTTCCTTTGTCCTTTCATCACGCCGAAATGGGTGGACAAAATAAATGTTAACCAATTTTGGTACAGGGATACCTGTACGTCTAGCATAACTTTGATACGCGACTCTTTGTCGCGCGAGAAATACTACCTGTCACTTTCCTTTCGATACCGTGTGAGCAAGACAGGAAATCCTGACTCGCGCGAGAAGCGAAGTCGCTGCAAGATATGCTAGCCCTGCTGGACGTCTAAAAGATTTAGGTTATAGGATACTGTTTACCCACACTACGGTATAAGAGTTTTACATGGACAAGGTCGCAACTATTATAAAATTGTCGCGAATGTGTATTGAAAATTAGCTTTCTACAGAGAGGGTCATAATTTCAGGATAAATCTTAATAGCGCGATGCAGGATCGTCTTTTCTTTTTTATGGGCGCACGGCGCCGTGCCGGCCTGGCGCCCTCTGTCGGTCATAATTTCTAAAGTCCTCTCATCACGCCGAAACAGATGGACGGATTCGAACCCATCTTAGTACAGGGATAGCTGGAAATCCAAAGATGGTTATTGGATACTTTTTAATCGTTTTTAGGGTTCCGTACCCAAAGGGTAAAAACGGGACCCTATTACTGAGACTTCGCTGTCCGTCCGTCCGTCCGTCCGTCCGTCCGTCCCTCCGTCCGTCCGTCCGTCCGTCCGTCCGTCCGTCCGTCCGTCCGTCTGTCCGTCTGTCACCAGGCTGTATCTCAAGATCGGTGATAGCTAGACAGTTGAAATTTTCACAGATGACGTATTTCTATTCCTATTAACAACAAATACTAAAAATAGAATAAAATAAATATTTAAGGCGGGCTCCCATACAACAAATATCCCAATTTTTTAAATAGCCCAATTTTTTTTTTATCGACTATCATTATTTGTATATTTTTATTTTTTTGCAGACTTGTGAAAAACAGTACCCGGGGGAAAAAGAAGATGATGTCCAACAACTATTAAGCACATTAAAATGCACGAGTGATTCAGGAGCAACTCTTGATATAACTGGGATATCCATGTCTGGTCTAACAGAAAATTTTGATTCCTTATTTACATCCACCGAAACTCAAAATGAAAAGGAAGTTTTTTAGTATTTTAACCGAACCGAACATTGCATTGTTTTTTTATCTTTTCCAGACACTTACCACCATCAAGACTTCTTCATTCTTTCTATTAATGTAAAAGGTCAATTCAGCTTCCGCTACATCACCTGCCCGTTTTCTGTCCAGCATTATAATATGATATGAGCTATAGTTACAATACACAATGATTCGTAATTTAATAGATTTCGATCTTCTCTTAATTTTTTTGCATATTTGATTTCCATCTTGTGAATTCTCTGCATAACTGTAGCAATGTCTTCATCCAGTGGTATAATACTTTGCTTGTTCATATTAACTCGCTTCCTTGTTTTCTCCGCATTTGATGATATCTCCCACTGCCAATTGATTTCTATCAGTCGCTTAAAGTCATCTAGTTTTTTTTTGTAAGTATCTTTATACGCTAAACTTTCCGTTGACATAATAGCCTGAGTGTACAGTATATCAATGCACCCTAAAATAGCTGGTCTCATTCGTGCAGGTATGCTTGGTATGTTGACCATACCCGTTTCTTCATTAAAATAAATAAATAAATATTAAGGGACAATCATACACAAATCGACCTAGTCCCAAACTAAGCAAAGCTTGTACTATGGGTACTAGACGACGATATACATAATATATAAATACAAATCCGCACATTGTTTTTATTGCATCAATAAATGTTTCATATTTCTCAGGTTCAATTACATCGGTAAGAGCTTCAATACTTGGGTCTTTCTTTCGCAGTATAGTTAGCAGTGTAGCCAAGTCCCTCGTCTTGGAGCATATTGCTTTTCGACTGCGTCGTTCTTTTTTCTTTTTAAGAAAACTTAAAAAAAAAACAATGCAATGAACTGAGAACCCCCTCCTTTTTTGAAGTAGGTTAAAAAAAACAGCAAAATGTGAGTGAATTACACGCCGAGCGTTCCGTACAAATTTTTACTTATCACATCCCATCTTAACTGGTAGGGCCAGGTTAAGTTAAGTTTGCACTTGGTACGTACGGTGCCACATACAAATGAAGTGCAAACATAACGCAGTCGGGTTGTCGTCATATCATTTTTTTTTTATATTTAATTAGAGATGTATAGTTTCTGAAAATTATATCTAACTCTATAATCTAACTATACATTTCTAATTGAATCATAAAATATTATTATTGTTTTTATTTATGAGGACACCCCGGTTGCGTTAAATTTGCACTTCATTTGTTTGCGGCACAATAGTACTGCCGTGCTACGGTAAAAGGCGACCTTTTGACATTTTGCCGAAATTGAGTTTTTCGATAACAGGCTCCGTTTCTGAGTTAAGGTTAAGTTTAAAGAACGGTATGTGACCTCACTTCACGCATATAACTAGCTTATAATGCGGTAATTTACCGATACTAAACTAAAATAACGGATAACTGACTTTACTTGTGTATTAACTGGTTTTTTACTTGGTGATTCACGGGCTAAGTCAAAGCTATAATAACGTAATAGACGATTCCAGCGGTAAAAATACGTATAACACATTTTACTGCCTTTAAACTAGATGTATTCCTAAAAAAAATTACGACTCGTCCTAATCTAAAACACCGCATCCTTAATTTTTAGCCTTAAATACCGAATATGTATTTCAAAACTTGCCCATCAAGCAAACGCTAACCAGAAGGAGCCCTATTTTAGGAGCAAAAGACTCATTGACCGGTCAAAATTACGATGAAAATGCAACGAGGCGTTCTCCGGTAAACCGTTTAAATGGGATCTCTAACATATTTGAATTGCCAATTTCTTATAATGATTTTCCAATAATTAGAGAGATGGAGACAGAAACCTCACATAGTTTAATTACCAGACCGGAATTTGATCTTTCCATATTTAATAGCACCGGTTCACACGAAGATAGTATTAAAAGTGCCTGCAATGACAATATTGTGCAAATTTCTAAATCTTCACTGATGACTTGTTCTGCTACTATTATAAGGTGCCTACCGTCTTTGTTAACCGACTTCAAAAAAGGAGGAGGTTCTCAATTCGAACTAATTTTTTTTTGTATGTATGTTACTCGATATCTCCGAGAACCGTGAACCGATTTTCAATTTTTTTTTTTAATGGAAAGGGTATAACTCCGAGTTGGTCCCGTTGGCACTAAATCGGGATCTGATGATGGAATCTTGGAGAAATCGAGGGAACTCTTCAAATGTTATAGGGACATGTACGGCGCTTTCGGTAATTTATTGATAAAGTCAAGAATTTACATTCAGTAAATAGGATTTGGTGTAAGGAAACTGATGATGAACACCACAGATGGCCACTAGAACTTTTATATGAATCACTAAAAAGCAAAAAAAAAAAAATTTTAACAAAAAAAAGAACCGACTTCAATAAAACTAAAAAGCCAAAAATAACCCGTTCAAGTACAGATTACATTTGACTCACCCTTCGAAGTCGGTGCCAAACCTCGCATAAACTATAATATTATATAAATATAAGAACTGAGTGGTTTGGGATCGACTTCGAAGGGTGAGTCGAATGTAATCTGTACTTGAACGGGTTATTTTTGGCTTTTTAGTTTTATTGAAGTCGGTTCTTTTTTTTGTTAAATTTTTTTTTAAACACAGTTTATTATGTCTCACTATTGTAACATAAAAAGTAAAATTTCGTGGCCAATGTTATTGAAGTAAATAAGATTTCAATATGTTTAAATGCTATATGTAACGAGTTTACTCACGTCGTTCAAGTCTAAAAACGGTCGACATGTTTCGAATCGGTCGGCGATTCATCATCGGGAGCGCCGACCAGTCGCGACAGCGGCGGACCAATTCAAAACATGTCGAGCGTTTTTCGACTTGAACGACGTGAGTAAACTTCATATAGCATTTTAATATGTCAGACACTCACGGGTGTTTTCTTTGTTAAAAGATTTTAATGACAAATGATTATTTTTTAATATATCTAAGCCATTAGTATGTTGTTTTGTAAACGAGAATTTGTAGATTATGTTATACATGGGACTAAAATGAGCCATTTTGACTTTTGAGTATAGTTTGTTTGTGTACCTTGTGTCAAAATGGCTCATTATAATAGTCCCTTGTAAATCGACTATTATGTTAGTTTGTGACTTTAATCTTTATGAATAATTATATGACATATGTTGATTTGTAAACGAGAATTTGTAGATTATGTTCATACATAGGACTAAAATGAGCCATTTTGACTTTTGAGTATAGTTTGTGTATCTTGTGTCAAAATGGCTCATTATAGTCCCTTGTAAATCGACCATTATGTTTGTGACTTTAATCTTTATTAATAATTTTATGATGCACCGCCTATTACTATAAGCTGCTAATATCGTTTGAGTGACTAGATGAGCCCGTACATATTTAAAGGATTTGCCACACTGACGACGGTCTGCGGTCAGCGGGCAGGTCACACTGAACATTTTGGTTCACTGTGACCTGCCCGCTGACCGCAGACCGTCGTCAGTGTGGCAAATCCCTAAATGTCCAATATAGGGGCAGTCCATAAAAACGCTATAGCATTAGCCATATAATATTTAGTGACTAAATAGGTGATGTTACACCAAAAAGTGATTATGCATAAAAATTGTAAAAATAAACCACCATCCTTATTAACTTGATGTTTTATTTCTCCGAACTTTGATCCATATTTGATCCTCTTCTTTTATAGACAAACTGTGGCGCGTGGCCTCGTGTGTGTAATGGACTGTAGGGATTTTTCCTATTTCATAGGTTGATTGACGGACAGGGATTCAGTGAAAGGCTTCTTGGTCTTAAAGGGGCTGTAGGTGAGGCGGGGTTTGGAGTCTTCTTTGGTGGGAGCTCGATCGAAAAGTGAAAGTATGGGAGGCCGCGCCCCCTTTTATATCGGCGGGCCGGTCCCCCCTTGGGCCAATCTTTATTGTATTACTTAAATTACATACTTTAGGGGAGACCTAGGAGATTAGTGACAGAGGTGAGTTGTGACAGACGCGATTTCTCCCTACCTATGAAGGTGAGCGAGCTGGCAACAGCGCTCGATTGACGCTTTAGAGACGCGCTAGTTGACTCAGTACCCCCCGGCGGCGCACGCGAAGCGGTTGCGTAGTTACGACGTCCGCGTGCAAAAAAATGCGAAAAGTAAGTTTTTCGTCAAAATTTTAATTGAATTTATATCATATCTTATTACATGTGCCTTGTTGTGTTATTTTTTCTTAAGTTGTGTGGTTATCTAAGTCTCAAAACGTGGCATTGCTTTTTTGTGTTTGCATCGTGTTTAGAAAATATGAATTATTATACGGACCAAATCGTAATTTTGAGCACCTGGGAGAGTTGTGACAGCCTGTCACAACTCTCCTATTTGACTTAATTTTTCTGCTAGGTTATTTCGACACATTTTTATTCATTTGCGATGTCTGTATGTGTGTTTATACATTAGTATATTAAGGCCAAATCTTGCAAGTACAGTCTGCAATAAAAACTTATGTCAAAAAGTGATTTCCGATATAAAAATAATACTTGGTTGTGGTGTGATGTTGCATGTTGGATGACTACTTTTTTTGTTTCAGAATGCCTAATAACTACACACGAAAAACTGATAAAGGCACTGCTAGTGTCCAAATATACGACCTGGCCTTTGAAGAGGTAACATTAAGAGGTAAAAGTCTAAGAGATGCCGCGTCGTCTTACGATCTAAACTACATGTCTTTGTCAAGATATATTAAGAAGAAAGTGGCTTATCAAGAAAACCCAGTAGGCGAGGCTCCATCTATGGGTTATGCCAGTCCAACGATATTTACAAAAGAGGAGGAAAAAATATTAAGCGATTATTTGCTAACATGTGCAGCATCTAATTATGGGCTGACAACAAAAGAAACTAGGGTCATTGCATATAAGTTAGCCAAAAAATATAATAAAAAAATTCCAACGTCATGGGAGGAGAACGAAAAGGCAGGAGAAGTGTGGTTCAAGCTATTTATGCAACGACATCCCAATTTATCTTTAAGATTGCCTCAACCTACAAGCATAGCTCGCGCTACCAGCTTCAATAAAACAAACGTGGCCACTTTTTTTGATAACTACACAAGCGTCTTAAACAAACATAAACTTGATGCAAAAGATATTTGGAATGTTGATGAGACCGGAATAACTACCGTCCAAAAGCCTGACAGGATAATTGCGCGACGTGGTGAAAAACAGGTCAGTGCGATGACATCCGCAGAAAGGGGGACCTTGGTCACACTGGCTTTAGCTGGAAATGCAATAGGTAATTATATACCACCTATGTTTATATTTCCACGTAAGAGATTCCAAGAGCATTTCATTCGGGATGGCCCAACTGGTTCAGTCGGAACAGCAAACGGATCAGGCTGGATGCAAGAGGATGATTTTCATGTTTTCCTTGAGCATTTCAAAAATCATGTTAGACCATCAAAAGAGCAAAGAGCTCTCTTGCTCCTAGATAATCATGCCTCGCATACAGCTCTAAAAAACATTGAATTCTGCAGAGAAAATGGCATAATTTTGCTCACATTTCCCCCACACTGTACGCATAAGCTACAGCCACTGGATCGTGCCATTTTTGGGCCCCTAAAAAAAGCAATTAATACAGCTTGTGACAATTGGATGCGAAGCAATGCCGGAAAAGTCATGTCAATCTATGATGTCCCATCTATAGCAAAGTCTGCATTTAATGTAGCAATCACTGCAAGGAATATCAGTGCTGGTTTTGCTGCAACTGGAACATGGCCAGTTAACACAGATATATTTGGAGAAGCTGATTTCCTGCCAAGTCAAGTGACTGATCGTCCCAACCCAGAACTAGAGCAACCCGTTTCAGGAATTGTGGACAATCCAGCAGAAATAACCATAACTCCAAATCTCAACACCGGTACAGTTAATACCGTTGAAACAAGAGCCATTACTCCAGGTGCATCTATAGAACAGACCATGCCATCTAGAAATTCGTCCGCTGTGAACAATAATGCCAATGATCCTGTTGCCTCCACGTCTACAGACCACACCCTGGTTCAGAATAATAATGCCATTCAACCTGTTTCATCCACGTCTACAGCCTGTAGCACAATTGTGAACAACAATGCTCAAGGACCTGTTGCCTCCAGATCTTCAGCCCATAGCCCAGTCCCGAACAGTGTTGAAAATGAACATGTTGCCTCCACGTTTACAGCCCATAGTCCTCTTGCCACTGTTTCTAATGTGTTCTCGCCAGAATCAATTAGGCCGTTGCCAAAAGCTCCGCCAAGAAAAAACAGTCAACCGAACAGACGCAAAATCAAATCTGCTGTGCTTACTGACACACCTACTAAGGACGAAATAGCTACTATAGAAGCCAATAGGAAGGCGAAGAATGTGAAAAAGCGTGTCTTAAGTGAAGATAAGAAGAAACCTAAAAAAGCCAAGAAGACTAATAAGAAGAAGAGAACAGCTGATGACGAAGAAGAGGCAGAAAATAATTGTTTTTGCTTGGTTTGCCTTGAAGCCTATGCAAACAGCAGATCGAATGAGGAGTGGGTGCAATGCATAGAATGCAAAGGCTGGTCGCACGCAGATTGTACCGGAGGCGAGCTGCAATACGTTTGCCATAATTGCCTATCAGATTAGATTTAGATATTTGACTTATTATTATATGATTGATCTCAAAGCGATGCCATAATTACTTATAAGATATAATTACTTGTTATGGAACTGTTATACGTTGTGTTTGTTGGTACTTGATGTACCAAAAGATGATTAAACTACTTTTTGCAAAAAAAAAAACATGTTTCATTTATTTATAATATGTGTAATGGTATTTTTTAATACTCAAACAGTCTAAATACATAGCTGTCACAACTTTCCTCGGTACCTGTCACATCTTACCTCGGTGATAGGAGAGTTGTGACAAAGGGAGTAGTCTTTCTTTTTGTTGATTTTCTCGGAAACCTTAATACTTTACTTAATTTTGATGATTGTTTTGGAAAGGGCAGGAATGGTGCTACATTTATTCACATAGGTCGTAACTGTGGAATGTTTCTGGCCCGAGATATTCCCCTAAAATTAAAAATTGTCACAACTCTCCTAGGTCTCCCATAAAGGTCTTATTTCTAATATGATTACTTACGTCTAATTACTTAGTTTCTAACAAGATTCATGCGTGGGAGGCTGCGTGGAGCGAAATGGCGGCCGATTTTCCTAAACGGCATATTTACGTGCCTCGCCCCGCGCATCCCGCAGTGAGGGGCACTGGGCACCACGTGGCTTTGTTTACCTTTTGTAATTACCTTATTTACCTCTTTATTTACTATATTCTACTACGTAATATCACATAAGTTATCTATTTATTCATCTTAGAACTATAGGGTAAGAAAAAGGCGGGGCAAAACAATATATTGTTAAAAAGAAAACTTAAATCTAATAGGAATCCGTCTTATAGCTAAGTTTATACAAATAAGAAGTTTGTTATTTATTTAATTACTAGCTGTACCCCGCGGTGTTACCCGCTTATCCCACGGGAACACTAAATTTATTCGGGATGAAAAGTATCCTATGTCCTTTCCCGGGTCTCAAACTATCTCCATACCAAATTTCATCTAAGTCGGTTCAGCGGTTTAAGCGTGAAGAGGTAACAGACAGACAGACACACTTTCGCATTTATAATATTAGTATGGATAATTCCGTCGTGAACATTCTCCCGCCGTCGTCTCGCGAGTCCACTGGTAACACGACGATCTTCTTGGTGGGCCCCGTAGCACGTGTCCTCTGCTGGTGGTCACGTCGACCACTCGAACCTCGCCGTCCTTGCCTGGGTAGATCTGCGTCACCTTGCCACGTGGCCATGTGTTGCGGGGCAGGTTGGAATCACAGATGATCACGACGTCTCCGAATGCTGGGCTGACTCCGCTGCTCAGGGGTTCCCGCCGGTGTTGGAGCAAGGGCAGGTACTCGCGCTCCAGTGTTGGCGCGCGTTCACGTCCTCTCCGGTCAACGTGCCAGCGGTCAAGGAGCCTTTACATAACTTGTTCAAGTAATAATATGACAGACTAACAGGAATTTCGTGGTGTTTAAATTTTAGTGAGAAGAGTGGTGTGGATTTAAATGGTTTTTCATGTTATCTACGACTTTGATCAGTTGAAGAACTAAACCGGCACAACATACTCTAGATAAAGTTACTGACAACTCGCAGATGTGTTCATAATTATGTCAACAGTTGAGTAAATAGGAAATAAAAAAGTTGGAGAAGTTTTTGTCCCTGCGTGTTGGATATGCTGCCGTGCTAAGGTAAAAGGCGACCTTTTTGTAATATGGAGCTCCATAGCAAAAGGTCGCCTTTTACCTTAGCACAGCAGCATGTCTGTACATATCGTTGTTTAGCACTCATAAAACTGGCATAAAATGCACCTCTAGTGGCCTACCATACAACAAAATTTGTTATTGAAGTTAGGTACAATCTAGTTGCGAAATAGTATTTAATTTGTCATACAATCAAACAAAGGAAAACAAATGCAACTATTATTTTCAAATTTCATTGCATGAATTATGTATAACTACATAGTACATAATTCATGCAATGTACTTCGGACCTGTGTGTGATTTTGGCCCCCATTTTTAATTTTTAAATAATTAAAATAGACTCTCCTCAAAATCTTCTTCTTCAATATCTTCCAATACTAAGTCCGAAATCGCATCGTTACTCTCAACACCTTCTAAAATGCGTATTAACTCCTCCGTACTCAAACTATCGTCACTCATTTTAAAATCACCACGGCAGTATTTCGTTTTCGTATGCGCTTATGACGTCACCACTTGGCGTCGTTTCCCGTCCACGGCGTAACAGGGGGCCTATGATGGTTGCGTTTATCACGTGATAAATAAGAATTAAAATCATCCGTCATGTTTTGACAGGATGCGAGTGAGAGATGCTTTGTCACTTATTTATCGCGTGATAAAACCAACCCATCATAGACCCGCTGGACACTGATAAGGACTATAGTTTACCAGAGATGTGCGAAGCTATTGTCGATTTTTATTACCTGTTCATTAGCGAACTATAGTTTCGTTAGTATAAACTAAATGCATAAGAGGTTGCATTATGAAAATGGTAAGTAACGTCTTTTAGGCTAACTTGTTTCTATATAGTAGAATAAGTTTCTGTCAAAAATGACATTTTAGTGGCAAGCTTTTATAGCCGACTGTACTTTTCTTTAGATATCCATCAAATGCTCACTGAGACAATTCTAAAGAGCCCAAGCTCGGTAGGATTTCTTTTTCTATTATAGAGTTCCTATGGCCACCTTCCGGCTCCATCATCAGATCAGCCCCATGGTACCATATTATTGTATTGTCATCAAAGTTAAGTAAGTATGCAAAATTTTAGCTCAATCGGTTGACGATATCTGCTTCAAAATTGAGTTGCAAGATTTCACCCGAACATACATACTTTAAACATACCATGCAAGCTAAATAAAAGCTTGTAAAAATAAAATCCATAATAGCAATTTAAAAAAAATTATAATTAAAAATGAAACATTAGTCGGTCGCAACACTATGCGACGGCAAATGCCGCTTTTGGCGTGACTAGCCATGTTATTACTGTAATAAATTATAGTCTCATATAATGTTGATTTTTTTTAGAAGTTGCTATTTATAGTGGAATTATATTAGCCATACAATAAAGTTAAAGGGTAAATGAATAATGCGAATCCAAAAATATGTTTGTAGAGTTATTTATTTTAAGCGCTTTTGATCAATAAAGTTTGGACGGCAATGGACGTTGTCGGCGTCAGTGGCACGAATTTCCGATGACGTGATTTGCCGTCTTTGGCGGTCAAAGGGTTAAACGCATAATTTATTTAAGGTACAGAATAGTCTATTGAAGAGGCCTGTGTCCAGCAGTGTACGTCCTATGGTTGATATGATGTTGTGTTTATTTACGACATCACATTAGAAACCTCTAAAATTATCAGTGTTTACTATACTACATAATGTATAGGGACAGACAGCAGAAAGCGACTTTGTTTTATACTATGTAGTGATAATTTATTTATGTATTTTTACATCATAGAGTTAGTCCTACTCGTCTGATGATAAATGAGGCAGCCGATTCTTTATTATAGCTAAGGTAACACAGATAAAAAATTTAAGCGACTGAAAAAAAAACGATTTACAAAATTCGCACTCGCTACGTCGTGTTTTCATCTGGTTGTATTATGAACCCCACACCCCCGAATTTTTTTTTTATCGGAGCAAATAATTTACAAAACTGCTGACTTTATCAAAAAATAATGTTTGGAGACCCCCTATTATTTTTAAAAGACCTATTCAACGACACCCCTCACACTAGTGTTGGAACGAAAAAAATATTCACCCCCACTTTAGGTGTTCAGTTCAAGAGGTCATTCATTCATAATTTAAGAGCTTCGCTCTTGTCGGTGGAGTAATCGCCACTCTTCCCTATTTCTTGATAGTGTTTTGGTCTCCTGATACGACATAGTACCCACTTTCTCTTTCACTTGACTAAAAAACGTAATTCTTGGTCTTCCTCTGCCTCTTTTCCCGTCCACTTTGCCTTCCAGGATGTTCAAGAAGTACCTTAAGTATGTTCCAGTTCAAGAGGTACCTACCCGAAAAAAAGTTTTTATTGTACCGTTTTGTCGACGTGATACATACACATACTCATACCAAATTTCAGCTCACAGAGCTAAGCCGCGGCCGGACAGACAGACAGACAGACGGACAAGGCGAAACTATAAGGGTTCCTAGTTGACTACGCAGGGTGACCACTATTTACTACAACCTAAATTCCCTGACTTTTCCAGGTTTTCCAGGCGTTTTTTCAAGCTTTTCCCTGACCATAGTCTCAAATGTAATAAATATATAATTGCAGCTATTATCTGAGTATAGGTATGTATCTGCTAGCAAATTAAAATTTATACATACAATGAAATAATACAAAAACGGAAATATTAAGAAATATTAATGTTAAAATTTATGTTGGTAAGAGCGAAAGCATAGTTAGACGGAAGTCGTGGATTCACATCCTCCGTCAGGTGACGTTTTTGTTCTGTTTATAAATTGTAATTTGCTATCAGACGGTTCTACAATTACCCAATAATTCATTAAATGTTTGACCATTTTGTTCCAAACAAAACACAGAATAATTATAGTCCTTAAGTATGTTCCTTCTCTTCTTAATTCACGTCCTTAATGCACTTTCGCCAATTAAATCGCGTAATGTATGGGAATGAATCAAATTTACCTATTTCGCGCGCGGGCGCAAGGATCACCTGATTCCTACAGCCTTTGATTTGCCGCCAACCTGCGCTGCCGTGCTACGGTAAAAGGCGACCTTTTGACAAAAGTCACTTTCGAGATAATCGCAAAAAACGTCAAATAAAATTCAAAATTCAATTTCTAGAAATTGGTGCAACATATTTGACGATTTTTTTCTGTGTTTTATAACAGCGTGTTGGGACTTATTTTTTATGGCATTATCACTTTTTTAAGTGAAATAGTTTTTTTTACAGACCTAAAAATCATTTTTAGCTTAGCAGTAAAAATATAAAGTAAAACATAAAACTAGCTAAAAGGCGGTATAAACGCACTACTGCCGTGCGGCGACCTTTTTGTATGGAGCTCCGTAGCAAAAAGTCGCCTTTTACCTTAGCACGGCAGACTATACGGTTCTTTAATTTAGCATTTTCTGTTAAAAATATGACATCTTGCTAATACGGTCTTTTAGTTAGGTAAATTAGTCATTTTGTCAATAAAAATGTTTCGTGTGCTAAAATAAAATGACGTATCGTTACCAAAAATATACCGTATACGGTATTATTATAAGTTAGTACCTATGGGAGAAGAAGTACCAAAACGAAGTACTTAGCGTCTCAATAATGGTCACTATTACTATACTCGCATCTTTATATTCAGTTATAGTATATTACTGCAGAGTGCAGAGGCTGGAAAAGTAATTTTATGGAGGAGTATGAGGTATGTTTACTTGTATAGGCATAGTGCATTTCTCCAAATATGCGAAGAAGTAATATTAAATTTAGGTATGAAAATCAATATCATCAAGTTTCATTTCTCACCTTAATTTTATTTAAAGAGTTGCGATTAGTCGGTCAAATTTAATAATATGTGGCAATGATAATGAAACCATTTATTTAACATTTACTTTGGTTAAGTAAATGAAATTTTTAAACGTACGACAATTGTAGAAATAATTTCTTTGTTACAAAATATTTATCAGGCGGAGAAGATGGTAAAGTAAAAAATAGATTAAATTTGATTTGACACAATATTATAATATTTTTACATTTGATTATATAGTCATTCACTTTCTAGCAAGAACTAGACGCAGAGAACAACAAAACTGTTTATTTTTAAACTTAATTTTTGATAACGTGATTATGGACGATTGGCTGTGTGTATAGTGAGTTTCTTTTATGAAATAAAAAGTAAAAACCCGTACAATAACCTACACCTAAGTAACTTAAAAGACCCTAATTTGTGTATGTTTTTACTCAATCGTGTTTTATGTAGTTTTACTTCCCGGACGCTATGACTTGTCGCGGATATAATTTGTAATGTGTTATAACGAAGGATTTTGCTACATTAACCTATTGACCGCCAAGCGGTCTAGCAATTTACCGTGCCACTGACGCCAGAGTAAAAAAAAAAAGATGTGCCCCAACATCAACAGGGATTGAAAAATACTTGTAGCGGTTAGAATTACAAAGTTTTTGATCATTGAAATTTGGACGGCTGTGGCCGACGTGGCGTCAGGGGCACGATTTTTTGTTGACGGCCACAGCCGATTGTGGCGCTCAAAAGGTTAATGGGAAAATTTGCTACCAAGATGCAGAAAAGTAGGTAATTTTAATAACAGAAGATCGAAATGATGTTACGTCGAATTAAAACTAAGCGGAACAATATAAATATACCTAATACAAATTATTATATTTCACTCGAAATTGAAAAATAAACATAAGTTGTAAGTTATAAAATATATTGTATTGCTGTACCTAAGAATAACATAAAGGTATTTATATTATAAACTGTTGAATGTCAGTCCGGCAGATATAGGGAAGGAAAAAACAGAAGCACAAGACTAGCCTAACCCAGCTTAGTTTTTTAATTTTTAGTAAACCTTTCATAATTTAAATTAATAAAGACATATTTGATCTGCACTATTTCGAAATTACGGTTTGTTTTGGGACAGTGTGCGTTATCTTCGCAAATCTTGTAGTAGGCATTGTTATCCATAAAAAAAACAATGAAAATATAAAATAGCCCACCTTTACTAACTATTGTGCGTATAAATGACATCAAAAATGGAAGTTACTTCAAGTTAGAAGGTAAGTATAGCTAATTATAAACGTATGGTAAAAAATCTTGTCCAATACTAAGTTAAAAGTCCGAATCTGTTTTTGTCCAACGTTGTTTGTGGCGGAATTTTACTACCTTAACTTTATGCGTTCTATGGTAATAACTGTATTGAATACATGCAAAAAACAAAGAAAACTGACAATCAATATTTTTTCCTTATTCTACTTGTAATTTGAATATGGCTTATTATTTTCGCGGCGACAGAAAAATTAAAGAGCAGCAAACTATTTGCAACTAAAATAATAACTTGTCAGCGATTAAATATTTTGGCAATCATTTATATTAAATGAGCTTTAAACTAAGGATATTTTAAAATTCAATAATAAACAAGATTACTGAAATCATAGGCGAGGTACTATAAATAATGACTTGGCGACTAATATTAGCAGAAGATCCGACTCGGCCGGGTTAGGTTAGGTTGGTTTTTTTTTTATATCCCTAAAAAGCGCTCCTTTTATTTTTTTTATGACCTTGATTTATTTTATATGCAATCTCCATTGAACAATTGTTCTCTAATTAGAGTAGGCCATTTTCAACTTTTTATCCGCTGTCATGTTGCCGCTTAATTAGTTAATTCAGTCGCCAAAACTCAATGCTAGTTTATATTGAAACAAAGCCGAAAATTGATTACTTAGTTGCTACTTTTTACTTTATTAGTCTCCGCAATTAGTCGCCAACTTATTATTTTTGCTACCCCCTTTAATTTTTTATAAATCCCTAAATCAGATTAATTTGTCGCCGCGTTAAATACATGCCTTTGAATATTGGCGCGCTGGGTGACGGCGTCGACAACCGTGCCTCCCGCGCACACTTGCCCCCGCGCCGGCGCGCTCGCTGTGGGCTTCGTGTAAGAGTTGCGAGCCAAGGACCGTATGTCGGATGTTGGGGCATATACGGGTTTTTACACTAGCACGCAGTACTTGCGGCTATTTCGGCAATATTTTTCTATAACCACGGTTGAAATACTACATATAAAGTACGAATATCCTAAACACGCTTTTTTAGATTGATAACATGTTACAATAAAATTGTTCAGTTTTTATTTTTAATCTTAAAGCACGTTAAAAGTATAGATTCGTTACTTTAGGCTAAAAATAAAGGATACGGTGTTATAGGTTTTGATGAGCCGTATCTTTTTCGAAGAAGATATTTAATTTAAAGGCAGTCAAATCTGTTATACGTGTTTTTATCTTAGAAATCGTCTAAAAAAGGCGACTGTTCGTTTTTTTAGACTAGTATCGGTAAATTACCGCCTTTTAAGCTAGTTATATTGTCAAGTTAAGGACATATGCGTTCTTTTACCTTACTAGTAACTTGAAAACGAAGCCTCTTATCGAAAAACGGATGGAAAAGGTCGACGCAGCTTTTTTTTCTCAGGTGGTATTAATAACTCAATTTCGGCAAAATGTCAAAAGGTCGCCTTTTACCGTAGGACGGCAGTGCGCCGGCCAAGTGTCAGCGTCCTTTGACATCCCCGCCGGCGGCGATTTCCGAATAATACAGTGGCGCGATATTGTAAAATTAATATTTTTTTTTGTTAATAAATTTATTATGTACATACATACACAGACAACTTTTATTCCCTGACCGTCATTAAAATTCCCTGACAATTCCCTGACTTTTCAATGACTAGCGAAATTCCCTGACTTTTCCCGGTTTTCCAGGTTTTCCAGAAAGTGGCCACCCTGCTACGGAACCCTAAAAAGGGGAGAATCATACTAAAGCGAGTAGCGTTTACATGTTTCTACTAAAGCGGCCTTCGGCACGGCTAACCAGTCTCGGATACCCTTGAAATGTCGACAAACGTTTCACCGAATGCTTCATATCGTCAAATTTTCATTTCGTCGACAAATTTTTACTCGTAAGTCATAAATTTTTCAAACATTTTGTAAATTATAACCTTTAGATTAGGTTAGGTTTATGTTATAACATTCAAAAATATTTTAAGGTTTCCGAAAAAAAATGCTTTCGATGAAATGAAAATTCGATGAAACGTTTGTCGACATTTCAAGGGTATACTTATTATTTTGTCATGAATAGTATTTGTCGCTGCAACAGAAATACATCATCTGCGAAAATGTCAACTGTCTAGCCTGTCTGTCTGACTATCACGGTCCATGAGATAGGTACAGCCTGGTGATAGACGGACAGATGGACGGACAGCGGAAGGTTAGTACCTAATAGGGTCCCTTTTTAGGGTTCCGTACCCAAAGGGTAAAAACGGGACCCTATTACTGAGACTTCGCTGTCCGTCCGTCCGTCCGTCCGTCCGTCCGTCTGTCTGTCACCAGGCTGTATCTCAAGAACGGTGATAGCTAGACAGTTGAAATTTTCACAGATGATGTATTTCTATTGCCGCTATAACAACAAATACTAAAAATAAAATAAAATAAATATTTAAGGGGGGCTCCCATACAACAAACGGGATTGGTTGCGTTAACTTTGCACCTCATTTGTATGGAGCGCTATACATACCAGGTGCAAACTTAACTTAACCACTTAAGGATGGAAAGTGTTTGTACGGAACCCTCGGTGCGCGAGTCCGACTCGCACTTGCCCAATTTTTATCTATTGGGTACGGAACCCTAATTATGCATACATGTCTTTACCAAACATAACATAAATACGTACTCTGTCAGGAAATGAATGATAAGAATAATTAAAAATCATTTATTTATAATAATTTAAGTACATACTTAACATAATAGGAATAGGACATTACCGCAGTCGCCGGGAAAGAAAGGCTCGTTGGGTGAGTAGGTATAACTAGACGGCGGTAGCGCGAGTCAGGATAGTCATTTGTTTTGTATGGGTCTGCGGCACCATGCCAGCCTGGCGCCATCTGTTGGTCATAATTTATTTGTCCTCTCATCACTTCGAAACGGCTGGACGAATTTCAACCAATTTTGGCAAAGGGATAGCTGCATAGTCAATGATAGTTATAAGATACTTTTTACCCGTCTACATAAAAAAAAGCGGACGAAGTTACGGGCAATTTCTATATACTTAATATAATTTTCATCACATTTGCCTTCGGCGTCGGGCTTCTAATAGACCTTCGTTAGTAATCCCCTTCTTACCAATGCCTTATGACACAATACACTATAGGTATAAGTGTGATTGTATGTATAGCGAGTGATGACTTACGGAACTGAGACATGGTCGTTCGCAATGGGTTCAAACTTATATAAGGCGGCTTAGAGTCAGTTAAGTCCACAACGTGCAAAAGGAAAGGCTATGCTCGGAGTTTTTCTGCATGATTAAAACCGAAATGAGGATATCCGTAGAAGGACCAAAGTAAACGACATAGCAAGGTTGAAGTTGCAATGGGCGAGCCATTTAGCTCGGAAAACGGATGGCCGTTGGGTTTGGGCAGCAAATTTCTGCAGAGGCGACCACGTATAGAAAAGCGCATCGTGGGCCGGGCCCCGATTTGGTGGACGGATGACCGCGTGAGGGTAACGGGGAGTTGATGGATGCCATCTGCAAAAGGATCGCACTTTGTGGCGAGTTATAGGGGAGGCCTATGTTCTGCAGTCGACGTCTGTGGCTGATAGATAGAGACATTAAACACACATGTGCTTAATTTATCAGGTGTATGTCTTTTAAGGCGGTTTATTAATACTATCACACCATTTAAATTGCATTAAAACATAGATTCGAAATAAAATCTGGGAATTGGTATGATGGTGTCAAAATTGGGTAGATGACTGTGTTAAAAAAAAAAACAAATTATAATTAGTCCGTGAATTTAGAATTAGACACGTATTTTCTTTTTTTGTCAATCAAACAAAAAATAACAAACTTACAGCGTGAAATATAAGTATCCAATATTTTTTTATGAAGTCATCTTGTCTATTTAGAAAATCATCTTGTCTATTTAGAAAATAGACAAGATGACTTCATTTATTTACTAGTGGCCGTTAAGAAGAGTTGTTACCAGGTTTAGGTAATGTACGAAACTCTTAAAAAGTAAACAAACGAGTAGATACCTACGAACTCTAGGAGTTTATAGTAGAATCCGATAATGGATAAGTTCGACTTCCACCTGAGGCTTTGAGTTGATCTTGAGTTCAGCTTATTATAGAACTTAGAAATACAAATAAATCTCTTTAAGAATTAATAAAAACGTTTGATTATAATTCTGCCGTGGTAAGGTAAAAGGCGACCTTCATACAAAAAGGTCGCCTTTTACCTTAGCACGGCAGAATTCTGAACAAGCTGGCAACGTCGCAAGTTCTATCGACCAATAAGAACGTTTGCTGCGTTTCCATTGGTCCATTTGAATTGGATCAACATTTTACGGAGTGGATTTGTATATCGGATCAACATACGTAAACGCGTCATCAGGGTTATGCGGATCCAAATGTTGATCCGAACGGAGCAACATTTGTATGTATAGACGCATATTGGATCAACAAAAGCGGCCGGATCAACTTACGTTTTCGGATCAACAAAGTGCTCGTGTGACGTCGCGTCTGATCAACAATTGCAGGAACGGTATCTCTATATATATATACATATATATATATATATATTTCTTTCGTTCCCTATTACGGACAACTTATTCGAGCCGCAATTGTTTGAAAATGCAATCCCATTTACACGGTGTGAACTCGAATCTTCCGTGAAACAAAGTCTTATGTGGGTGTGCTGGTGATGAAAATATGTGGTTTTGTTTTACTGAAGTTTCTTTGATAAACTGGCCAGGCCAGTCCTTTGTCCTGCGGTCAGTGGGGACAATAACGAGGTGGTCTCTATGCCTCACGCCTCACTGTCATCGTTTTAATGGTTTTGTTTTGCAGTTTCCTTAGTAAAGTGCACAAAGATGTTTTAAATATTTCATCAATTTAATTTGTTTTTCTTTTTCCGGTTGGTAAACGTAATATAGGGTTTTATTTGACTTAGGTTAACTTCCGCACATGTGACAGTGTTTGAAAAGATACTGTGCTTTTAGTTTCCGAGTTATGGGTATTTACATGAAAATGGTCGAAAATGGGTGTAGATGAGTCTACGTTAAAAAGTCTATTATTTGGACTTGTTTTAGTATCTTTAGTGGGCGGTATTCGCCTAAAAATATACGGCATTTCATGATCAGAAGGTGAAAATGTTCTTACGGTTCAAAAGGTTCGTCCTGCCAAAGGAAACCTGATCATCAAATGCCGTCTATTACGCTTATGTCATGATCATGTACACCGCCCAAAACTTACGGTTACAAATATAAAGTATTAAGTACGTACATTTAGTATATTTTTGCGGCAAACCTTGAGATGCGATAATATCTAATAATAACACCTCATCTATGCGCTTCTGTTTTATGACGGACTGTAATTAGGTACAAAACCACACAATAGTACTGTTTTCTTTAATGCGATCGTACACAACGCCGACCGAAGGACTATATATCTATCTGTGTCTGTCTGTAAGTATGTGATAGAGATATGTATTTGTTTTGGTTAGTTTCTTCTATAAACTGGCCAGTCCTTTGTCCTGTGGTCAGTCGAGGCAGTAACGAGGCGCTCTCCTTCCCTCACGCCTGACTGTCATAATTTTAATGGTTTTATTTTACAGTTCCTTTGGAGCGCACAAATGTGTTTTAAATATTTGATCAATTTAGTACCTATTTCCTTTATTTTTAAATTTTGTAGAATTTTTGTGGAATTTAACGCAAAGCAACAGGAAAACCCTGTGTTTCCTGCTGCTTTGCGTTAAATTCCACATAAGACTAATAAATTACCTGTACTAGCGGCCTGCAACCTTTTTAGCTATCACAGTATTTGTTAAAATCCATCAAATCGTTTGGGCGTCAAGAGGTTCAAAGGTTTTGAAATCATGATTTTCTATACCATTTTAGAAAGATAACCGACATACTTGATCGTTTTGTTGTTTAAAACAAGACGATTTATGTACCTACTTACATCTTTACGATAAATCCTACATAATTATATTCCCACGTAGCAAACAAGCTGAATAAGGGCTTGTACGGCCTTTATTTAGCTTATTACACCTGTATAAGGGCTGTATAAGCCTGTGTGCTACTCGTGTTGATTTTGGAACACATTCCGACTCCATGTTGGCCAACCGTGAAGGCATACTAGGTACACTACACGAACCGACCGTACCACGTCCACAGATTTTAGTAAAATGGCGCATTTTGGCAATATGGCGCTGCTATACAATATGCTATTTGAGAGGATAAGGATTTGTTATTCTAGTGCTAATAGAATAAATAATTAAGCGTGCACTTAAATAAATGGAATTGGAAATCGAAATGTTTGAGGCTTACCTAAATAGCCGATGAAACTTTGTATGAAAATCTCCTCCACCCCACGGCTCAAGACAAGGTAACCTACAAAGACCATTAACATATCGAAAAATCTAAACAATTCATATCTCCAGTGCCAATTAGGCTTGCTTCACGCCCGACCAGACGCGTGAAGCCAGTATGAACATTCGATTACACACTCCACTGGTCAAGTATTTATCAATTAATGAAAATTTAATACAGCGCGTCCACCCCGAACTTAATAAGGGCATTCCGAGCGAAGTAGGGCGTGAGCGGCATCATTCAGGGTTTTGTTAAAAGGGTACAAGTTATAGGAACTTTTACGTCACATATGATCTTTTTAGGTTAGTTTAATTATACCGAGCGACGGTGAAAGGTTACAAGTTAGAAGAGATTTTATGGCACATATGATCTTTTTAAGGCGAGTTTGATTTTCGCTACGGTGAATTTATGTAACCGAGTAATTGGAAGTGTTTATTAATGAAGTGAAATAACGTCCAGCCGGTCTAGCACAACTACGCTTCGCGACTCGTGTCGTGCGACATAGCATCTCCCGTCACTTTCTCACAGTACTGCGAAGAAAGAGATAAGTAATATTTCTCGCCTAAGAAAGAATCGCGTGTCACAGTTGTGCTAGAGATCATTTGAAGTTGGCTTAGAAGAGTGCTTATCGCGAACCCCGCTAAAGCCCGATGCACCAGTGCGCACCGTTGCACAGTCAACAGCAGAAGTAGCTAAGCAAAATAGCATGTTCACAATCTGTACAACCCCTATTTTCTTGATAATGAAGTAGGTACGTGTGTACCTATTGTTTTGAGCATAGCACCTTCTGTTGCTGACTGTACAACGGGTCCGCCTCCTGCCGCTCTACAGTCGCGTCGCCACGCTCGATGACCAATAGCAGTGTTTTTTCACAAATAACCAATAAAATACAATTGTTAACTGCTAATACTAAGATCAAAAGGAATAAAAACTGTTTTTTCCGTTATAGCACAGAATAGATAATTATAGCCAGTGCAGGTTTTATTTAGGACTACTTCGCTAACTACTTAGTTGGCTCGTAATGGTTAAGTAAGTTGTATTTGATTAAAACGGAACATGGTTTTAAGAAAAACTTGAAAGAATTATTATTTGGGAGTAACGCATTTTCCGTCAGCGAATCACAAAAGACATTTAAAGTGTCTACTTATTCCGAATAGATTAGCCAATTACCAATACATACCTACATAAAGGTCAAACCGAGAACCTCCTTTTTTCGAACTTGGTTAAAAAGGCACAAACACAAATCAATGAAATTTCATTTTCATGTTCCGAATTTAAAAAAATAGACCATACGTAAACCCATATTAAGTAAACCATTATTACGCCTTCCCAAAAACTCAATTATCTACATTACATTAGACATTAGTTAATAGTTAACCCTCTCAATAGTCTTGTTAACTTCTCTTAAAGAACTGCATTCACGGAATTAAATCATTAAAAAACCGGTCAAGTGCGAGTTGGACTCGCAAACGAAAGGTCCCGTTTACCATTAATGAAAAATAATTATTTTACTAATATTTGCTGTTAAATTGTAGTCCTTGTTGTCACTTCAATAAACTGACAACATTAGTTTATTGAAGTGACAACAGCCCTGGTAATACATACTTTATGATTTCAAATGTCTACCTATTACTATTCAACGTTAGGAAAAACGTAGAAAAGAAAACGTTTTTTTTTTACACTTGTTGTTATAGCGGCCATCGCAGTGGCTAACACATTAAATGTGAAAAATTCAAGTTTCTGTCTATTGCGCTTGGAAAGATACGGGATACAGCCCTGTAACCGACGGACAGACAAACAAACAGCGGATGATAGCTACGAAACCCTAAAAACTAAACCTTCATATCATTCAGGCTTCAATCTGGGTGATTGAATAGGCGGTGATTCGTGTGACCCTTTAAGTTCGTCTGGCTAATCTATTCGGAGGAGGGTAGCCGACGCAGAGTATAAGCGAAACGCAGATGAAACATGACTACTCGTAGCACCTCTAGCACAAGTACGTAGTTTTAAATTTATAGTTAAAAAAATATTTTTCTCAAAAATTGCATGTAATGTTGCCTTACCATCGCTAGATAGACTACAGTACCTAAGTGGAACATACCGAAGACTTTTTAGAAGTGTCCAGTAAACAGCGAGATTTTAAATTTTGAATCAATATTTGTCCAGTAAGTAAGTATGTAATTCCTATTACGTATCAAGATATTTGAATATCGAAACACGATTTACATCGTCACCGACCTATAAAAAAACTAAAGATGTGAAGGCGATGAGGTCGTATATAAATGTAAAAAGGATGCATTCCACAAATTGTTTTAATTATAAGTACAGTAGGTATTGTAGGAATTAAAAAGTGGCGTCCCTTTTTCATAGATTAAATAGAAAGAGACGACATTGCAGTATACACTTGCAATTTACACTAAGAGCAAATGTAAAATAAAAAGAGGTTAGCACTATTGGCAGTATAAACGTAACTCAAGATGCATATTTAAAAAAAAAAAGTTGCGACAAGGTTTAGTGCGGAAGTTTGTATGCAGCGTTTAGTTCATAATTTTATTGTGCTGTGCTGTGTAAAATGACAATGATATTTCGGAGTTCCTTCCTTTTTTGTGTCGTTTAGAAAAAACCTCGGAGTTAAAATTGAAGGTAAGCTTTATGATATGAAAATGCAACAATGTATAACAATAATTAAATTTTATCTTTAAGACGTAGATTTGTAAGACAGTGCAAATAATTAAACGCAGTATTTATAAAAAAAGAAATTAAGGCGGGATTTAAATTAAAAAAAATTCAAATTTGTTTTTGTGATCTATTACAATAATTCAGCAAAAATGAGTTCAGACGAGTCTGATTCCGAATAGACGGGGCACTCCTCCATACTTAAAAGCGGAGGCAGAGTTAGCTAAAATAATTTACTTCCGACTAAATCCAAGGAGATATAAAAAAATACAAGAGATTCATTAAATGGAAGGAAGAAAATCAAGTTAATAATTGGTCAGATAATGTGTGATAAGGTCAGAATATTTCAACAATCTTTCTAAGACAATCGGATGGCTACAAAGGAAAGAAATCACAAATATTCAGCAGCAAAATATAGAAAAGTTCTTAAATCAAGCTCTAGATGATAACCATTTTGGCGATGAAGGTAAATAAATGCTGCCACTATTTGATGACGATACTTATAACTATATCTTTTATCCAAGTATAAACTCATAATTATTTTTGTTATAGGTTGTTATCATGGGAGTTAATGGTGCCTGCGACGACGAATATCACAATGTGTAATAATAAAAATGGGATATAATAAAAATATTCATTGGAAAATGGCCGAATATTAATGTCACCTACAAAATATAATTTTCTTGTTTAATTTTTGAGAAAAGCACTATACTTGCTTCGACCGTAAGAGCCATCCTGGCCTCGTATTATATCCGGACCTCGCCTACGGCTCGGTCCGTCTAATTGCTACTCGGCCAGTATGGCTTACTTACTGGGGCCCAATTCGAGAATGCCGTTGGAGATATCTCCAAACGTCAAATCTCCATTAGATAACAGTTATATCGCCATTGAACTGTCATTTAAATGCGATGAGCTTGAAAGTGACATATCTCATCTCAATTTTGGAAATACGAAGGCGATAATGATTGTCAAAAATGTTATTCATGTATATAAATTTCTGTTTTGAACGAAACGTAACGGACCAATTTCACGTACTATGCGGTCAATTTAAAGTATGCGCCTGTTATTTATGCCGTCACATACAAAGGAAACGAACATTTTGCGCGTCCGAATTGACGAAGTTGCGATATCGCCACTTGTCAAGTAGGCACACGTCAAAAGTGACGGATGGCGATGAAAATGAGAGATCTCCATTATATCTCTAAAATTGGTCGAATACCCCCCCTGGTCTCTGCCGTAATGTACTATTAATGTTCCTACTTAACATTGATTTGTAATATCTATACATCTCCTTATGTGTACCAGTGTAATTAGTTATAACACAAATGTATCATGTAATTGTTTTAAGTATTATTTACGAAAAAATTACTTACTGTTGAGTTTCTTTCGGCTTTCTTCTCAACAGCGGTCTCCTCTTGCGAAATGCCGGTAGATTCACAATCCGACTTGTAAAAGTGCCCCTGTGGCCTACTTACTGAATAAATTATTTCATTTCATTTCAACTGTGACACGCGACTCTTTCTCGCGCAAGAAATATCACCTTTCTCTTTCTTCGCAGAACTGTGAGAGAGTGACGGGCGATGCTATGACGCGTGACAAAGTAGCAAAGCCTAGTTGTGCTAGACGCGCATTTTGCCCATTTTTCATCACACATTCTTGCTAAGTTTTCTTTGCAACCGTTTATGAGTACAGAGGAATAAAAAGTCTGCGAAATGATTTTTCGGCCAAATTAAACATTCGACGAAATAAGTTTCTAGGAGCAAAGGGCTATGTAATGCATTAACGCATTTTGTTATTTGGAGTTCAGCATAATTTGCAAATTAAGTAGGTATATTTTTCTGCATTAAGTATTATATCGCCTGCAAAGCAGAGGTTTTTTAAGATTTCTATTCTCTATACAGGGTGATTCAGGAGTCATGAGATTAACAGGGCTGATGAGGAGAACCACATAGAACAACTTTCACTATGGCACCAGTCAGGAAAACGTGAAGAAAAATAATCGAATTAAGAATTAATTGATCGTTAACTATCCAAAATGTAGGTATGAAGCAGCAGATTTATTTTTTCGTGTTTCTATGGTTGATCCCATAGTAAAAGTTGCTTAGTGTGACTCATCCCATTGGCTCTGTCACTCCCGCTCATGACTCCTGAATCACCCTGTATATATTCCTCTTCCTGTCCCATCGAGGTTATTCAGTACGCATTGTAAGACAGTAGGTAATCGCTAAACAGAGTAGGAGACATTGGGTCCCCTTGTGTAGCCACTCTTTTTATTTAGACTTCTCAACCGGTACTCTCCGATTGGAGCGTGATCTGTAAAGTAAATTTTAATTGTTTATGCTAGTTATTGTTTTAATTTTAATATGTTTAACTATGGTTGTCTTCTCGATCGTCCTAATTGCCGTCACCCATTTCGCACGTCAAGTAAACTATATACCTTTAAATTAAAGTAAATGCATCTAATTTTGTGCAATATACTGCATATCGCCTGCGTCCGCTCACAAATTCTTTTCATGGTCAATTTAAAATATAATACAGTTGTCGGCGACGAATGGACCGGCGAATCTAATTTTCGCCCCTAGGGCTCTCCTCTGCCTGCGGCTACTTCGATTTATGCACAATAAGAGGAATTGCCGTGAAATTAAAGTGTTTTGCATAAGTACCGCGAGACCCCCCACGTTTGTTGGGTAAAAGTGATAAAGTATTTTCACATAAGTCCTTAAATCCTTTCCAATTTTCTTTCTCAATTTCAATATGATTGTGTAATGAAATTTTAAATTTGTCCTATAGGTACCCAAATGTTATCTGAAAGAGGTCGCTCTTGAGCATTAAATTCCCCAGTTGTTTACTAGTTTAGCAGTTTTTTTTGTATTATCTATCTATCTATCAGCCATAGCCGTCCACTGCTGAACATACTCGCCACAAAGTGCGATCCCGTGCAGACCGCATCCATTGATTCCCCGCTACCATCACGAGGTCATCCGTCCATCTCTAGTCGGAGGCCGACGTACGGCTGCGCTTTCCTATACGATTTGATCGGTACAATGTGCCGTAAATACTATTCAATTATAGTAGTATAATAATTATAATATCGCGTGGTTGTGCTATAGCACAAATAGGTACTCGTGTCGTATACTAGTATTAGATACTGTGCGACTACGACTACGAGTATTTTGATACCAATATAATGTTACCAAAGAACTATAGATATTTAAAGCATTTCATAAGCAACTGTGGGTAGGTATTATTTATTGGGTACGAGTATTTTGATACCAATATAATGTTACCAAAAAACTATAGATATTTAAAGCATTTCATAAGCTACTGTGGGTCGTGTCGGCATTATTATAGGTACCGTTTTAAAGCGAATGCTTATCCTTATCTCAAACAAGAACAAGCCACACACTTTTGTTGAAAATTCAATGCATACGAGATGGTTACACAGTCTAATTTTAAATGCATATATTGTACCGAGTTGTTTTTTTGTTTTACTTTTTTAGGCGTCCGCGTGGAGTGCACCCTAAAACTCACCGCAAACGTAAAACAACCGTCCTCTTCTGCCAAATACTGAACGAAAAGGATGAATGCTTAGGGAAGAACATAGTGTTGGTTTGCTACCGTTCGTTCCGTGCTTATAACAGTCTAGTTAGAAACAGAGCAGAACAACCTAGTCCCTAACTAAACTATAACTAAGTATATTTAATCGTTTCGTTTCGTTCATTGATATCTTTGATACATTATCAACTCGTGTTAAGTTAAGGTCATAAGTTATACAGTATTACATATGTAATGTGGTCGGAACAATTGTGTCTTTAGTATTCCTTTGACGGCCCGCGGAAACACTACGAAGAATTCAGAATGTATAAATTTTTTGTGTTTTGTGTGTTCTGTGTTCATTTAATAATGGGTCAGGAAATTCAGGTAAGGTCAAACTTGTTATCTGTAATTGAATTTAAACGTATGTATCATGTAATAATAATTTATTTGTTTTTTCAACCGACTTCAAATGAAGGAGGTTCTTAAATCGGTTGTATTTTAATTTTTGTTTTTAAATGTTTGTGAATCAGGACTCTGTCATTTATGAACCGATTTTGAAGATTATTTTATTGTTCGTGTATTAGGCATCTCAAAATTGATTGCATAAATGTTTGATGAAGATCTGGTGATGACATTCATGAGGAACCGGGGGAACTCCTCAAATCCGCAAATGTTTGTTTATAATCAACAATTCAACAAATTTTTGTTTACGTATAAGCAACACAAAATGTCGCAATGTAGATATCTTTAACATGCTATTTCCCTATGTTCCCTATTATAGAAAACTATTCTCCATTCAGCGAATATTCATGGGAACGTCCCATCATTTTATGTGTATTAATTATTGTTTAAAAATGACATTCATTGTTGTTATGTAAAATTTTATAAATAGATAACTAGTGATGTGCCGGCAATATTTCCCCGATGTTCCCCTTACAGGGAATAGGTATTCCCCAAATATTCCCTACACAGGAAAAACATAAATACCCTACACACGTATTTGGGTAAGGACCAAATTCTTTGCATCGTTGGACAACGGAAATCACAATGGAATGTGTCACACCGGAAAAAAAGTAGCACAATAAAATTGTAAATGTACGTGTACAAGGTTTGAAGATGAATAATAAATAGGTACACATCGGGACAGGTGAAACTAAATAAAAGCTTGTAATAAGCACAATTGGTAACATTGTCTTCGTTTCGACGAATTTTCGTTGTGACACGTAGCACAATGTTGTGTCACTCGTCGCACAATGTTGTGTCACTCGTCGCTCAATGGAGGCAAAATACTTCACGACCTAACCAGAAATGTTTCACACTCAATAAAATAAACGAGTATTACTAGTGAACTTTGATGTGTAGCAGCAATATACTATTATAGTTTGCAGTTAATCATTCGCAAGCAGAGAAAGCGTGATGGAAAACAATAAAATTACATAAGAAGTCACAGAATTTTAACGGTACGCGGAGCTTCCACCAACACGATGCTTGACTGTCAGTAAAAACAACATGGCAGCACTATCGAAGTCAAGCTTGCAAGTTCGGAGTCAGTGTTCCATTAAAATAATTGAAGAATCTACTGGAATAGCTTAAACTATACCTGCGTCTTAACAAAACCTAAGACTATATATACAAATAAACTGTACAAGTTAAGGCGTTCGTACTTTAAAACAAAATCTGGGGGCACGGTAGTGCCCCCGCCAAGACGAGCAAAAAAGAAGTGGGGCACTACCTACCTTTTCTCGAACCGTTTCGTCTAATTTTCAAACCCTCATAGCTTTGGCTCAGTTAACACCAGAACGCCCAAATTCACAGGTTAAGATGCTGTTAGGGAACATATAAAATGTACTTAATTTTATTGATCTAGCTTTTATACTTTAGGTTTTATTGGTACCTAATATACGCCGATTTTGCCACTCACTTATACACTGACGTATCAAAACCTCTCGGGTACTTCCCGATGACCTAGAAAGCTGAAATTTGGTATGTAAGCTATTTTTAGTACACAAACAATAGAATAATTCTGAAACTTGGAACTTTTACCCCCCAACCCCTTAAACTAGGGGATGAAAGTTTGTATGAGACTTTCGCAAATTTTGATACTAGAGGTCTGAAAATTGATACATATTGGGACTCATTGTTATAAATAAAATACACATTCTAGGATTTTTAGAAATTCACCCCTCACCCTTAAAATAAGGGGATGAAAGTTTGTATGGGCTTTCCATAATGGGGGATAAAAGTGTATATATATATATGGGGCTAAACGTAAGTATTTCTTAAATACAATTATTACTACTTACTTAAAAACGCTACAGCACAAAAAAAAAATAAAAAAAAACCTTAAAATTAAAAACTACTTTACAAAAAGAAATGAGATCCCACCAAAAACATTTCATGTAAAATTGGCGGCCAAGACTCACATGCTCATAACGCTTTCGCTGTAAAAAAGTTATCAGATCCCTGGAAAAGCCAAGCCACTAAGCCCTGAGTTTACTAATCCTACACCTTGGCTTCAAAGGTATGGATTGGCCGTTTCATAAAGTACCGTAAATAAGTCTAATGGACTGTCCGGCCTATATCGTAAGGAATTAAGTTTATATATACATATTATCACAAAGACATAAACTTAACTTCTTGATATCGTATGGGCCAGACGCTCCGTTGGACTTATTTACGTGATTTTATGAAACGGCCAACCCATACCTTTGAAGCCAAGGTGTAGGATTAGTAAACTCAGGGCTTAGTGGCTTGGCTTTTCCAGGGATCTGATAACTTTTTTACAGCGAAAGCGTTATGAGCATGTGAGTCTTGGCCGCCAATTTTACATGAAATGTTTTTGGTGGGATCAATATATTCTCGAGAAAGCAGAGTACGGACATATTCATTTTGTATGGGAAATATAATAAACATAAAAAAGTATATTTCTGAATATTTTTTTTATTAACTATTCTGAAAATCAATTCGTTTATTGATGATTGGGTTAATAGGAAATGTTATTTGGCGTGTTTTTCTAGTCTACAAATTAACGATAAATGTTCTATTTTTAGTTTGAGATGAGGTGGACATTAATGTATGACAGTATTTGCAAAGAATTTGGTCCTTACCCATTTGGTGTTTCCTTATGGAAAGACCCGCAAATACCAGGACATAATCGTCAAATACTCGGTCATACTGAATCGCATTATAGTCATAGGTAAAATATAACTAGGTACTTGGCTATTAATACATTTCTGGTTAGACCAGTCGAAAAAGATAAACACCAAGGCGGTAAATGCACTGTTTATTAAAAACAACACTAAACGTTACAACGTTAAACAAGTTGTGTTCATTAGAACACAACCTGTTTAACGCATTATCGCTGAATCGGATGCTACATTTTTGAAGTCGGTTTACTTAATGCCTGATAGGCGGTTATTGCACTGCCGCCGCATCCAACTGGGAAGTGCAAAATGCATTTTTTTATAAGTACTTACTGTAGAATCTTAATTTGAAAACAAAAAGCGCATGGTAGAACTAGGGTTGCCAGATGGTCGGGACTTCCGGGATTATCCCGAATTTTTGTATGTCCTCCCGACTCCTGACAAAGTAAAAAGTCTCCCGAAAACAACTTCATTTTATAAAATTACAATTTTAAAAGGAAAAACCACTGCAAATTTTCCATATGTACTATAAATAAATAATAAATAAATAAATATCAGACAAAACCTCACACAAATCAACCTAGTCCCAAATTAAGCTCAAGAAGGCTTGTGTTATGGGTAGTAGGCGACGATATACATAGTTATATAGATAAATAAATACTTAAATACATAGAACATCCATGACCCAGGCACAAATATTCGTGTTCATCACACAAATATTTGCCCTTGCCGGGATTCGAACCCGGGACCGTCGGCTCAGTAGGCAGTTGCTTAACCACTGCGCCAACCGCGTCGTCAAAATAAATAAATAAATTACCTTATCACATTTTTGCAGATTATAAGTAGATAAAATTAAAGTAATGAGTTATTTTTTAGGTATGTTATTTTTTGTTAGTATTTATTTATAGAGCTATTTCTATCGGCAGTGAACGACGTTGATTTTAACATATTTAGGTACTTTAATGTGATTCAATTTTTGTTTCTCCCGACCAAAGTCACAAAATCCCGAAAAAATGTTGTTTCTCCCGATAATAGGGTCATTCGATCTGGTAACCCTAGGTACAACGTAGGTACTTACAACACTGATTCCGCGTCTCGGTGCGAAAGATTTTCTATAACCGACCGCCGTCCGCATTTCGCAGTGGGATGCGGCGCCAGTATGATACCTACTTATCAGTCGAAGGTACGTTATTATAGCAAAAATATATACTTACAATACATACAGTAAAACATAGAACCTCCTGCTTTATGGTAGTCGGTTAAAAACGGGAAACGTTTATTTTGAACGTTATCTATGTGTGAAAATCGTGTACCTAAGTTTAAATCAATATAACTATAAGCCATTGGTAATAAGTAACAATAACCCTAATCAAATCACTTATTACCTCAACAACGCTAAATGCATAATTCTTTACAACTATCTACGAATGTAATGTGTACAATGAAGTGAGTCCCAAAGAATAAAAAACATAAATATGATATAAACATTCACAACAATAGCATCATTTAATTATTTAAAATGTAGCTATGTCTTTGTTGACAGTCCTAACATGACTTCGATTTGGTACTTCATTTTTATCATTGTTCATACAGTCGGCTACTCTCAGTGCTGAGGTGCGGTGCGGATGTTGCGATTTTAGTTGACTATTAGGCTATATGATGATAAAAACTGATAACGCTAATAGGTACCTAAAGTAACATTCTGTCACACGGCTCTACTATGGTGAGTTACCTTGAACTTCAATTGACAGTTTTGTACATAATTTAATGTTAGAATAAGTAATTAATACGTGATAAGACCCCCATTTAACTTTTAGCGATAGCGATAACACAACATGACTATTAATAAAAACACAATAATGACGAAGACGAATTTCCAAGAATGATAATCAGAGTATAAGTATAATTTCTTGCCTTGATTTTTACTGAGACGTTTTAGTCAATTAAATAAACCTCACGTATAGTATTGTAATCAAATACTATTACAAA
This sequence comes from Apotomis capreana, assembly GCA_947623375.1. Taxonomy (NCBI): domain Eukaryota; kingdom Metazoa; phylum Arthropoda; class Insecta; order Lepidoptera; family Tortricidae; genus Apotomis; species Apotomis capreana. The sequence continues at coordinate 7,308,507 of OX392516.1, forward strand.
ATTGTAACCAGCACTTGTTTCTGAGGAGATACTACTATATAACTAGATTTATTATTCATTATTATACCTATGTATTGTTAGAGTATTCTATGCGTTAAATAAGTAATATATTGTTTAAAAATGCATATTGATCAGTGATCAGATGCCAAATCCCAACCATGCTTGTATTACAGAACGAACGAAAAACGCCTTTTGAAAACTGACATTAGTTAGCACATTTACAAAGTTTGATACTTACACGCAGATTTTTTTTAGTTAAGTACCTACTTCGTAGACGGAGAAAAAAATCATACCTACTTATTTTTTTTATCTATTAAGCTATATCTGTTTCCAAATAAATTTAAATTAATAATTTCTCGAACCGTGGATTCAACATTACGAACATTATATTTCTTACATACCTTTGATTACATTTTATTTAGATGTTTAGGGTATTTTACGTATTGTATCATATAGAAAACTCCAATGAGTCGCAGACCATATTTAAAGGCACATGAAACGGGTACTCACGCTCACGCCGTATGGTACTCATCGCTCGACATGCTTCGAATCGGTTAGAAATGAGTAAACCCGTTTCATATGCATTAATTTCATTCATTCATTTATTTTGATAAAACATAGTTTTACATGTCAACATAATTATACTAAGTTTACATATAAATTAATTACTTATCTTGGGTAGCGAACCGGTTAAGGGTGTGCACTCAGTTAGGTACTTGAAAAAAAAATTCGTCAATAGAGTAGATCGCGTCTACTGCTAGTTTGGTCTTAAGTTTGTTTACAAAACAACTCATGCTAGGAGAATTCCTGATTTCTAAGGATATTTTGTTATAGACTTTAGGGCTTTAATTAGTTTTAGGGTAGTTTGCAGATTTTTTTTTAGTTTGTTCTGTATCTCAATCCTTTACAGGACTCTTAATCAGGATGGATATTAAATATGTGCCTTATTAACAATACGCATATATAAATATTTTTTTCAGGAAAAAACACGGAATCCTCGAGTTTGCGTAATAGGAGCTGGTATAGCAGGGTTGTCCTCGGCGAGATACTTAAAAGAGGAAGGCATTGATTTCACCGTCTTGGAATGTACCAGATACATCGGCGGTACCTGGCGATACGACCCTAGGGTGGGAATCGATGAAAATGGACTACCTCTTCATACTAGCATGTATAAGGATTTGAGGTAAATTTCAATACACATCACCAGCAAGGGTAAGGTATGAAACCTGATCTTGGGCAATTTCCGTCCAAGGCTGAATCGACAAAAAATTAGGTACAATATAATTATCGAACCTGCTCAAAAAAAATCACGAGATTCGATTGAAAAATGCAAACTGTACACGAGAACACCTGAACAAAGAAGGCATCTCTGTCCAAGCTGAAACGAAGACGCTTCGCTCCCTCTTGGTTACCATTCTGATGTTCTAATTGACCGAACATCAGAATGGTAACCAAGTCAGTCTGATTTTATCAATAGACAGTAACGCCATTAAATGTATGCATTTTCAGGACAAATTTGCCGAAAGCCACAATGGAACTCAATGGGTTCCGGTTGCCAGACGAATTTCCCTCCTTTCCCAAATGGGAGCAGTATTACGAGTACCTGAGGAAGTTTGCGAAGCATTTCGATGTAGAGAAACATATCAAAGTGAGCATTTGTTTGATATACATACATAATAATACATACTGTTAGACTGACTTAGTGTCAACATCCTCGTTACCACTAAACTTTTACACTGTCGTATTACGACGTAGATGTTTAATTTTTATACATAACTGATTTGTTAACCCCCGACAAAAAAGAGGGATGTATCTGTGTGCCTGTCTGAGGCATCGTAGCGCCCAAACGACTAATTGATTTAAGTGCGTTTTTTTAATCGAAAGTTGTCTGTCGAGTTGGTTCTTAGTTTATCAATCAATCAATATCATTTATTTTCAGGCAACTGTGGCCCATAGATAAATACCTTAAAACTAACATACATAAAAAATAACAAAATAATATAAAATAATCATAAACACGTTAGTTCGGCGACGTGCGACGTAACTTCTGGGTGTCGGGCAACCGTCCGCGGAATCGCCGGAACACGACACCTTTCGGCCTTTTCCTTATGTCTGGTGGAAATAGAATCAGTCGTCATCAAGATGTTCAGCTAATTGGGTCGGTTTTTTTTTATAATTGGCATTCATGCCTTTCTGATTCCAGTTCCTGCATCTGGTAGAATCAGTGAAAAGGTTAGAAAATGTGTGGAAGGTAAAATACAAGAACATTATCACTGAGGAAGAATTTGAAGAAAATTATGACTTCGTTTTCGTAGGAACGGGTCACCATAGTAAGCCACAAAGGCCTGTTATAAAAGGAGAAGAAAAATTCAGAGGTAAACTTGAAAACATTTTTCTGTTGTCGTTCTGGGTATTGATTGCTCAACGTTTTCTTGTCAATCCTACAAGTAGAAAGTATTAGAGTAACAATACATTTAAAGCCCACATGCTTACTTTAAGCCGAATGATAATTTTCCCAGATTCTCATCCGTCATTTCGTCTCTTTTTTACCTACTCATAAAATACTTTACCATACTGATTACTGTACCATGTCAAATATTGCTACATACTTGATTCTAAATTTTAATAATATTGAAAATTTCTGACAGGAATGCTTTCGGGAAGTTAATAAATATTTGTCCCCAGGCACGATCATCCATAGCCACGACTACAGAATGCCGGAACCGTACGCTCACCGTCGTGTTCTCATCATCGGTGCTGGTCCCTCCGGCATGGAGATCAGCGTGCTGGTCGCGGAGGTTGCCAGCAGACTGCTCCACAGTCACCATTCTCCAGCCCCCTTCGACGTCTCCCACTTCCCCAGCCATTACGTGCACAAAGCAGACGTGAAGGAGTTAAATGAGACTGGAGCCGTATTTGTCGACGGCGGTTTTGAAGAGGTTGATGATGTTATCTTGTGCACAGGTAAATATCGATTGGCCTAGGTATATGACGGTGGCTCTGCTGTCCGTAAGTAGGTTTATCAAAGAAATCCTAGGTAAGATGGGGTAGGATAAAAATTCCATAACCGTAAATTCCCTTTGAAAAATTCATCTAAATCTAGACTTTTCGCTTTGTCGATTAACACCCTGTTCCCTGTCCGTGTATGGGGCATGGTACCGTCTATTACAAAGCCCTAAAGATTACAATTTAGATTCGAACAAGTAACGTATTAAAAGAAAGTAGCTTCAGGTGCATCCTTCATAGTGGATAAATCCTGCTTTTCTTGCATAAGTTGTCGATTGCTTTATTTAGTCCATTCAAGGCACCGTCATCATCATCTAAGGCATTACAGCCGCGGGTGGGCCTTAGCCTGGTCAAGGAGATTTTGCCAATCCGATCTAATTGTGGATTGGCTAATGTCAGTACTTACTTCTATTTTCCGCGTTTTTATTACGAGTTTATCATTAAACAATCTTCATAGCTGGGTCTATTACTTGATTGTCCTTAGAAATTTGTGTTAGCTTATATCAATAATCACATTTTTCAGGTTACGAATACGACTACCCGTTCTTGGATAGTAGTAGCGGCTTGACGCTGTCCCAACAGAGTGTGATCCCGCTCTACAAGTATATGCTCAACATCCACCAGCCCACCATGGTGTTCATGGGGCTGATCGTCCGCGCTTGCCTAGTAGTGGCAATTGACGCTCAGGTAGCAATATTCCCTAGTCGTACCTCCTTTTAGAATTCTAGGTACTTTATCTTTATGTAATGCTACTTGGGTAAACCCGAGATAGCTTGTTAGTTAAAGGGGCCAAAGACAATCGTCCGTAGAAACTGAGACGGATATCTTCACTTGAATCACACCTTATTTGCGAAATTTACGTTTGAACTTTTACCTTACAGGCTCGCTATGCCATGGCGCTGGTAAAGGGCAACTTCACGCTGCCCTCCAAGGAGGAAATGATGACAGAATGGCAGACGCACGCCGACGCTGTTCTCGCGAAGGGCTTTGCTATTTCACGTATACATTTACTTGCTGATAAAGAGGTACACTATCTTAACCTACACTATCTAGCAGAAAACCCATAGAGCCTAACTTATATACTTACTGACTAAGAAAGATACGAGCCCTTGAAAAAAGTATCAATAGATTGTGCTGTAGCACCTACAGCTGTATCATCTACAGACCTAGAATCATACCGACGACTACGTTGCTGTTTTAGACCCTTAATTCTCTCTTTTTGCACTGGATCGGGGTTTAAATTATTTACCTACTCTGAAAACAGAGTATTTCTCTGTAATAAAACAACAACGACGAGCAATCGGAGTTTATAGAAATACCTAGGAATAAAATATTGGCTCAGTAACACACTGTAAATGTTTTGCCTATCCTGTCAAAAAACTGTGCACGCCACTGCTGAACAGGCTGACCGACGTCACGTTGGATTCTCCGATGATTTTCAACTGTTTTCAGAAAAATATAAACCACTTTGATCACTCTTCGCACTTCCGTTGTATATATAAAAAGCAACGATAGCAACGGGAGCAGGTAGCATCGAGAAGAATCTTGCTTCGCGCACTTATTAGGGAATTCAAGGACACGAATGAATATTGCTATATCTTTCCAGGATCAATACTACGCTGACCTGACGAGAGAATCGGGCATCTCGCGAGTACCCCCAGTGATGTACAAAATTCGCAGCACTGATATGAAGGCCAAGCTGAGTAATTTGTACACATACAGAAATTTCGTCTACACTGTGATAGATGACGAAACATTCACCAGAAGTCTGGAGAGCGAGGCAACAACGACAAATAACACTGTAATATAATCCAAACGAAATAACGATAACTTTATTTATATACTAACAGAACTATCCTAGGGATGCCTATGCCACTTATTAAATAAATACATAATAGAACATTTAGTTAGGTACTAATACCTCACAAATTATATAAGTTAATTTATTTATTAATCAATAGATCTTGTAGATCTTATACTTAAATTACATATAAATTATGTAATTTAAGATAAAAGTGAACGAGGGTGTACTCGGCTAATTCCGAATGGCGGGTAATTCCGAAAATTACTGATATCTAATAAACGGGATAAAAAAAATTGCGCTAGCAACACTTCTTACTGTAGAAGTATATTTTTTTTGTGGATTTTATGGCTTGGCTGCAGAGGCCTTTAAGCCACAATGAGTAGAAGTGTATAGTATCTGAGGAAGTGTAGCTAGCGCAAAAAATGTTACCCCGTTTATTAGATATCAGTAATTTTCGGAATTAGCCGAGTAAACCTGATGTATTTTATCAGTTACTATGTACTTAATATCAAGGAAGGAAGTGAAGTACAAGAAATGTAATGTTTTACTTAATTTAAATTTATAAACCTTTCATTAAAAAAAACTGGGTTTCTATCTCTAATTTAAGTAGTTTCTGAACGAACGAGTCAACATACCTCATTTTGTGTGCTAACCTGTGGCACGCAGTGTGACCACATTTATAAATTTTTAGCTATTTTGGCTGATGACATTTTATACTAAACTAATAAAATGATTGATTTTAAATTTACTTGATTAATTGAAACTTATTGGTTTTTTACTTTTATGATATGTTACTTAGCAATTATGTGCTTTATTTCGACCCTTATCACTCAAATTCATCCGAAGTTTTATGATTATATCAATTATATATAAATATATGTACAATTGTACATAAACAAAATACTGTCTTTCTTTTTCCAGGATACGTAATAAAGTACACGTTGAAATATTATTATTATTTGTGCATAATGTTTTATTACATTTAAATTTTAGTTTTGTGTATTTTTTCTCATTTCCTCAACTGGGTAAAGGTTGGTTATTGACCTTGAACTTGCTTCATTACTCGTTTATTTATAGTGAAGTAAAGTAAAATGTATTAATGTTTACTATCAGATACCTACCACATAATTTAACGCTGCTTGCATGGCTTGGTAGGCATGGGCACGCGACGCGATATTTGTATATAGTTTGTATATAATATCTGTATATATAATTATATAAAGTGACTATTGACGAGAGCCCCAGTCACATATTTATAAATATGTCCTACAACTTATGCCTTTATTATGAGGCAGGCAATATGTGATTGGCAGTCACTACAGTTTAGAGATGGCCACACCACACTGTTAGTCATCAAGTGAGAGGCCGGACGGGTAAACACCTATTTTCAGTTCAGATAGTATAAGGACGCTGCGGTGTTTATCAATCGGTTATTCAGCAATTATTGGATATTCAGCAGTTACATTTCTGTAAGTATTAAGCTATACATAAAAACTGTGGTACGATTGGTATACCTACATTGAATTTAACTAAATGATCATAAATATCTACCCTTAATTTAACAATGTACCAAATACATCGTTGAACGAACATTTTTTGATGACTTATCGTAATTGTTCTGACCATTATGAAAGTAGTTAACTTGTTTTCTTAAAACATTTATAAATAAATAAATAAACCATCCATACATATTACCTACGATATGGTGTAACTGACTTATAACAATTTGTTAATGTTGTGCAAATTGCAACGGGGGACACCCACAAGAAATTACCCGTCTAAAAAGTTACGGTATGTAGTGCCACTGCACACTGCACCTATTTTTTTAACATTAATTCTAAAACGAGAATACAATATTGTAATCCTTTATTTCACTGCAACAAAAAAACATTGACATTATTGCTAAAAAAAATATTTCTAGGTCAATGTTTGGGTAGCGATAGCGGAGATAAAGAAAATTTTACGAAAATAAAAACATTTGTATTTGGAACATCAACATCAGATATATTTCATAATTGTATAAATATAATTGATGTCGATGTTCCACCTCAAATATTTGCTCAACCATGTGGCTAAAGTACCTGTTTTGCTAATCCACCGGAAAACCCGATTTTTTTGGGATGCGTAAGATTAGCTTATGTCACCCTCTGGGTCATATATCGTACATAATATAATCTCATCTCTCTTGCATATATTATATTATTAGCAGGAGATGACGTTGATCCGTGAGCTATCTTTATGGTACTAATCTACAACCAATAAAGGACTGAATAATTAGAGCACGCGATAATTTGTTTTTAACTAATATGCGTAAGAAACCCTAAATTGCCAATTAATTGGCACCCATTTAAATATCGCTGTATAGTTCGAATCCCATTTGCTAAGCGAATCCCAGTAGCTTTGTACCCGATGAACAATATTACTGTCTGTATTGTTAACGTTGGCCACAGCTGCCACTTCGAAATGTAAGGCGTTATAAGTGCAAATTACTTTTACACTAAATTTGTCTTTAAATCAAACAAAATAAGGTTACTCTTAAACAAAGAGAACACAGATGTCGTAAGTGAAAGAGCAGTGAAGCTCGTTTCGATGCTTATAATGACAATGAAGTGACCAACATCTCTGTTCTCTTTGTTTAAGAGTAAACCTTATTTCGTTTGACTTAATGACTAATTTAGTGTAAAAGTAATTTGCACTTATAACGCCTTACATTTTGAAGTGGCAGTTGTGGCCACAGCTAACAATACAGACAGAGTATTGTTCATCGGGTACAAAGCTAAGTGGATTCGCTCAACCAAAAGAATTACTTCTATAGTAGGACATATAAAAGGACAATGGAAACTAAAAAACTAGTTTATCACACTAATGTCATAAAACAATAATAACGTAAAACAACACATCATATAATGACGAAAGTATGTGAGTGTATTTGTGTATTTGTTACTTCCATACACTCACGATGCTTGCTGACGATATATCCTTCATTGTTACATCACAAAATAATGTTAATATCGACTAATTATCGAGGAACATAAAAGTAAAATAAATCAGATATTTGAAATTGTTATAAAATGGTTGGAAACACATAATTTACAAATTAATATTAATAAAACATACTATGTACAATTTAACTCAAAATGAGGTGAAAATGCTAAACTTAATTTACATTATAGAAATGAGAAAATAGAGGAAATCCAAAGTGTAACTTTTCTGGGAGAAAATTTAGATAAACGTTTAGATTGGAAAGCGCATATAGAAAAGATCCGTTGTAAATTAAACCGATTTGTTTATGTGTTACGTAAGTTAAGACGCACCTCTGGATTGCAAGCCACTTTAACCGCATACCATGGTTATGTTAGTTCAGTGTTAAGATATGGGCTTATTTTGTGGGGAAACTGTGCACAATCAAATATTGCATTTGTAGCACAGAAAAAATGTGTGCGTGCTATTTGCGGACTAGCCCCATACAAATCATGCAAACCAATTTTTAAAAAGAATAATATTTTACCTCTACCCAGTTTGTATATTTTAGAAATATGCATGTTTGTAAAGCGACATATATATTTATTTAAAACAGCTGCGAACAATTCTACTAGAAACCAAAGGAATCCAGGACGATTAGTTCACAATTACGTTCCTAGGACAGCATTGTACTCGAATCACTGTTTTGTCATGTGCATGAAAGTGTTTAACAGATTGCCAAAAAGTATACAAGAGCTTCCTTTAAATAGATTTAAAAATAAAGTAACGCAACTATTAAATGAAAAAATGTATTACAAAAAAATGTATTGTGTAAAGGAATTCCTCTCTCGTGAGATGTAATGTCCAAAATATTTGCATGCTAGTATTTAAGTACAGATAGCAGAGTAAGCTACCTATTGTCACATACCATACTATGACACATTTGTACCTACTTATTCTAAGCAAATAAATACTATTCTATTCTATTCTATTCTCAAACAGCTGGACCGATTTTGATAAAATTTGGTACGGAGGTAACTAACTTTTTGGATTAACATAGACTACTTTTTATTCCGAAAAATGTTAGTGTTCTCATGGAATTAGCGGGTAGCAAATAAATATAACACCTTAGTTGACAACATTTCATAATTGAAATAGTGTTCAGTTTAAAATAATTTCAATAATTTATTATCACAGAATTCAAAAGTTTTTTTATTTTATTTCATAATACCGATTATTTTTTTAAATATAAAAAAAATGTGAAAGCAATCATGTGCAAGACGTCATAGAGGGCCGATTGTTAGATGACGTAACAATCGGCCCTATATGATGTCGACTTGTGGAAAATTTTGACACTCACAATCACAACACAAAAAATATAACAGTGGTAGGTACAATTTCCATACTAAATCCGCCTTATTAAGTCCGACTGTACGATTTTCTGGCCTGTGACCAATTACTGGTAGCCTACGTTCTTTAAGGATGAGTAATAACTTTTCGAATGAATTTTTCAATCACAAATTGGGATATTTTCGGAAATGGGAAATGTGATGATATTTAATTATTTATCCTTCCCTATCACTACATAGTATAAAACAAAGTCGCTTCCTGTCTGTCTGTTTGAATGTCCCCATGTATGCTTAGATTTTTAAAACTACGCAACGGATTATGATGCGTTTTTTTTTAAAGATAGAGTGATTCAAGAGGAAGGTTTATGTATAATACATGCATAATTTATCAGAATTGCACCCGTGCTAAGCCGAGGCAGTGTTTGATAAAGTTAATATCGAAAAAAAACTGGTATAAATTAAGAGTTGTTAAATTAGCTCTATGCGACTTTTACACTTGTACATCTAAAGTTTTAAAACGTGTAGTTTTAAAATTGTATTGAAATTATTCGAGTAGGTACACTGTCTCTATGAGAGTACACTCTGTGACGTTTTATCACCACTTAAAATTATAATAGCTTCGTAGAATCGTAGATAATCCAGTTCAATTTGTTATTTATAGATCTGTAGTGAATTTGAATGCGACAATATTTTCAGGTGTTTACAATTTAGATTCTTTACCTTCAGTACAGCCTTGACTAATTAACATATTTACTTGTGTACTTTCTATTTTAAATTATGTAAGGTTTTTTTTATGTTACCCTAAAATTACAATTGGCAAATGGCAAACCTGTCCATGATGAGTATCCTGGTAACATTATAACGTAAAACAAAACGTTCCACAGATGTAATTCTATGTTAGATTTTAAAAAATTGCTCGCGCTCAAGCCTTATTTGAGCTGCGATGAGTAAAAAAATACAAAAAGACGGCTTTAATATATGGTCAGGATCCTTACCAGACACATACGAGAGGTTAACAAAAGTATTTAAAGTAAGTAAAGTTCAATTAGAATCTAGTATGTGGGTGGAAAATGATGACATCTCCGTCCGATATCACACTCGTTCTACTATTAGGATCTTGGATAACAAAAAATGTGTCAATTCTTTCAATTATCTGAATTATAAAACATAAAATTAAAACACCGTCCAAAAATATGTAGTCCCCATGGATCGACAATTCGGAAAGATATTAAGAGGGCGCCGAGCGTTTGCGACTGAACCATAGAGCGCGGGGAATGCGTATTAAAATCGGCGCGCGGCCGCCATAGTAAAAATGTATGGAAAATTAAAAGCACTTTTTGATAAATCTGGACCTTTAATACCAAACAATAATTGAAATATTTGATGCGGACAAATTGTAATGTAAACATTCATATTTTTTTTGAACTGAAAATCAGAATAGATTTCCATTGTTAAAGTATAAAAAAAACACTTAATGCCTGCTTACGATTTTTAAATTTTCGTCCAACTTTACTTAGTTCTCTAGGGTAAAATATTAATAATCTTATAATTTTCCACGGCGAAGTTGTTAACACATTCTTCGAAATGCTAAATATATAGTTTAGAAATGGATTAAACAATTAGTGTTGACGTTATCTACTTAACGGCAACTGCCTATTTTTTCACATTTCGCTCGGTGCAGTCTTAAGAAAAAGTTGGTGTAATCCCATAGGTATCCTAATTCCCATACTTTTAGCTAAAACAAAACCGCCAAAGTTTAGATTAATATATTATATAATACAGTTTTCCGATCCTTGATAATCATTACGACATCACACCTAACATTGCAAGACACAATTACGCTCATCGGCCCCTCGCATCGTGTCGCCACGATTAATTATGTCGTATTTTACACAAACAAGGCTTCTTATGCGAAAATCAAAAGAGAAAACCTTTAATTTTTAACATACTAAAAAAACATTTTTTTGTTTACAGATATCACCATGGCACCTCTGGTGCTCGAAGGTGCCACTCTGGGCAAGCGACACCAGCATTACAATCAATTGCTGAAAAATGCCACCACGAATGCCAAGACACAACCAGCTAAAATCGACTACAATAAGACTGATATCGAAAACCTTTTCAACGTTGATATCGCCAGCAATAACCGTGACGTTGAGTACATTCTAGATGTCCTTAAGGGTGAAGATATGTTGTATATATCAAGAGCTATAAAACGATCAAATTGGCTACTTACTGACGCACAGTACGCATACATAATCGATCCTGAGTACTTGCACTCCCAACTCTTCCCACAGATGATGCCTAAAGCTAGCTGTAAATTATTGCTCCACATTAGGCTCACCCTGAAAGATGAATCCCAGGTTAATAAGTTTTTCCAGTATTTCAAAGAAAAAGACTTCAAAACAGCTGTCAAATGGCTACCCAATTGTCCCGTTAGTGTCATAGAAAACGTTGTTGAAAAACGTGCTTTAGACATCCCATCAGATATATTCGGACGTCTATGCAAAAGATCGCCAATTTTGTTTGAAGTATTTGTAAAGGCCACAAAAGACATCAACTACACAACTGATCATTTTAGAGCTGCTATGTTTCTTCTACACAGTAATATAGACCTATTCTTAGATGCATTAGAGAAAAAAGGCAGTTACTCATTACCCTCTTTTAACAAAAAATATACAGAAATTTTGATGAAAAAGTGTCCTCAAAGGATAGTGAATAATTTTGATAAATATATTTACTCTATTGATGCAGACACCTTTGCCAAATGTCTTAAAAAGGAAGATATTAAGACTTTCCTACTCAAGCAACTAGAAAATAAAGATCTAAAGAAATGGTTTGATCAAGACAGGATTGGCACTTTCATTAAATACATGCCTAAAGAGGAGAAATATGAATTTTTAAAGCAATTTATTGACAAAACTGGAAAGAAAGATATTAATAATGATGATTGTGGTATAGCCTACAAATGTGCAATGAGTTTCCATGGCGGCGCTAGCAGCACTAATGCTTATCGCTGGTATAAATATCTTACCTTTGATGTTGCATTCCCAGAACTTAAAAAAATGATACGCACAGAATCAAATCCAGACGAAAGAAATGCAATGTTGATGATATTGGCAGGCAATACTCGGAAAAATTTAAAACATATACTTACTTTATTGCAGTATTATCGGGAAAGACACATTAATGAGCCCTTCCGGTTTAAGGTACAGTTCATTAATGATTTATTACAGAAAACAGATCCACATCTTTATGATGATAAAATTTGGACGGTTCTAGATGAAATTTTCCGTAGCATGGAAGTGTATATAGAGTCTGAAAACAATGTTCAAACGTGTGTTAAAGCCATAATAGTTTACAAACTTACACATGATGAGCCGGTGCCAGCTGTGATAGAGAAGAAATTTATATTTGACTTCTTGAAATCATATCAAAAGAAATTAAACGAAGGTGACAAAGCAAAGATTTTCAACTACCTATACAATCTTTTGATAACTAAATTGAACAATCGTGTTATTTCTAACCAAACAGAACTCAATGAGTACGCAGAGCTATTGGCAGAAGGTCTCAATTTATTGAAAAATTGGAACAAGGATCTTGTTGAATTTCCAGTGTTGATTAACAAAATCGACAATTGTGTAAAAATAATAAAAGAAAAGGGATGGAATTCTTCGTCGTTGACGAATTTATATGAAACCAAGAAGTCTTGGAAGAAAAATATATTTGAAAACTCCCTTGTTCTGTCCCCAACGCAGAAAGCATGCTTGAACGCCTTGAAGCATGATCCAGAATTATTGGTGCGTCACAAGAACGAAGTCGATGCACTGTGCTGTAATGATGCCACGCGCATGGAGAAAGTGCTGGATAAAATACGGATTTACTGGCCACTGACCCTAGCGAACGAATGGACCACGGCTTATCGTCAGCGACTCGATAAAGTCAATGGGCATAAGGCATTGATTCGAGGACTCATTTGTCTACTTGATAAACATCATTTATTGGAATTCCTGAAAAAATACGAACCCAAGGACACGAAAATTAACTGGGTTTATATTGACGAACTCGAACTAAGTTTGCGCAAAAATATTGCACAAAATATGCATATTGCTCGGCCACAAGTCACACCTCATGCGGTTTTATGGTATGCGAAAGGTGATTATGTGCAATTTACTCAGCCTGCCTTAAATTCTATCTTGCACAACTTACAACCGAATCGCAGTAAGGATTGCATACAGAATCTCCTAAGTGGAACTGTGTCATTACAGAAACTTGGTATAAATCTGGCATTTGCCAAGCTATCATCAGCTGATATGAAAACGATCCTAGGAGATATTTGGACAACGACCAAAAATCCTTCTGTACGCGCTGCACTTTTCCAGAATACTCATAAGCTCTTATGCAAAGAAGAGGATGAGTCACTGGTAAGAGAGTTGTGGGATTTGATGCAAAATTTTATTGACAATTTAACAGCAGAAGAAAACAAGGTTATATATGGCACTTTTGGGAACATGTCTAAAGTACATAAAAGCATTAAACCAGTATATTGCGTAAAAAGCTTCAGCTTTCTGAAGTCTTTGCCACCCAAAGTGGACTGTAAAAGCATATTGTCCAAAATTAAAGAAGAAGTATCCAATATTATTGATGAACTTGATTCTGACTTCATCGTAAGGATAATAGAAGAATTTGTTAATGACGTCATTGTAAAGAAGAAATACGGATGGCAATATAGAGTTGACATGAAAATATTAACAACATATTTGCTGAGCGCCGATGATTATAGCATTCAAACCGAAAGATTTGAAAAAGTGTTCGTCCCTTTAATGGAAAAGTCAATATTATCGTGGGATAAAGTCTATGAACGGAATTATTTCGTAAAGGAAAACTTTATTGATATAATCGATAACCTGAATCGCACAATAGATTACTCATTTTTAAAGAACAAAGCAAAACCGAGTCCAATATATCAAAATATTCTGAAAAAATTGGAAAGTACATTGCCGACTACACATAACATTGTCTTGTTCAGACAGTTGAAACTAGCAGCAGCATTTGTAGATATTATTTACAAAAAAAAATCGGATTCTACTCCACTCACCGATAAAACGGAACTAGACACCATATATTTAACGTGCATTCCTGACATAGGGAATGTAGTTCTTCAATATTTAAAAGATGATACTAATGTATACCACTCTTTAATGCATGAACCAGTGACTGAAGCTGTGGATCGTGTGTTTGACAACTTCGGTGTCACAAATTCGACGAAACTGAAATATTTTCAATATATGCTCGGTGAAAAAGATTTCATTCCCATTTGTTTACTGGTAATTCAGATATTAAATTCATACTTCGAGGAAGATGAAAAGGAAGATATTAAAGAAATTCGTAACATGTTACTATCCCATCCATCTCCAGTGGTACAAATACACTATTTCATGAAGTTCGGTACTTATGCGTTGCCCGGAGATGGTGATTAATGAGTAGCACTTTGTGAACTTGTCATTCAAATTTATTGGACCTATATTTTTCCTTCTCCGAGCTATTGAGTGTTTATTATTAGGTTTCATACATAAATGCTGTATTTTATTATGTTACATAGGTAGGTAACTTAATAAACTTGTTCTCACTTTTTTGTAAGTATTGTATTTTTTATAAACGCATGAGTAAAATATTATATAGTCTGCAAATAAATTATTTTGTATGCAATATTTATGTTGTTTTTGTATAATCATTAATAAGGTATGCTTAACTGCGTGAAATACTTTCTAACCCAACCACATGATAGGACGATATCTGATTTGTCCTTATTTTAATTCAAAGGAGAATCGGCAAAAGAATATGAAACCTGGGACCAACAACAGCAATAATATATATGTTTAACTTAATTAACATTGTTATTACATTTTTCCGTTCAGATTTATAAAAGTAATAATATGATAGTTGCGATAATCTCCTATCACGATGCACTTAAAAAGTCTAGTCTGATAGTCAAATTCAATAAACAAACCAGAGATTCAGACGAGATATCAGTGTTCAAAAATAATGCCAGGTCGAATTCGTTAGAAGAGGGTAAAAAGAACAATTGGAACAATACACCACGCCTCCAATACAAATGAAAGACTGATTGCTGTTTTTGTTCTTCTTTTTAAATAGTTTCTTCTGTTAGTCTCATAACTGAACGGACAGTTGTAACAACAAAGCCCTCGTGATAATTATTGTTCCAATTAAAAAGAGCTGTCCAACAACAGATCTAATTGCTATTGGAGGGTGGTCCCAATCTGCCCATTCTCCTTTGAGATTCATAGTTTCTGGTCTAATAACAATACCTACAAAGGTGCTTGAGATGGGAAGCATGTCTCCTAAGACGACTAAGCGGATCCCGAAAATATTCAGGAATTGATATATTATACAGACATTTTTAGTTTTTTATTGTCTCGTTCATTCTGGGATTCCAAACATGCATACAAAATAAGATTTTTCTGGAGGCCATAGTATGAACAGTGGTCATTATTTTTTATTTTTTTATATCTTTCAAAAGTGCCCGCGACGAATACGTTACGCTGATAGTGATCAATCATCAAACCGAACGACGAGGCTATTAACTGGTAAGTATTTAACGTTAATTTTGTGATTTTTCTGTATTTGTCTTTTTGTTATATGAAAAAAACTGACTGGTTTTATTGTATTATTTTTTTGTGTCGTGACATAGACACCGTGCGTGCACTAAAAGCAATTATTTTCAGTACACAATTTTAGCTCTTGATGATTTTCAGAGTTGGCAATACTGAGACAATTTTTTTCTTTAGCCACTAGCCAGTTTAACCGCCGTCCGCCGCGTAAGTGTCAATTGACTCGCACGGACGGGTGGCATTTTCAATTATTTCAACTTTAAACTTAATATTTCTATATTTAAATTGAAAGTACGTGTTCTGGAGTTTTCAATCTATGTAAGTATTTTTCTCGTGTTTGAAAAACGCGTAGCTATAGACATGAAAGCAATTAGCAGCCTAATTTATAATTATAAAATAAAGTTTGAGGGTGTACTGTTTGTCTCGGTGTATAATTTAAATGTTCAGTTCAGCTGTTATTATACAGCAGCAGTATCTATCTGTGTAATGTTTCTTTTGTCTGATGGGGTTCTAAAATAGTAAGAATTATAAAATATAAAACTTCGTAGTTGCTAAGTTAATTAAATACAAGAGACAGATAGACAACCATACTTTGGTTTGTTCAAAATTTAAAACGAATATTGGAATGAAACGAGCCTTTAACAAAATGCATTTTGTTTCTTGTAAAACTTACTACTACTCCTTTTTATTTATAAATAAAAACACTGTTCAACACTTAAAATATGCATCCAGCAGTGGCTGTTATTATGTCTATATGTTGGTTTAGGTCATATATTTTATAGTCATACACACATGTAAACTTAGAACCAGTATGTCTATTTTCTCTAAATATATAGGCCTCCTTGATGTATCCAACAATGGCGAACCTGGATCCATGACCTTCACGAGTGTCAATCATGTGCCCAAATGTGGCTTGCAAAACCAAACTTGGTTTTAAAGTTATTTCTCAGAATAAGTACAGTAGGTACATTTGTTTGTACACATAGTTTTTTTCTATAAAGCAAGCTTTGTCAAGTGGGGCCCCTTGACATGCGCCCATACAGGCGCACTGGCCGAGTCATAAATAGTGTGGCAACATAAGCTCCCTAGACCTGATTAAATAGACACCTTTAAGTAGCCAATGCCCCAGGCAGCAGTGGAGTGGGGTCAAACATATTGTTGGTAAAGCTGGAGACGGTTTGGCATATGTTTTCTTCAAGAGCAGTATAATAAGATTTACTATCCCTTTAAAACAAGGCAAGTTGGTGGAAGTCAAGTTAGAACTCAACCATAGATGGACGCCTTACCACTGGCGGGCAGGCACCCTGAGTTTGCGCTACCCAAAAACCCATCTAGGGGGTCCACATTACTTTACAAATTCTAAAATTAAGAGCTATTAAAGCAATAACTAAAATCACTAGCCTGGCAAGGATAACATGCCATGTTTAAATAAAACCATTGAAATGGATTATATCTCATCCCTGACATTGTCAAAGGTTGACTGAGAAAAACACAATTTTTCTTTGTCAAAGTTACATTTGCCATGCCATGTTGTTCAGAATATCAAAGGATTGAATTTTTTCCATTGTGGTCACCGCAATGAATTGCATCACATAACTTAAAACCGTATTCTGCAATTAATAATAAAATAAATCTATTATGTATGTAAGTAGACCATCGGGATATTTTCGGCTGATTCTATAAAAAAATCTCAGTAAAGCAGAAAAACAACAGTCAGTCTTTTAGTTAACTTTGTAACACAGGCAAAGTCTAGTGTGGGGACACAGATATTTATATTACTAATGCCGGTCTTGCAAATAAAATTATTTTATGCCAATTCAACACAATGCACATCACAAAATATAGGTATTAAATAATGTTGCTGTAATAATAATGTCTCCTGCAAATGTGTTGCCCCTGTGACATTTGTATTTTATTATAGCAGCATATGGGCAGTATGGTGTTCTCCAAAATATCTGTTTAGGTACACATGCTGGTCCATAATCCCGTCAATTCGCACCAATGGTCCTACGCCATGCCAAGAAATGATCGGCAACTTTTTTTTTTCTAGTTGTTTCCGAAAGTTAAGTAAAATACCTAAGTTTCTCACGCTGGGGTGCCCAAACATGTTGGGGTCTACTTAATCGGCAATAACAAAAGGCGAAGCTACGGGTGTAAATGTTCACGATTACCTACTGTACTCAATATTATCTTATTTATTAGAGCTGGTGTTCTTGTAGATTACTGTACTTCTGCCCGTAGTAACCATTTAACAATATAGAAGAAACGCAAACAAATTACAATAATTAAATGCTTTATTGCACACAAAGATGAGTTATTAAGTGGCCTTATTCCTTTTAGAATGCTGATTGTTTTAGACATTTTTCTCTATGATCAATCATGTTTCTTAACATATTATTGATGTTACTACCTAGAACAGGGCTATTGGGATTTATTGGCATATATTTGAAACCTAGTTTGAATTTTTCATTGATAATTGTTGTTTCAAAAACTACTCGAAATTGACAAAATTCACGCGGAAAATTAGTTTTATTATTAGTTAGTTTCAACTTATTTTCGACTGCACGCAATAAAAGCGTAAATAGCTATGTTACTATAATTATATAGTTATACCTAGAACTTGGGGGAAAAAAAAATCACTTCTAAAAGTTGGTTGAAATTATCAATATATTTGTCATAATAGGAAAAAATAAATTTTAATAGGAATAAGGCCTCTTAAAAGAAACGAAAATACAATAGTTCTAATAACAGTAGATAACAAGCGGTCTTATCGCTATAGAGCGATCTCTTTCAGATATATTTGTGTAGTGAAACCTAGATAACTATATGTTATGAATAAATGATTTTCATTCTATTTACAGATATCAACATGGCGCCGGTGGTGCTTGAAGGCGCCACACTAGGCCAGAGACATCGGCATTACAATCAACTGCTGAAGGACGCCACAAACGGTAAAATAGAACCAGTTAAAATCGACTATAAAAAGACTGATATCGAGAATCTTTTCAACATAGATATCGCCTGCAATAATCGGGATGTAGAGTACATAATCGACGTACTTAAGGGCCAAGACATGCTGTACCTGTCGAGAGCTATAAAAAAGTCAGACTGGTTATTCACCGACGCGCAGTATGCTTACATAATCAACCCTGAGTACCTGCACTCCACACTATTCCCACAAATGATGCCCAAAGCGAGTGCCAAATTACTTCTCCACACAAGGCTCACATTGAAAGACGAACCTCGGGTTGAAAAGTTCTTCCAATATTTCAAAGAAAAAGATCTTAAAACAGCTGTGAAATGGTTACCAAATTGTCCCATTGGTGTTGTGGAAGACATTGTAGAAAAACATGCATCACAAATCTCTGTAGATATATTTAGACGTCTCTGCAGAAGGTCTCCTAAAGTTCTTGGATTATTTGTCAATGCTACACAAGGCGCCACTTCCATCAACCACTACCACTACCTAAAAGCTGCAATGTTTCTTCTACATACTCATCCAAACGAGTATTTAGATGCATTCGACAAAACCG
The DNA here is from genome assembly GCA_947623375.1 of Apotomis capreana. Taxonomy (NCBI): domain Eukaryota; kingdom Metazoa; phylum Arthropoda; class Insecta; order Lepidoptera; family Tortricidae; genus Apotomis; species Apotomis capreana. The sequence goes on from OX392516.1 coordinate 7,327,792, forward strand.
AGATGTCTGCCAACGAAAATTATTTTCAAAGAAAATATACTGAACTCATAATGAAAAAGTGTCCTCAGAGGATCGTCGACAATTTTGAGAAATATAGATGTTGTATCGACATAAGCGCTTTTGCCAAACATTTAAAGACTGAAGACACAAAAAGTTTCATACTTAAACAACTGAAAAACAAAGACATAAAAAGTTTTAATCAATACATAATTATAAGCCTCATCAAATACATCCCGAAAGAGGAAAAATATGAATTTGTTAAACAATTTATTCACAAAAAGATCCAGACTAAAGGCGATGAGGAATATTATAAGATTTATCGCTGGTATGAATATGCTCCTTTCAATATCGCGTTTCCAGAATTGAAAAAGCTGATCCGCAAGGAGCCGAAGGATAAAAATTTAATTTTGTGGACTTTGGTAAGAATTGCTGCAAAAAATGTATCCGATATACGTACCTTACTGCAGTATTTTAAGGAAACGTACATGAATGAGTCGTATTATTTCAAGGCATCATTTGTTCGTAACTTACTACGTGAAACAAACACTCATTTATTTCATCGAAAAACGTGGGCCATCTTGGATGCAATTTTTCGTAGCATGGACGTGTATATCGATAGCAAAAATTATGATCAAATGTTTGTGAAGGCCATAATAGGGTACAAAGTCACACATGATGAGCCTGTCCCTGCAAAATTGGGGCAGAAGTTAAAGTTTGAGTATTTAGACCTAAGTCAATGGAGATTAAAGGGAGCTGAAAGAGAAAAACTTTTCGGCTACCTGTTTAATCTCTACTTATCAAAACTGAACAATCACAACATATCATCTCAAAAAGAACTTGACGAATACGTCGAGTTCTTGAAACATGGACTTATATTATTGAGACACTGGAAAAAGGAACTTAGTGATTATCCAGTACTCATCAACAAAATGAAAGAATGTGTTAAGATCAAGGATGAAAAGGGGTGGAAATCGCCAAAGTTTATGGCTTTATATGATATAGAAAAATCTTGGAGGAAAGCTATATTTGAAGATTCCCTTGTTCTATTTCCGTCGCCAAAAGTATGCATGAACGCTTTGAAGCATGATCCAGAATTATTGGTACGCCACAAGAATGAAATAGATGCGCTGTGCAGTAACGATGCCGTGCGTATGGATAAAGTGCTGGATAAAATAAGAGTCTACTGGCCTGAAACCTTGGCCACTGAATGGACAGCGGCATACCGCGACCGACTCGATAAGCCTGACGGACACAAATCTCTCGTCCGAGGTATTTGCTGTCTGCTTAATCAGCATCAATTATTAGAATTCCTGAAAGAACACAAACCCCAAAAAACACAGGTCAACCAAGCTGATACTGATAATAAGAAATTGCAATTAAGTTTGTGGAAGAATATCGCACAAAATGTCCACGTTGCCAGGCCACAAGTCACACCTGATACCGTTTTGTGGTATGCAGAAAGTGACTATGCTCAATTTACTCAGCTGTCCTTAAACTCTGTAATGTTAAAGTTACGACCGGTTGACAACCAGAGTTGCATACAGAATCTTCTTAATGGCGATGCGTCATTACAAAAACACGGTATACATCTAGCGTTTGCCAAGCTACCAACGGCAGAAACGAAGAAGATATTAGAGGAATTTTGGAAAACAACCAAGGATCCTTCTGTGCGGACAGTCCTCTTTTATAATACCCATAAGCTGTTATGTACAGAAAAGGATGAGTCATTAATTGTAGTATTATGGGAGTTGATGCAAACTTTCATCGATAGTTTGACGGCAGAAGAAGACAAAGCTTTGTATTATACTTTTAGAAAATTGGCAAAAGTACACCTTAGCATTAAACCTGCCTATTACAAGAAGAGCTACAGATTCCTGAAGTCGCTTCCACACAAAAGTGCCTGGACAAAAACACTAAAACAACTTAAACGCGAAATGAGTCATTTTACAGAACAACTCGATTCTGACTTGGTTGCAAGCATAATCGAAGAATTTGTTGATAAGGTCGTTATAAAGCATAAAATTGATTACCAGAATTCAGACGATATGGAAATATTGACGACTCATTTGCTGAGTGCTGATAATGGCCAAATTCTAACCGAAAGGTTTAAAAAAGTATTTGTACCTTTATTAGACAAGTTGTTGCCTCTGTGGGATGATAGCGATGCCATCAATGACATTAATTATTTCGATGACATGTATGACATGAACGACATCGGTGACATACACGACATCGATGATTTCGACGACATCGATGACATCGACGACATCGATGACATCTGTGACGTCGATGATATTTACGACAGTGATGATAGCGATGACGAGAATAATCTAGTACAGAAAAACTTTGACCAAATAATCCAACGTCTTCTTCGATCTACAAGAGACTGGTTGAAAAACGACAAAACAAAACCAAGTCCATTATACAGAAATATACTGAATAAACTGTCAAGAAAATTACCAATTATGCAGAACATTGTATTGTTCAGGCAGTTGAAGCTAGCGGCTGCATTTATAGATATTTTACACAAAACCAAATCCAATACCAAACATAACATAACAGATTCAATTTGGACGCGATTGATCGATATATATAATGCAAGCGTACCGGATTTTGGGAAAGTCGTTATTAAATATGTAAAAGAAGATATTAATGAATACGGCCCATTATTTTACAAGCCAGTTGCTGAAGCTTTTAAGTACGTATTTGACCACATCGGCCTCAATAATATCGTAATGATGGAGTGCCTGAGATACATGCTTCGCGAGAAAGATTTTATTCCTATTTGTTTGTTAGTTATCGAGGTTCTACCTGCATACTGGGTCCAATCTATAAAAGAAACAAGTAAATCTAATATAGTGATGCTGGACGATCGACCAAAAATCGCAAAAGAAATTCATACAATTTTACTATCGCACCCAGCTCCAGTGGTACAATTGAATTACATGATGAAACTTGCTGAAGATGATTAAAATGCGAATTTGCGAATGAATAACCTTTGTGCCTTTCCTCTTTTATGAGTCATGAAATAACTGACCATTTTGTTATTTAGATATGTTCATGATCAAGAGAGTGTAACTCGTAGAATTCAAGGCATACCTTTGTGAATAGTGCCATGCTTTGGAAAGGAAGAAAATAAAAAGAAAGACTTTGTGCCATTTTTGCCTTTATGAATAGTGTCATGAAATGCTCAGTTTACTATTTGTTTGAAGAGTTTGTGCTCTCCCCTCATGTATAAATGTTTTTTTTTTTTAGATGTTTAAGTATGCCCACTAAAAGGTGTAAAACCATTTATAAGAGTTTAGCATTTTAGAATTTAAGAAACGTGATGTGATGATTGCTTAACGTTTATTGTTTTATGTCATGTAATGATTAGTTACCTTTTTTTCTGTACTCATTTCTCAATCTGTGTTTTTTTGATGTGTCTTTGTCTTGGCTGAAAATTGTCTTACTACATTTGCCAAACATAACGAACCCCCTTTAAACAGTATTTAATAATAACGGCCCAGAGAAATGCCAGTTTAAAATCTTTGTACATTTTTTGGCTTGAGTAATTATGTCATTGTTTTTGTTATATGTTGTATCACTACCGATTTGTTGATTTATGCTCTATGAGAAGTTACACGTTTTCTAATTATAAGTATAAGCATGCGTATTCGTTTTTGCCAATAAACAGTTATTACGTTTACATGCTGTGTTTTGCACCTTTTAATTATAAGTAACAGATCACTTACCTCTGACACCTTACTTACGTTGACTTAAATGTACCTCAGAATAGGTAAGGAAAAAAATAATCACGACGTTAACTTAACGGCCCGCCTTAACATCAGAAGGAAGTGGCAGCCATAAGAGGGACCGTGACACCGCGTTCAGACCGCACCGCTCCCACCTATGGCCGGCGCACGACGCTGCTTGCCGCCGATGTCGTGGCCGACCCGTAAGGGTAATTGACAATAGTTATGCAAAAGAAAAAACCGGTCAAGTGCGAGTCAAGACTCGCGCACCGAGGGTTCCGTACAAACACTTTCCATCCTTAACTGGTTAAGTTTGCACCTGGTATGTATAGCGCCCCATACAAATGAGGTGCAAAGTTAACACAACCAATCCCGTTTGTTGTATGGGAGCCCCCTTAAATATTTATTTTATTTTGTTTTTGGTATTTGTTGTTATAGCGGCAACAGAAATACATCATCTGTTAAAATTTCAACTGTCTAGCTATCACCGTCCTTGAGATACAGCCTGGTGACAGACGGACGGACGGACGGACAGCGAGTCTCAGTAATAGGGTCCCGTTTTTACCCTTTGGGTACGGAACCCTAAAAAGCAACCAGTGTAGATTTTTTATCAAAGTGACTTAAGTAAGTATTAATGAATAAGTTTGGTCGCTTTTTGCATTATAAATAAAATCTTTGGTCGCTTTCGCTTTCTGCATAACTATGGCCAATTGTCACAGCCAAAGATATATGTAACAGATCACTTACCTCTGACTCCGATGACACCCTTTAGACACCTTACTTACGTTGACTTAAATGTACCTCAGAATAGGTAAGGAAAAAAATAAGATGTATCTGACACCTTATAATTGTGACCACCGTTAGTTTATAAACTAACTGCTTAATGATATTGTAATGTGAACTCTGATAGGTTAATTTATAATTTCATTAGATAAATTATAAACCGTCTGTGTTCACAATTTAACTATGCCATATACGTAAATACCTTTTGAATAGCTGCATCAAGCGTAAACGACGAGTTTGGCTCGGTTTGTAGACACCTGCCTACTGAGCCGGCGGTCCCGGGTTCGAATCCCGGCCAGGGCAAATATTTGTGTGATGAACTCGAATATTTGTGCTTGGGTCATGGTTGCTCTATGTATTTAAGTATATATTTATCTATATAAGTATGTATATCGTCGTCTAGTACCCTTAACACAAGCCTTCTTGAGCTTAATTTGTGTGAGGTTGTCCGATATTTATTTATTTATTTATATTTATTTATTAACATTAGAAGAAAATCATAACATTACAGGATTACACCCAAGTCATTACAAAATTCTTAAAAATTAAATTATATTATTCCACAGATACATTAAATAAGATTAAATTATTACACATACAATTACTAAATTAAATACATACATCACAGACTAATTGGCAAGACTCTCGCATAATTTCAGACACTCTCTTTCAACGACCGTCCATCCATTATTATCAAGAGATGTCGTTTTACTACCGTCAGCCAGTTACTCCTTAGTGTCGTATTGGAATTACCAATGATAATACTAGTTAGTTATGCAGTTTATTGAAAGGCTTGTGTTAACGACAACCGCGTCCGTCGGCTATCGGTCACATGGACGCTCCGTAACTCAGGGATGAGTATGGAGCTAAGCGGACTGTAGGTTGAGAATAGGGTAAACGAAACGGACGAAAACGTAAAACGCAAAGGTGAAATCAACGAAATATATTACACAAGAAATTAACAATTAACACAACAACGGATCGGAAAAACACTTAAATTACTCTTAACTAATATAGTCTCTGTCTAAATGAATTTAACACTAATCGCGGACCGATGGTACTACGCTGACACTAATAAACTAATTCGCGGACCGATGGTACTACGCTACTCGAATACAGGAAGATGGTAATTACGGAGAACAAGAACTGAGAGTGTTGACAAGGTAAGTGCTGAACTGAATCGATACAAAAATGGTCGTCCTTTTATATAATTTGCTTAGGGTTTGTTTACGTTTTCAGAGGGACGCCCGCTCTGTGATATTATACTGATTTTTAGGTAAATTACAATTTTCATCTTAAATCTAACTTATAGTTAACATAAAGGTTTGTTCGAAGAACACAATCACATATGTTATTTTCATGTGAGAGCTCCCATTTAATTACAATTACATAAAATTGATGCAACTTCTTTGTTCCGACTCAGAGGCCGTCTCGCTCGCACGGGTCGAGATATACACCTTCCCGGTCTCTCATTAGCCGGAGCGCGCGACGCGCCGTGTTATTTTTATGTTTGCCGTGCTCGCAGCAGGTTGCGGCCGGTATACTATTAAGAGAATTTACTTATGTGTTCATGAGGAACATTATTACAAAGTTTCAGGATATTCTAAATTTTATCCTTAAGTTTTACATTCAATGTAAACAACATGACTCCTTTGTCTTTGACTGTGAGCGGAAAGTTACAAGGATGAGTCATACTTGTTTATTTTAAGACGCCGTGGTCTTTTAACTATCCTTCATACATTATATTTGGGAGCTCTCTTACAGTAATGTTTTTAGGAAAATAAGTGTTATACACACGTAATATCGCCGCTTTTTAGGGCATTAGGTAACATAAGGAATAATTATTTATTTGTCTTAATACTATTTTTGCCTAACAGTTTACAAATATATTAATCATTTATTTATTTATTAAATTAGCCTAGCTGTCCGTAACAGAGCTCCCCCGCCGAGCTCCTGCGTAGGCTCGGGTTGCAAGGGGAGGACAGCTAGTTTTCTTGCAGGCCGGCGAAAAACTCCTCCCTTGGTGCGGACTTCCACGTTGCGCACCTCTCCGTCGGGACCCGGATGTGTCGCCACGACGATCCCTTTCGGCCAGACGTTGCGCGGCAGCGTGTGGTCAGCTATCACGACGTAGTCGCCTGGCTGGATGCGTCGCTCGTTCCCCGTCGGTGATGACTGTCTGGGCGCGAGCGTAGGCAGGTACTCGCGTACCCACCGCGCCCAGAATAGGTCGGCGAGCGCCTGGCTGGCCCGCCAGGTGCGTCGGTCGGCTTCTCGGCAGGGCCCGACGAGCGGCGCTGCTGTAGGCGTGCCCAGCAGGAAGTGGTTAGGCGTCAGCGCCTCGTCGTCTGCCGGGTCGACGGACACGTGGGTGAGTGGCCGAGCGTTGACAGTGTGCTCGGCCTCGGCGAGCAGCGTGGCGAACACCTCTTCTTTGGGTGCCCGCGTGTGCAGCGTCGCCGTCAGCGCGGTCTTCACAGACCGCACCAGTCGCTCCCAGGCACCGCCTTGATTAGGCGCGCCGGGAGTGATGAAGCGCCAGTCCAGGCCGCGGTATAGCCCGTAGTCGCGCAGCGCAGGCAGCCACTCCGCGTAGGCCGCCCGTAGCTCGTGGTCCGCGGCCCGGAAGCAAGTCGCGTTGTCGCTCCAGATTTGCGCGGGCCATCCGCGCCTCGCGGCCAGCCGCCGCAAGGCCATGATAGCGGAGTCAGTGGAGAGCGTGTGGACCGTCTCCAGATGCACGGCGCGCGTGGACAGGCATGTGAAGAGCGCCACCCAGCGCTTTTCTCTGCGGCGGCCGACGGTGACCCACACAGGACCAAAGTAGTCGGTCGCTGTGTAGGTGAAGGGCCGCTGGCACGGCTCGAGGCGGGCTCGGGGCAGGTCTCCCAGCGCCGGGACGCGGGGTTGCGTGCGCCGAAGCACGCAGGTCCGGCAGGCGTGCGCTAGAGCGCGCACAGTGGGCCGCAGGCGTAGCACCCAGTACTGCTGCCGGACGTCGTTGACGACACGCTCGTGATTGGCGTGCGCCGCTCGCTCGTGCTCCCGTTGTAGCCACAGCCGCACAAAGGGATTGCGGCCGTCTAGGATGGCCGGGCGTCGATTCACGTAGGCGGGCGCGGCGTCGATACGCCCGCGCACCCGCAGCAGGCCATCTTCTTGATCGATGTACGGGTCGAGCTTGTATAGTTTGCTGGTCTTGTCTATCGGCTGTCCGCGGGACAGCGCTCGTAGCTCGGCGGGGAAGTCTTCGCGCTGCGCCTGTTGCAGCCACATGTGTTCGGCGTTCTTGAAATGCTTCTGCTGCAGCTCGGTGGGTTGTTTCGTTCGCAATCGCTCCACGAACTGCAGCGTGCGGGCCGTCGTGCCTATCAGTCGGTTATAATTGGAAAACCGACTGACATCCGGCAATGGTGACTCCCATTTTTTTCTGGCTGCAACTTGGGCTTCTTGGTCTTCCCCTTGCGGTGGCGCCGGCGTCTCTCGGGGCCACTCGGAGGCCGGACGTTGTAGGAAGTCCGGCCCGCAGTACCACCGGCTGGCGGCGTCGAGGCGACGTGTGCTATCGGCTCGCGTCGCGTCGTCAGCGGGATTCTGTTTTGTCGACACCCATCTCCATTGCTCGACGTTGGTGGTCTCGGCGATCTCGCCAAGGCGGTGCGCGACGTAGGCGCTGTAGCGGCGGGCGTCGTCGCGCACCCAGTGCAGCACGGTCCTGCTGTCCGTCCACAGGAACGTTTCGTCGATGCGTAGACGATGTTCTTTTGCGATGCTGGCAGCCAGTCTCGCCCCGATGAGCGCGGCTTGCAGTTCAAGGCGTGGAATGCTCAGCTGGCGCGTCGGGGCTACTTTAGCTTTGGCAGCGACGAGGCTCACACGGGCGTCGTCGTCTTCTTCTTCGCGCCAGTATGCTACGGCCGCGTAGGCTTGAGCGCTGGCGTCTACGAACACGTGTAGATCACGTTTCGTAGCTCCCCCCGTAGAGGCGTAGGGGCGTGGCAGTCGCAGGGCGGCTACGGATTGCAGACCTCGTAGCTAGTCAGCAAATTCGGTAGCTTCAGTGGGCGGCAGGGCGGCGTCCTAGTCTAGCTTCAGTTCCCATAGTCGCTGCAGCAGTATTTTCGCAGAAATTGTGTAGCTCGCGAGTAGACCGAGCGGGTCATACACGCTCATCACGGCGCTCAGCATCTCTCTCTTGGTAGGCGTGCGGCGTAGCTCTCGCACGTCGGCCGGAACTCGGATCATTTTAGTGTTAAATCCGAGTTCGTCGGCGTTAGGATCCCACATCAATCCTAGAATTTTCAGCGTCTTGTCGCCGCCAAGTTGCGCGGGCGTCGTTGCTCGGAGCTCTGCAGGTAGCGACTCCATGAGGCGAGTCGCGTTGGAGCTCCATCCGCGCAGTGTGAATCCGCCCGCTTTGTGTGAGGCGGCGACTTGCTTCGATGCTTCGCAGGCTTCCTCTTCTGTATTGAAGCTCGACACGAAATCGTCCATGTGGTGATCTCTTCAACGGCCATCGGATGCTGCTCGCGGTTTTGTTCGGCGTTGTAGTCTCGCACGCTGTGAGCTAAGTAGGGTGAGCTCGCAGCGCCGAAGAATATCGACGTCATGGCGTATGTTTCTGGAGGTCGTGTGCGGTTGGCGCCTCTCCACAGGAACATTTGTGACGGCCGGTCTTTTTCGCGTAGCTTGATTTGAAGAAACATTTCTTGTATGTCGGCAGTCACGGCGTAGGCTCCCTCTCGGAATCGAAATAGAATGCCCAAGATCGATTGGAGTTTGTCGGGGCCCTCTAGTATGTAATCGTTGAGGCTGCGGCCCTGGCAGGTGGCCGCGGCGTCGAAAACCAGGCGTATTCGTCCCGGCTTGTTCGGATTGGTGACTGCGAAGTGCGGCAGATACCACATCTTGTTGCTCAGCGCCGGCTCCATTCGCTCGGCGTACTTCTTGGCAAACAGATTGTTCATCTCCTTCGTGTATGCTTCGGCGAATTGCGGATCTCGGTCCATCTTGCGCTCGATCCCGTGTAAGCGTCGCAAAGCCATGTTGTAAGTGGATGGCATGTTGACGTTGTCATCACGCCAGAGCTGCCCGACTTCGTAGCGCGGGCCGTCGACGCGCCGCACAGTGTCTTCGAAGATTTTCGTGGCTCGCTCGTTCTGTGGTTTCGTTTTGACCGCCGCCGTGATGCCCAGCGAGTCAATGTGGAAGTATGACTTTAGCTGGGCGTTGATGTCGTCATCGTGTGGCTGGCGGCGGTCTTGCTCTGTCGTAGTTGCAGGTCGGGCGGCGTCCTCTTCTTGTAGCGGCGCCTCGTATCCGACGTAGCAATGCAGTACGGTTTGCTGCCATCTCGCGTACTGTTGTGGCGCCGACCCGAATAGCACCCATCCGAGTGGAGACAGCATGGCGGCGGGCTCGTCAATCTTGCCCACGCGTAGCTCGTATGGCAGCATCAAGTGCCAGTTGTCGGCGCCGATGAGAATGCGCGGGCGTGCTGTGTCGTAGCACGCGGCGCTCATATCCGCGAGGTGCGGGAACTGCGTGACGTAGTCTCGCTTGGCTTGCTGTGCGCGCAAGCCCAGGTCGGCGACGGTCCGTAGGCTTAGTGGGTGAGCCGGACCGCCTGTCTGGTTGCGCACGTGGGCGTGCACTCGACGGCTCTTCTGTTGCGTCGTCATTGACCCCACGCCTTGGATATGCAGGCGCGAGGTCGTACCGTTGGCGCCGATTGCATCTGCGAGGTCCTCTTCAATCAGTGAGATTGTGGACCCCTGGTCCATCAAGGCGTAGGTGAGTGTCTCGCCGCGGGGTCCGCCGACGATGACTGGGATGACTTTCAACAGGACCGAAGACACGTTGCGTCCAAATTCGGCCGTGTTGGCGGTAAATTCTTCGACGCACGCCGTCGTCTCTGGCGGTGCGTCTGGGGCTGCGTGCGTGTCGGGGCGGCGTCGCGACGCCGCGCTATAGGTTGCAGCGACAGCTTGTGGCGGGGCAGTCGGCGTGGCGCTTCGTCTAGCGGCTTGCTTGACTGCGTAGGGAGCCGGTGCGTACGGTTGATAGGCGTACGGCGTGGCTTGTGGCGCAGGCATGTACGGCGCTGCTTGGGGTGCAGGCATGTACGGCGCTGCTTGTGGCGCAGGCATGTATGGAGCTGGGGCGCTCGGCGTATGCGTCTGCGTCTTCTCGGCGTGTAGCAGTCGGTGGTGTGGATAGGTGCAGCCGGGAACGTTGCAGCCGCGGCCGTTGCATTGATCGCGGCGGTGCTTGCGCTCCAGGCATTTGAAGCATATTTGGTTGTGGCGCACCCAATCCCATCGGGCTCCGACTGGTATGGCGGTCAGTTTGCGGCATTCGGTAGTGCGGTGGCTGCCTCCACAGAATAGGCAGCTAGTAGGTTGCTCGAGTGCGTAAGTCTGCACACGATCTCTCGGAGGGCGTCGTACGGCTCCTCTTCCGGCGTTGGCCGTCGTGCGTTGCTCTGGGACGCGCTGCTATCCACGTTGCTCGGCGGCGGGCGTCGGTCTTCTATGCGGCGCCTTGGCGTGCGAGAATTCCATCTCGGCATCGCTTTCTTCAAGGAGGAACTCCGCCATCAACATGAGTTCGTTTTCGGCGGAGTTCAGGTGTTCCTTAGCGTAGGAACACCAGCGACTGCGCAAGTGTGGGCTCAGTCGCTCGGTGACTTCCCAGATGAGAAGTGGGTTTGCGCCGTAGCTTCGGCGGTCCAGGTCCACAAGCGTTGACACGATGTTCATGATGCGTATGGCGAACTGGTTGAGATCATTGGCGCTCGGTCCGAGCGGCGGCATTCTTCGTAGTTCATCAATGGCGCGATCAATGAGTAGATCGGTGCGCCCGAAATTCTTCTTAAGGACCCGTATGATTAGGTCGGGTCGAGCGGACGAGGCGATCATGTGCTGCACACATTGACGGGCTTCACCTCGCAGGCAGTGTCGCAGGCGTGCGACATTTTCATATGCGGAGTATTTGTAGCCTGCGGTGCTCTCGGTGTATGAGTTATAGAATGTGAGCCACTCGCTTGGCTCCCCGGAGAATGGCGGTAGCTCGTAGACTTGCTTCGGAGGAGGTCGCATCATGGTTTCAATGGTATCGGTGAGGCGGTCGATCACACGGTCTCGACTCGACGATCGTTCTCGACGGCTGTATGGTGTCCGGGGCTCCTCTTCGTGTCGCTTGCGTGTGTCGCGTTGCGGTGTAGGATCCCTCGTCTGCTTCGCGTGGACCGCGTCGGCAGGGTGGACGTTGGACAGCCAATCGTTGACGCGTCGCTGTGAGTCGGCTTGAGATCCGCCGGCCCGAGATTGCTCGTCGATGCGCTCCATTTCGACGGCGAGCCTCTTTTCAACGAGCTCGCGTTCCAGACGAATTTCTTCAAGTCGGAGTTGCTGGAGTTGTTCCATTGCGGCGAGTTCTGCTTCTTGGCGGCGCATGTCCGTAGTGTTTGACGCTCGAGAGTGAAGTGACGCTGGTCGGGGCGGCGCGTGGGTTTTATCGCCGAAGGTGACGCCGAACTCGCGCCGCTGCGCGCGGGCCTCTGATTGGTCGGCCGGCGCGGAGTGCAGTGATTGGCCGGCGTGCGCGGCCGGCGCGGTGTGCTGCGATTGGTCGAAGCGCGCAGTCTTCGACAAATGTTTGTCCAGTTCGCTGCGCCAAACTGTAGTGTCGGTTGGCGGCGAAACTGGAGCTTCTTCTGCAGGAGACTCGGGCGAGTCTGTTTGGTGGTGCAGTCCCGTAGGCGGACGGGTATGGGCAGCGGGCGGTGAATGCGTGACAGCGACATTGGTCACCGCAAATCGCTGCAGGTTGATCGCAGATTGTGTGCGCTCGCGTTGCGCGCGCGCACTCTCTTCGCTCTTGTTTCCGCGTGTATTTACCATCTTGACGTTTTGGAAAACCGCACTTTTCCAACTACACAAAAAACGAACCTAAACTAAACTAATTCCGATCCGGTTCGAAGGACCAACAATGTTAACGACAACCGCGTCCGTCGGCTATCGGTCACATGGACGCTCCGTAACTCAGGGATGAGTATGGAGCTAAGCGGACTGTAGGTTGAGAATAGGGTAAACGAAACGGACGAAAACGTAAAACGCAAAGGTGAAATCAACGAAATATATTACACAAGAAATTAACAATTAACACAACAACGGATCGGAAAAACACTTAAATTACTCTTAGCTAATATAGTCTCTGTCTAAATGAATTTAACACTAATCGCGGACCGATGGTACTACGCTGACACTAATAAACTAATTCGCGGACCGATGGTACTACGCTACTCGAATACAGGAAGATGGTAATTACGGAGAACAAGAACTGAGAGTGTTGACAAGGCAAGTGCTGAACTGAATCGATACATCACTCTTGCGTCACACACATCCCGACGTGGGAGTGTGGGGAAGCCATGTCAGGGCCTAGCCCTCTGTGGCAGCAGCTCCTTCGTCCGTGGACCACGGACGGGACGTCTCTTTTGAGACGATTTATGTGTCAATCTTGATTTCTTCCTTTTTGGCGGTGTGTACAGTTCGTGAGCAGTCGTTCCAAGTAGCGATGCTGGCGATGGTGGCGTTGAAGCTGGTGGCGTGGCGATTTTTGCTCAGCTGCAGTCGAGCACGTTGGCCTTTCTGCGGCTTTGCGGATGTGTTGGCCTTCTTCGGCGTTGTGGGCACCTGGTGTTTCCAGGGGACTTAGTCGGGGGGCACGAGCTCTCTCGGTAGAGCCCGGCCCCGTACGTCTGGAGGACGAGCGTGGAGTGGCGCGATCCCCTCGAGGCTGGGAATCCCCGAGTGATCAGCGCGGCGAAACATGGCTTCGGCGAGTTGCCCTATGAAGGCATCCAGTCCTTGCCATTTGATGTCGCGAAATATAGTCTCGTTCCGCATATATCGCGGAGCCGAGACTATGGTGCGCAGGGCTTGGGTCTCCTGCGCACGCAGCCTCTTCTTGTTCGTTGCTGATGTAAGACCGTACCATGCGGGTGCCGCGTAGGTCAAGCGGGACCGCAGGTAGGTCTTATAAATCCCTAGCTTCGTGCGCAAGGGAAGGCTGCTGGCAAGGACTGGTCGGAGTCTGGTGGCTGCTCCTCTTGTCCGCCGGATCGTTTCCTCCACGTGTTTCGCCATGGTGAGTCCCCTGTCGATGGTCACACCCAGGTACTTGGCCGTGTGTGACCATTGAATGTCCTGTCCGGACATGCGAAGGTTTGGAGGCTGCTTCACTCTTCCCGTTACAAGTGCCTGTGTTTTCCCCACATTCACCGACAGTCGCCATCGGGAGAGCCAATCGGGAAGGACGTCAAGCTGACGCTGGATCTTCTTGGCGGCGTATTTGGTGTTGACGGACGTCGCAAAGAACGCCGCGTCGTCCGCGTATAGCCCCAGCTTGACGTCGCCCTCCACCGGTATGTCGTCGGTGTAGTGGGCATAACAGGCTGGAGATAGGCAGCTTCCTTGGGGGACGCCCGCCAGTATCGGGCGCTCCGTCGAGGTGGCGTTTTCCACCGCCACCTGGAATGTTCGTCCGGACAGGAAAGATTCGACCACTCGAACCACCCGTCGAGGTGCAGAAGACGTTGACAGTTTGTACACTAAGCCCTCGTGCCACACCCTGTCAAACGCCTTCTCCATGTCAAGGAATACTGCAACCGTGACCTTCTTGGTGTTCATGGCCACCGCCATGTGGTGCAGTACCCTAGACAGTTGCAGAGTTGTGCTGTGCTCTGCACGAAATCCGAATTGCTCGGGTCGGGGCTCGATATGCGGCTGAAGTTGTCTCAGCAGGAGCTTCTCGAACACCTTCGACACTGTGCTTAGGAGAGTTATCGGGCGGTAACACTCCGGCTTCCTCATGCTCTTTCCAGGCTTGTGCAGCATTATGATCCGGCCAAGCTTCCACGCGGTGGCGAAGTGTCCGGAGCGCAGGATTCCATTGAACAGGCGGGCTACCGCCGCGATCGCTCGCGGCGGCAGGTGGTGGAGTGCCCTGTTCGGAATCGTATCTGCGCCCGGTGCCTTTCTTGGCTTAGTCCGTTGGAGTTCTCGCTTGACCTGGCCGGGTGTGAAGAAGACGGGGTCCTCTTCCGCCTCGATAGGTGCAGCGAAGTATTGTGCGAGGTGTTGCTCGACTGCTGTGACGTGCTCCACATCGTCGGTAGGGTTAGGCTGGAACTGGGCTTGCAGGCTGTTCGCGAAGATTTCGGCTCTGTCTTCGGCGTGGTAGCGCGGAGTCCCAGTTTCATCGATCAACGGATGTGTGGCCGCTGATGTCATCCCGAGTTGTCGGCATAAACGGTGGACAGCGGGCATGTCCCCGTTTACGGTCGCCAGGTGTTGCTCCCAGCTCTCCGCAGCGTGTTTTTGGAGTGCCTCCTTCACCCTCTCCACCAGTGCGTCAAGCGACGCTTTGAGGGTGGGGCATCTCGTCCTCTGCCACTGCCGTCTCGTTTGGCGCTTCTGTGCGATAAGTTCCTGGATCCGGGCAGGTAGGGGCTTTCGCCTTGAGCTGGCCGGAACGGTGTGCGCCGCGGTGTTGAGTGAGTTCTGGATCTTGGCAGTGATGGAGGCGGTGGCTTCTTCTACTTGCTCTGCTGAAGAGACCGGCAAGGAGAGGAAGTTCTCATCCATTGCCGCCGAGAAAGTCTCCCAGCAGATACGTCTCTTGGGCGACGGGGCAATCGTCGTGACTGGCAGGTCCCTGATGGTGAGCAGGACTGGGCGGTGGTCCGAGGGGAGGTCTGCCAGGACTTCGTAGGTCAGCACCGCGTTGACCCCTTTGTGAAGTTCCATTCACTGAATCGATACAAAAATGGTCGTCCTTTTATATAATTTGCTTAGGGTTTGTTTACGTTTTCAGAGGGACGCCCGCTCTGTGATATTATACTGATTTTTAGGTAAATTACAATTTTCATCTTAAATCTAACTTATAGTTAACATAAAGGTTTGTTCGAAGAACACAATCACATATGTTATTTTCATGTGAGAGCTCCCATTTAATTACAATTACATATTTACATAAAATTGATGCAACTTCTTTGTTCCGACTCAGAGGCCGTCTCGCTCGCACGGGTCGAGATATACACCTTCCCGGTCTCTCATTAGCCGGAGCGCGCGACGCGCCGTGTTATTTTTATGTTTGCCGTGCTCGCAGCAGGTTGCGGCCGGTATAATATTAAGAGAATTTACTTATGTGTTCATGAGGAACATTATTACAAAGTTTCAGGATATTCTAAATTTTATCCTTAAGTTTTACATTCAATGTAAACAACATGACTCCTTTGTCTTTGACTGTGAGCGGAAAGTTACAAGGATGAGTCATACTTGTTTATTTTAAGACGCCGTGGTCTTTTAACTATCCTTCATATACATTATATTTGGGAGCTCTCTTACAGTAATGTTTTTAGGAAAATAAGTGTTATACACACGTAATATCGCCGCTTTTTAGGGCATTAGGTAACATAAGGAATAATTATTTATTTGTCTTAATACTATTTTTGCCTAACAGTTTACAAATATATTAATCATTTATTTATTTATTAAATTAGCCTAGCTGTCCGTAACAGCTTGCATCTTTCCGCGGCACTCAGATACTTGGTACTGCGTTGGTACACTCGGCCCGACTGACCTTACACTCTGTCTTTATTTGACGACGCGGTTGACGCTGTTTGTAGTGCAGCTGCTTACTGAGCCGGCGGTCCGGGGTTCGAATACCGGCAAGGGCAAATATTTGTGTGATGAACTCGATGTTACTGTGACATGGGTATTATCTATAATATGTATTTATTTATTCTTATAATGTACATCGTCGTCTAGTAACCATAGTACAAGCGTTTACTTAGTTTGGGACTAGGTAAGATTGTCCCTTAATATTCATTTAAATTATTTTCTTTATGAGTAAAGGGAATGGAAGTCAAACACAGAATGATTATTGTAATGAATATTTTGTACTTATAATTATTATCAAAAAATATTTACAAAAGGTAACTATTTTATTATTAAAGCGTATTAAATACAATACACCTATCCTTATTAATCTTATTATACTTATCACAAAAACTAAATAAGAATATTACCATTAGTGGTAAATAAGGGAGATAGATAAGAGATTGCAATGTAAGTGGAAATCATAAAAAAATATTCATCAATACAGTCTGGCCAAAAAGAGTAGTAATTAAAAAGTGGCAATACTGTAGTGGCGTCCCCGTTTTCTTAGATTGATTAGAAAGGGACGACACTACAGTATTGCCACTTTTCACATTCTACTCTTTTGGTCAGACTGTACTTACGAACTTCGTCGGTGAGTAGGTACTTTCGTGATTATGGAAGGTCAATATATATTTGCGTATAGTGTTGTAATATAACAGAAATGGGTTTGACTACTTAACTTATCGACAACTGATCATATTTCTTTGTTCATCGCAATCGCTATATACAGTTTGATTATTTATGTGATTTATTGGAAGAGTTTCTCTGACACACGGAATTAACCGATCACAAAATTCGAAATTTGCACTCCGCGTCAGTGGAACTACCGCATTTCTTTAAAGGTCCCCTTGTGTCATCGAACATTTGATCCGATTTTAATTTCATAGACATATCATTTCATCAAAAGCATTTTTTCTGAAACCATACAATATTTTGGAATGTGATAGCACTAACCTAATCTATAGGAT
The DNA here is from genome assembly GCA_947623375.1 of Apotomis capreana. Lineage (NCBI taxonomy): Eukaryota > Metazoa > Arthropoda > Insecta > Lepidoptera > Tortricidae > Apotomis > Apotomis capreana. Next base: position 7,345,003 of record OX392516.1, read on the forward strand.
GGCATTTTCAAGATTTCTGAAAAATTTATTAGATTTCGTTAATTATAGAATATAGTAGTTGCGTACTCGCGCTACGTGCAGAAGTTGACCTGGTCTTTCACAAAACTTTTTAGACAAAAGCATATTCCACACGCCAAGAATCGCTTTTGATAAGAACAATAGCCAAATTTCAGTGTGAGCGTAATTTTTTACCGTACAGTCGAGTTCATTTACATCTACACACTTACGAGAACAAAAATATCTGAACACGACCCTATTGTCAGGAGCATAATTGTTCAGATATTTTTGTTCTCGTAAGTGTGTAGATGTAAATGAACTCGACTGTACCACTTAAGGCGCGACGTGTTGCCAAACCTGGCAACACGTTCGCAACCGAAGATCGTTGGGCTGGTATTCGATTCTGCTACGAGCATAGCGCCCGCTAGGCGGGTCGCGATTAAACGATATCACAGGTTTCGTTCCTAGGATTGTAGAATCTCTTGTAGTTGGTGTCGTCGATTATCTCATAGTCGTAGTCGCGGTAGTTGAGCAGGTCCTCTAGTCGGTTGACGGCGTTGAAATCCCGGATTATAGTGAGCACGGGCGGCACGCGAGTGATGCCTGCTTCGGCGGTCAGGTTCGCGAAATACTGGTCCTGGAATAATAAATATACCTACTTGAAACATAGCTACAAATGTACATATGATGATATGATATAGGTATTTTTTTACTAAAGAAACATTTAAGTGGCAGTAGCATAGAAGAATAATTAATTAAGACTGCTGCAGTGTAGAGAATTTAACCCTTAAATGCATGAATTAAAAAAACACAATATTATAAAATATTATTTTATTTCAAATAAATGTTTCTTGTTTTCAACCAGTAATTCATTTTTGTTTATGGAAGCTGCATCTTACACCAAGCATTTAAGGGTTAAAAAGCGTATGTAGATGGCAAGACTAGGTCTCCGCTATATATCTTGTAAGGCGATGGCGCTTTACACATTAGCGATATACAAGCTTTTTAATTCATATTAATATTGTCAATTTCACTACCCAAAGGTTATCTGGAAGAGACCGCTTTTTAGCGATAAAACCGCCTGTTGTCTATCGTTATTTATAAATTCTATTGATTTGTTTCCTTTTCGGTGTGAAATAAAGTATTGTTTTATTCTTTTGTATTTTCAACAAATATATCCACAAAATTGATTTAATCGGGCACCGAAATCAGTGACTAGGAGTTATTTACCTGCTGTCGATCAAAAGTTCATCTCGATTCGATGACGTGGCAGGAAAACTATTGTCGTAAGTGTGTGTTTTTGACGACGTGTTTGGCTCGGTTTGTAGACCCCTGCCTACTGAGCCGGCGGTCCCGGGTTTGAATCCCGGCCAGGGCAAATATTTGTGTGATGAACTCGAATATTTGTGCTTGGGTCATGGTTGTTCTATTTATTTAAGTATATATTTATCTATATAAGTATGTATATCGTCGTCTAGTACCCATAACACAAGCCTTCTTGAGCTTAATTTGGGACTAGATCGATTTGTGTGAGGTTGTCCGATATTTACTTATTTATTTATGTGTCTGTTTGTCACAGAAATCTTTTGATAAGTTATAACCAACTAAAAAAAATTGGGCAAGTGCGAGTCGGACGTGAGTCCGACTCGCACTTGCCCAATTTTTTCCGAGGTTTCCGTACAAACACTTTTCATTCTTAAGTGGTTAAGCTAAGTTTGCACCTGGTATGTATAGCGCCCCATACAAATGAGGTGCAAAGTTAACGCAACCAACCCGTTTGTTGTATGGGAGCCCCCCTTAAATATTTATTTTATTTTATTTTTAGTATTTGTTGTTATAGCGGCAATAGAAATACATCATCTGTGAAAATTTCAACTGTCTAGCTATCACCGTTCTTAAGATACAGCCTGGTGACAGACGGACGGACGGACGGACAGCGAAGTCTCAGTAATAGGGTCCCGTTTTTACCCTTTGGGTACGGAACCCTAAAAACAATTCTCACCTGCTGGTCGGCCAAGAAGTTGACATCGACGATTTTCTTGCCCATGGTCTGAAGAGAGTATACGTGCTGCAGCCACGACTTCAGCATGTCTTCTTGTGGGGGCAGCTCAAATTTGCCCGCCGCTAACGATGCTGCGTAGTCCGCCTGTAATCACACAACGATTTCATTCAATCATCATATCATCATCATCATGTGATTGGGTCCACCGGTGGTCAGTTGGGTGCGTTGCTGTTGTACTGCTGTTAATGTAATGTAACTGTTAACTAATTTAGTTTAAGTATAGAAGAGTAGTGTAGTTAGCAAGTATGTATTAAATAGTAAATATATGGAGCCTCAACTGCCAATAAACCGCCTTGTGGTTTGGCAGAAGATGAACATTAGCGATAAGGTTTTATATTGAATAAACGTTATTATTATTATCTCCTTTATTCATCTTTCTTCTTAGGCTAGGTTTTTAACAATAAATTTATATAAAAAGTAAAATACAATAAAGTAATTACAAAATATAAATACATTATAAAAAACCTAACCTAGGGTGCCGCCGGCAGCGGGACAGGGCCCTTATTATTATTATTATAATCAACAGTCCACTGCTGGACATAGGCCTCTGCCATGGTACGCCACTGAGATCGATTTTCAGCTCTCCTCATCCAGTTACCCCCTGCTGACCTACAAATATCGTCACTCCACCTTGTTACAGGGCGCCCTACACGATGTTTACCGATTTCATTCAACATTCAATACCCTTGAATTTTCGTATGAGGATAATGATGCAAAAGTGGGACGAAATTAAGGCGTACAAAACGAAAAACAAGTGACTGGTAGAAGTTCCGTTGTGCGACAAAAATAACGATACAAAAATTGGGCAAGTGCGAGTCCGACTCGCGCATGAAAGGTTCCGTATCAAGATCTATAACAAGTTTGTGGTATGGGAGCCCCCTTAAATATTTATTTTATTTTATTTTTAGTATTTGTTGTTATAGCGGCAATAGAAATACATCATCTGTGAAAATTTCAACTGTCTAGCTATCACCGTTCTTGAGATACAGCCTGGTGACAGACGGACGGACGGACAGCGAAGTCTCAGTAATTGGGTCCCGTTTTTACCCTTTGGGTACGGAACCCTAAAAAAGAGCCTTAAGGTACGTTATTTGGTGGTTTATTGTCGTCGCACTAAAAGATATGGTCACACAGATTTTAATTGAGTGAGTCAAGGTAGTAAACTCTGATCTCCACCCATAGTTATGGGTGAATTTTAAAACGGTTTCTTTGTCTGATATAGAAGCCTGCAGCTACCACAACCCTGATGAAGATGGGTTTTCGCGGGGTCAGCAGCACTACGCTGGCCGAATTTTCACCATTATGCTGGTACAGCTTTCATGGAACACTTGGAATATTTTGCCCGGGTAATGATGAGCTTGTGCAGCGCCAGCAGAACCATGCTGGGTCTCCGGATGTTCACCATGTGCTGGTACAGCGGCAGCACGAACTTGCTTGATAGAGTCAGGCCGCAGCTCTCATGGAACCAGGTGGAGTTGTACAATGGAACTGCTCTGACCTGCGCATCCAGCGCCCTGGTGATGATGGGCTTGGGCAGCGCCAGCAGCACCATGCTGGGTCTCCGGATGTTCACCATGTGCTGGTGCAGCGGCAGCACGAACTTGCTTGATAGAGTCAGGCCGCAGCTCTCATGGAACCAGGTGGAGTTGTACAATGGAACTGCTCTGACCTGCGCATCCAGCGCCCTGGTGATGATGGGCTTGGGCAGCGCCAGCAGCACCATGCTGGGTCTCCGGATGTTCACCATGTGCTGGTGCAGCGGCAGCACGAACTTGCTTGATAGAGTCAGGCCGCAGCTCTCATGGAACCAGGTGGAGTTGTACAATGGAACTGCTCTGACCTGCGCATCCAGCGCCCTGGTGATGATGGGCTTGGGCAGCGCCAGCAGCACCATGCTGGGTCTCCGGATGTTCACCATGTGCTGGTGCAGCGGCAGCACGAACTTGCTTGATAGAGTCAGGCCGCAGCTCTCATGGAACCAGGTGGAGTTGTACAATGGAACTGCTCTGACCTGCGCATCCAGCGCCCTGGTGATGATGGGCTTGGGCAGCGCCAGCAGCACCATGCTGGGTCTCCGGATGTTCACCATGTGCTGGTACAGCGGCAGCACGAACTTGCTTGATAGAGTCAGGCCGCAGCTCTCATGGAACCAGGTGGAGTTGTACAATGGAACTGCTCTGACCTGCGCATCCAGCGCCCTGGTGATGATGGGCTTGGGCAGCGCCAGCAGCACCATGCTGGGTCTCCGGATGTTCACCATGTGCTGGTACAGCGGCAGCACGAACTTGCTTGATAGAGTCAGGCCGCAGCTCTCATGGAACCAGGTGGAGTTGTACAATGGAACTGCTCTGACCTGCGCATCCAGCGCCCTGGTGATGATGGGCTTGGGCAGCGCCAGCAGCACCATGCTGGGTCTCCGGATGTTCACCATGTGCTGGTACAGCGGCAGCACGAACTTGCTTGATAGAGTCAGGCCGCAGCTCTCATGGAACCAGGTGGAGTTGTACAGTAGAACTCTTCTGACCTGCGCATCCAGCGCCCTGGTGATGATGGGCTTGGGCAGCGCCAGCAGCACCATGCTGGGTCTCCGGATGTTCACCATGTGCTGGTACAGCGGCAGCACGAACTTGCTTGATAGAGTCAGGCCGCAGCTCTCATGGAACCAGGTGGAGTTGTACAATGGAACTGCTCTGACCTGCGCATCCAGCGCCCTGGTGATGATGGGCTTGGGCAGCGCCAGCAGCACTATGCTGGGTCTCCGGATGTTCACCATGTGCTGGTACAGCGGCAGCACGAACTTGCTTGATAGAGTCAGGCCGCAGCTCTCATGGAACCAGGTGGAGTTGTACAATGGAACTGCTCTGACCTGCGCATCCAGCGCCCTGGTGATGATGGGCTTGGGCAGCGCCAGCAGCACCATGCTGGGTCTCCGGATGTTCACCATGTGCTGGTACAGCGGCAGCACGAACTTGCTTGATAGAGTCAGGCCGCAGCTCTCATGGAACCAGGTGGAGTTGTACAGTAGAACTCTTCTGACCTGCGCATCCAGCGCCCTGGTGATGATGGGCTTGGGCAGCGCCAGCAGCACCATGCTGGGTCTCCGGATGTTCACCATGTGCTGGTACAGCGGCAGCACGAACTTGCTTGATAGAGTCAGGCCGCAGCTCTCATGGAACCAGGTGGAGTTGTACAATGGAACTGCTCTGACCTGCGCATCCAGCGCCCTGGTGATGATGGGCTTGGGCAGCGCCAGCAGCACCATGCTGGGTCTCCGGATGTTCACCATGTGCTGGTACAGCGGCAGCACGAACTTGCTTGATAGAGTCAGGCCGCAGCTCTCATGGAACCAGGTGGAGTTGTACAATGGAACTGCTCTGACCTGCGCATCCAGCGCCCTGGTGATGATGGGCTTGGGCAGCGCCAGCAGCACCATGCTGGGTCTCCGGATGTTCACCATGTGCTGGTACAGCGGCAGCACGAACTTGCTTGATAGAGTCAGGCCGCAGCTCTCATGGAACCAGGTGGAGTTGTACAATGGAACTGCTCTGACCTGCGCATCCAGCGCCCTGGTGATGATGGGCTTGGGCAGCGCCAGCAGCACCATGCTGGGTCTCCGGATGTTCACCATGTGCTGGTACAGCGGCAGCACGAACTTGCTTGATAGAGTCAGGCCGCAGCTCTCATGGAACCAGGTGGAGTTGTACAATGGAACTGCTCTGACCTGCGCATCCAGCGCCCTGGTGATGATGGGCTTGGGCAGCGCCAGCAGCACCATGCTGGGTCTCCGGATGTTCACCATGTGCTGGTACAGCGGCAGCACGAACTTGCTTGATAGAGTCAGGCCGCAGCTCTCATGGAACCAGGTGGAGTTGTACAATGGAACTGCTCTGACCTGCGCATCCAGCGCCCTGGTGATGATGGGCTTGGGCAGCGCCAGCAGCACCATGCTGGGTCTCCGGATGTTCACCATGTGCTGGTACAGCGGCAGCACGAACTTGCTTGATAGAGTCAGGCCGCAGCTCTCATGGAACCAGGTGGAGTTGTACAATGGAACTGCTCTGACCTGCGCATCCAGCGCCCTGGTGATGATGGGCTTGGGCAGCGCCAGCAGCACCATGCTGGGTCTCCGGATGTTCACCATGTGCTGGTGCAGCGGCAGCACGAACTTGCTTGATAGAGTCAGGCCGCAGCTCTCATGGAACCAGGTGGAGTTGTACAATGGAACTGCTCTGACCTGCGCATCCAGCGCCCTGGTGATGATGGGCTTGGGCAGCGCCAGCAGCACCATGCTGGGTCTCCGGATGTTCACCATGTGCTGGTGCAGCGGCAGCACGAACTTGCTTGATAGAGTCAGGCCGCAGCTCTCATGGAACCAGGTGGAGTTGTACAATGGAACTGCTCTGACCTGCGCATCCAGCGCCCTGGTGATGATGGGCTTGGGCAGCGCCAGCAGCACCATGCTGGGTCTCCGGATGTTCACCATGTGCTGGTACAGCGGCAGCACGAACTTGCTTGATAGAGTCAGGCCGCAGCTCTCATGGAACCAGGTGGAGTTGTACAATGGAACTGCTCTGACCTGCGCATCCAGCGCCCTGGTGATGATGGGCTTGGGCAGCGCCAGCAGCACCATGCTGGGTCTCCGGATGTTCACCATGTGCTGGTACAGCGGCAGCACGAACTTGCTTGATAGAGTCAGGCCGCAGCTCTCATGGAACCAGGTGGAGTTGTACAATGGAACTGCTCTGACCTGCGCATCCAGCGCCCTGGTGATGATGGGCTTGGGCAGCGCCAGCAGCACCATGCTGGGTCTCCGGATGTTCACCATGTGCTGGTACAGCGGCAGCACGAACTTGCTTGATAGAGTCAGGCCGCAGCTCTCATGGAACCAGGTGGAGTTGTACAATGGAACTGCTCTGACCTGCGCATCCAGCGCCCTGGTGATGATGGGCTTGGGCAGCGCCAGCAGCACCATGCTGGGTCTCCGGATGTTCACCATGTGCTGGTACAGCGGCAGCACGAACTTGCTTGATAGAGTCAGGCCGCAGCTCTCATGGAACCAGGTGGAGTTGTACAATGGAACTGCTCTGACCTGCGCATCCAGCGCCCTGGTGATGATGGGCTTGGGCAGCGCCAGCAGCACCATGCTGGGTCTCCGGATGTTCACCATGTGCTGGTGCAGCGGCAGCACGAACTTGCTTGATAGAGTCAGGCCGCAGCTCTCATGGAACCAGGTGGAGTTGTACAATGGAACTGCTCTGACCTGCGCATCCAGCGCCCTGGTGATGATGGGCTTGGGCAGCGCCAGCAGCACCATGCTGGGTCTCCGGATGTTCACCATGTGCTGGTGCAGCGGCAGCACGAACTTGCTTGATAGAGTCAGGCCGCAGCTCTCATGGAACCAGGTGGAGTTGTACAATGGAACTGCTCTGACCTGCGCATCCAGCGCCCTGGTGATGATGGGCTTGGGCAGCGCCAGCAGCACCATGCTGGGTCTCCGGATGTTCACCATGTGCTGGTGCAGCGGCAGCACGAACTTGCTTGATAGAGTCAGGCCGCAGCTCTCATGGAACCAGGTGGAGTTGTACAATGGAACTGCTCTGACCTGCGCATCCAGCGCCCTGGTGATGATGGGCTTGGGCAGCGCCAGCAGCACCATGCTGGGTCTCCGGATGTTCACCATGTGCTGGTGCAGCGGCAGCACGAACTTGCTTGATAGAGTCAGGCCGCAGCTCTCATGGAACCAGGTGGAGTTGTACAATGGAACTGCTCTGACCTGCGCATCCAGCGCCCTGGTGATGATGGGCTTGGGCAGCGCCAGCAGCACCATGCTGGGTCTCCGGATGTTCACCATGTGCTGGTGCAGCGGCAGCACGAACTTGCTTGATAGAGTCAGGCCGCAGCTCTCATGGAACCAGGTGGAGTTGTACAATGGAACTGCTCTGACCTGCGCATCCAGCGCCCTGGTGATGATGGGCTTGGGCAGCGCCAGCAGCACCATGCTGGGTCTCCGGATGTTCACCATGTGCTGGTGCAGCGGCAGCACGAACTTGCTTGATAGAGTCAGGCCGCAGCTCTCATGGAACCAGGTGGAGTTGTACAATGGAACTGCTCTGACCTGCGCATCCAGCGCCCTGGTGATGATGGGCTTGGGCAGCGCCAGCAGCACCATGCTGGGTCTCCGGATGTTCACCATGTGCTGGTGCAGCGGCAGCACGAACTTGCTTGATAGAGTCAGGCCGCAGCTCTCATGGAACCAGGTGGAGTTGTACAATGGAACTGCTCTGACCTGCGCATCCAGCGCCCTGGTGATGATGGGCTTGGGCAGCGCCAGCAGCACCATGCTGGGTCTCCGGATGTTCACCATGTGCTGGTACAGCGGCAGCACGAACTTGCTTGATAGAGTCAGGCCGCAGCTCTCATGGAACCAGGTGGAGTTGTACAATGGAACTGCTCTGACCTGCGCATCCAGCGCCCTGGTGATGATGGGCTTGGGCAGCGCCAGCAGCACCATGCTGGGTCTCCGGATGTTCACCATGTGCTGGTGCAGCGGCAGCACGAACTTGCTTGATAGAGTCAGGCCGCAGCTCTCATGGAACCAGGTGGAGTTGTACAATGGAACTGCTCTGACCTGCGCATCCAGCGCCCTGGTGATGATGGGCTTGGGCAGCGCCAGCAGCACCATGCTGGGTCTCCGGATGTTCACCATGTGCTGGTGCAGCGGCAGCACGAACTTGCTTGATAGAGTCAGGCCGCAGCTCTCATGGAACCAGGTGGAGTTGTACAATGGAACTGCTCTGACCTGCGCATCCAGCGCCCTGGTGATGATGGGCTTGGGCAGCGCCAGCAGCACCATGCTGGGTCTCCGGATGTTCACCATGTGCTGGTGCAGCGGCAGCACGAACTTGCTTGATAGAGTCAGGCCGCAGCTCTCATGGAACCAGGTGGAGTTGTACAATGGAACTGCTCTGACCTGCGCATCCAGCGCCCTGGTGATGATGGGCTTGGGCAGCGCCAGCAGCACCATGCTGGGTCTCCGGATGTTCACCATGTGCTGGTACAGCGGCAGCACGAACTTGCTTGATAGAGTCAGGCCGCAGCTCTCATGGAACCAGGTGGAGTTGTACAATGGAACTGCTCTGACCTGCGCATCCAGCGCCCTGGTGATGATGGGCTTGGGCAGCGCCAGCAGCACCATGCTGGGTCTCCGGATGTTCACCATGTGCTGGTGCAGCGGCAGCACGAACTTGCTTGATAGAGTCAGGCCGCAGCTCTCATGGAACCAGGTGGAGTTGTACAATGGAACTGCTCTGACCTGCGCATCCAGCGCCCTGGTGATGATGGGCTTGGGCAGCGCCAGCAGCACCATGCTGGGTCTCCGGATGTTCACCATGTGCTGGTGCAGCGGCAGCACGAACTTGCTTGATAGAGTCAGGCCGCAGCTCTCATGGAACCAGGTGGAGTTGTACAATGGAACTGCTCTGACCTGCGCATCCAGCGCCCTGGTGATGATGGGCTTGGGCAGCGCCAGCAGCACCATGCTGGGTCTCCGGATGTTCACCATGTGCTGGTGCAGCGGCAGCACGAACTTGCTTGATAGAGTCAGGCCGCAGCTCTCATGGAACCAGGTGGAGTTGTACAATGGAACTGCTCTGACCTGCGCATCCAGCGCCCTGGTGATGATGGGCTTGGGCAGCGCCAGCAGCACCATGCTGGGTCTCCGGATGTTCACCATGTGCTGGTGCAGCGGCAGCACGAACTTGCTTGATAGAGTCAGGCCGCAGCTCTCATGGAACCAGGTGGAGTTGTACAATGGAACTGCTCTGACCTGCGCATCCAGCGCCCTGGTGATGATGGGCTTGGGCAGCGCCAGCAGCACCATGCTGGGTCTCCGGATGTTCACCATGTGCTGGTGCAGCGGCAGCACGAACTTGCTTGATAGAGTCAGGCCGCAGCTCTCATGGAACCAGGTGGAGTTGTACAATGGAACTGCTCTGACCTGCGCATCCAGCGCCCTGGTGATGATGGGCTTGGGCAGCGCCAGCAGCACCATGCTGGGTCTCCGGATGTTCACCATGTGCTGGTGCAGCGGCAGCACGAACTTGCTTGATAGAGTCAGGCCGCAGCTCTCATGGAACCAGGTGGAGTTGTACAATGGAACTGCTCTGACCTGCGCATCCAGCGCCCTGGTGATGATGGGCTTGGGCAGCGCCAGCAGCACCATGCTGGGTCTCCGGATGTTCACCATGTGCTGGTGCAGCGGCAGCACGAACTTGCTTGATAGAGTCAGGCCGCAGCTCTCATGGAACCAGGTGGAGTTGTACAATGGAACTGCTCTGACCTGCGCATCCAGCGCCCGGGTAATGATGGGCTTGGGCAGCGCCAGCAGCACCATGCTGGGTCTCCGGATGTTCACCATGTGCTGGTGCAGCGGCAGCACGAACTTGCTTGATAGAGTCAGGCCGCAGCTCTCATGGAACCAGGTGGAGTTGTACAATGGAACTGCTCTGACCTGCGCATCCAGCGCCCGGGTAATGATGGGCTTGGGCAGCGCCAGCAGCACCATGCTGGGTCTCCGGATGTTCACCATGTGCTGGTGCAGCGGCAGCACGAACTTGCTTGATAGAGTCAGGCCGCAGCTCTCGTGCAGGAAGCTGAAGTCGAAATCGTACCCTGGAATAAGAGTCGGTTTGTCAAAATAACACCAAATGCAAATTCTTATAAACTTCTATTGACATACAACATAGCGTTTTTATTTGACGCTGAAGAGAGAAATTGTTAACGCAAAAGACGCTTATTGATGATACAATTAGTCCAATTTAAATGTTTCATCTGGATTCAATTCGAGAATTCAAGATACTTTGAGTGGAAAAAAGTCTTAATTCCTTTTCTTCGTAATTTCTTCCTGAAATACACCTGAAGGTTGTATTTAAGGTGACGGCGGTGCATGAGAGATGAATTAAAACGGGTTATAATGATACAAAAATACTAGAGACAGACCTGTGCAGAAGATCACATCATCGATCTCCTCAAAGCTGTCATCCTGGAATACGACTCCATTGCTCGTGAACATCTTAATATCAGGTTTCTTCACGTAATTCTTTCCGAAGAACGGCTGATTGTATTTGAGGTGATGGCTGTGCACCAGTCGCGAGCTCACGTTGGTCAGATGAGTGGCCAGGTCGAGCCCTGAAGGCCCAGCCCCAACTATGAGTATCTTATGATCTCTAAAGACTTCAGGGTCTTTGTATTTCTGGACGTGGATTATTTTGCCTGTAATAGGAAAAACATAACGATAATTTTGGTATAAAGAGATCCTAAAAAAACATTAGGAACTCCGATCGAAAATGCAGTCATTTTCAAACTCTGCAATAACAAGAAGGGTTTTTTTGCTCGGTTGAAAACACAATCAAACTTAGGGGTTTTTGGAATCACGAGTGTAGTGAGGTATATTTGATGTCAAGTATCTCGTGAAAGACTTCTCTCGGCATTAAGGTATCTTAAACCCCTCATTCAAAAACAATTGCTTGTCTAATCTCGAACATTTTAATTTCTATGTTCCATTTATAATTAGAACAGAATGTTACTTGCATCATTATAAATCTGTTACTGTTTCACATTCCATGTTCTTTAATCACTACCATTAGTTATTAACATTCTACTTTTAAGTGCCTTAATACCTTTGAAACCATCTTGACCCTCAAACTTGGGTATCTTCGGCGAATTGTAGTGGCCAATAGATACAATCACGAAGTCGCAAGTCGCCGTGGAGTTCTCCTTATTGTCGGTCTTCACGTATGAAACCTCCCATTGGTTGTCTGTCCATTTCACTGACGTCACTAAGCTTTGGAACTGAAAAGCAATTAGTGTTAAATGAATAATCGTTATGTTCTCCTAAATCAATAGGTACATATTTTCGTATGGCGCTTAGGGCTAGTCCAGATATATTAGGCCCACTTTTGACTCCCCGCATCCTCCCCCTTAGTGATATTTGGTGAATGTAATGCTAAAACTCAAGACCACGTGTATTTTTGTAACTAAGTATGACTAAGTATCACTCACTTGTACTTTATTACGTAAGTATATGTTCAAAATAATATCTAAGGATAAGTAATTTTTTTGTAATTCTGTCATTAAAGGTTAGCTAGGTATAACGCGACTTTATAAGTAGAGGCATTGGCAGTAGGTACTCTTGTATTGGTCTAGGCTATATGAACTTAACAATCTAAATTACCTGATGCACAAGTACGAGTACCGTCATCGTCATAAGAGATAAGACCTACATTTAATTATTAATGAATGAGTGATATATAAAATTACCACCACAAAATTTTGAATTCTTAGCTTCAAAACTGGCTGAGATTTTGGCGCTGGATCCAAGCAAATCTTGGAGGCTAATCCTATAATTTCCACCAAAGATAGCTACGACCCATCTCTATAGATAAGGCTTTCGATTAAAAAAACGCACTCAAATCGGTTCAGGTGTTTGGAATCTACGGTGCCATAAACAGGCACACAAGTACACAGATATACCTACCTACGTGTTAAACTTGAGTACTTAACATTGGCTCAACACTGTAAAGCCAAAAGAAAAAAAAAGGGAAAACTTATTAACTTGTAGCGACGCGGTGCGCGCATTGGTAGTACAGGTGCCTACTGAGCCGGGAGTCCTGGGTTCGAATCCGTGCATGGGCAAATATTTGTGTGATGTACTCGAATGGTCCTATTCCTATGTCATGGATGTTTTATATGTATTTATTAAGAACCTAAATATTCGTCTATTATATATCATATAGTGCCAATATCACAAGGCTAATAGAGCTTACTTCGATTAGTGTGAGGTTATCCAATAGGTATTTATTTATTTTATAATTATAACACCCCTCGTTTTTGTCACTGGGTCAAACATTAATTACTTTCAAAGAAAAATTAAATTGTTAGAGATCTAAAAGTATAAATTGTATACATTCGACGTGGGTTAAAAAGCATCAACCTGTTTATGACGCTGACTGTACTCAAGTTTTTGTGATTCGAATACGTGGAATTTCCACGTCATGCCGTTTTTGTAAACATTCGGAAGCACAAAGGTAAAAACATACAATGTCATAAGCTGCCGTACAATACAACAAAAACTTCTCGTTTTCAAAGAAACTCTTTAACATGGAGACTTAGAAACTTAAAACAATGTTTTTAAACTTTAAGACAACTACCTACAGACTATAGAACAAAAACAGGAAAAATTTGCAACAAACAACCAAGTTTGAACGAGTTTTTCTAGGCAAACATAACACACTCAAACAATTTAACCCCAATTTTGGATCCGTCTTTATTTCCGGTTATACTCGTAATGGGTACGGTACTACAGCACCTTTTGTGACATTGTATTACTCTTCCGACTGGCCTAGAGTAGGTTAAATCTAGATTAAAATGACTAAGGCCTCTTAACGCCTTGTATTGTCTAATCAATTTTCGTTGCTAATCAAATCAAATTCAAACTATTATCTGATATTTTAACGTAAAGTTGAAATGTCCCGCATGGATCCGTGTTTAACCATAAACTGATTTTATACCTAGAGCATTAGCACGAGCGCGCAGCGAGTTCGTCGTGAGCACGCTGCGAGTTCGCCGCGGTACAATATGGCGCCTCGCGATGCGCGCTCGCGGCGAATTCGCTGCGTGCTCGTCTCACTTTCAACTCGCTCGCGAATCGCCAGTCGGCTAAGGCGTGGCTAAGACTCTTAGACTTAGAAACGTACCTACGCGGAAAACTTCGTATAGCAATAAACAAGTTTCCTTTACGGGACACGAGAATGTAATGAGATTTACTTGAATCAATATAATTACGTCTTTGTGTCGATAATTACTTTGGCTGATCCACAACAGGATCTATTGTAACGAGTCAACGATGATCATACACATCTAAATATAGTGTGTAATGTATGTAGTATAGGTATGTATTAGGTATAATTATTATATTTTTTTAATTAACGAGCTAAGCTCAAGGTAAGTATTATTAAAAAAATTACACTGAATCGAAACTCATTGTAATTATTAACCGACTTTTAAAATGATGAGGTTCTCAATTTTGTTGTTTTTTTTTATACTTGTATGCTTGACTTCTTTTGTGACCTCACTAAGCCGTCATTTATAAACTGATCTTAGTTTTTTTTTCTGGAAGCTTAAGATGTGATGAAAAAAAGATAGATTGCTCCCATAATGTGGCAGAATTGGCAGAATAAAAATTAAAGATAAGATGATAATAATAATACGACTAAATATATATGATATGAATCCATAATGCAGAACGGACTTTTAAAATGATGAGGTTCTCAATTTTGTTGTTTTTTTTATACTTGTATGCTTGACTTCTTTTGTGACCTCACTAAGCCGTCATTTATAAACTGATCTTAGTTTTTTTTCTGGAAGCTTAAGATGTGATGAAAAAAAGATAGATTGCTCCCATAATGTGGCAGAATTGGCAGAATAAAAATTTAAGATAAGATGATAATAATAATACGACTAAATATATATGATATGAATCCATAATGCAGAACGGCCCGGCCACGACTCCGCGCAACCAGCGACGCAGCGAGCGGCTGAGCGACAGATCCGAGCGCGGCGGCCATACGAGTGAGCGAGACACACGTACCTCTCACCGCTGCAAGTCGTAGCCGATCCGTGACTACCCAAGTAGCAAAAAAAAGCTGCAGAAGCGCTTAAACGGCCTTTTTTCAGCTTAAATTAGCAATATACGGGCTGTATGTACTTGTGTACGTATTTGGCTGATAGTTTACCTGTATATACTTCTCCAAGGCGAACTCCCTGGTGAAGTTGTGCAGGTATCTGTTGAAGCAGGGTCCCGTGGGATACGACGGCGTGGTGTCGGGGAACGAGAAGTTGGCGAACTCCATCGTCTGCCGCGGTGTGTTCGTTCTAAATCAAAAATCAAAACGTTTATTCTGTGTGATAACATTTAAATAACGGACAACCTCACACAAATCAATCTAGTCCCTCAAGTAAGGTCTAGTAGGCTTGTGTTATTATGGTAGACGACGATCGACATACTTATATAGATAAATACATACTTAAATACAAATAACATCCACGACCCAGGCACAAATATCGAGCTCATCACACAAATATTTGCCCTTGCCGGGATTCGAACCCAGGACCGCCAGCTCAGTAGGCAGTTGCTCAACCACTGTCCAACCGCGTCGTCAAACTCTACTCTAGAATCTATAGTGTTCAATACATAACACCAGCCCACATAACAGCAGTAGGAAATAGGTTGAGCTCCGCTGCTTTTGCAGTCAGGAAGATAAGGCAGCTTACCAATATAGAGACGGCACGGTTAGTTTACTTCGCATACTTCAGTAGTATTGTTACTTATGGTCTTATTTTGTGGGGATCAGCCGCGGATATTGAAACAATTTTTATTTTGCATAAAAGGGCTATCAGAGCAATTTATAATCTAGGGCCGCGTGAGTCATTGAGAGAACTGTTTAAGGAAATAGATATTCTAACACTGCCGTCGCTATACGTATATGAAATAATAATGTTTGTTAGGAAGAATTTATACTATTTCCCAACAAACACAGATAAGCCAAAAATTACCAGAAATACAGGGAAGCTCAAAGTAACTTATTACAGACTAGCAAAAGCAAAGAAGTCGTTCTTGGGAAATTGTATGCAATTCTACAATAAAATTCCAAAACAGATTACCGAACTTACCGATCGTCAATTTAAATTAGTGGTGAAACAAAAACTCAAATCAAAAGCTTATTATAAGGTAAGTGATTGTATCATGGATAGGGATGTTTGGCAGTGATAACATCCTGCACGAGTAATCTATCGCATCCAGAAAACACAAAATATACGTAGCTAACTGTAAAAAATAATGTAATTTTATGTATAAAATATACTTACTGTTTTGCAAAACAGCTGACATTCATATGTGCATTGTAATTATGCCTAAATTGAAGAATAAACTACTTTGACTTTGACTTTGAATATTGAAAAAGGTAAACTATGCCCCACGGCCGGCAAACATGGATAAAGACCACATAATTTTATTGTAGCGTGGCTCAGTCGAAGATAGCTGTCCTACCGCCAACGATAAGAGACCAGCTCTGGACCAAACTCTGGACTATGTCCTGGCTTAAGAAATATACTCCTAACTGGCACAAGGGCACTTTCACATGTCTGAATCTGAATCTACCAGCATTTCACAAGTGACGACCGCTATTGAGGAGAAAGCCGAAAGAAACTCAACAGTAAGTATTTTTTTCGTTAATTATACTAATAACTATTACAATTATATTATAACTAGGTAATTGTTAAATACATGTAGAGGAGATGTACAAGATTCTCCAAATCAATGTTTACAACAATAATAATGTATAATTATTATTGTAAACATGAGATGCAGAGAAGGTCTCTAGGTGTCACGACATGCAATATTTATATAATTAATTCCGTTGATATGTATAAGCAGTTAAGCACTCAGAGCGTCAAAGTAATGCCACAATATAATTTATTATCTAGAAGAACAAATATCTATGTCAGTATATGAAACTTAATATGACGCCCAAAAATAAACTTTAGATTGTGACGCGACTTAGCCTTTGGGAATAGTAAACCTTGACTGAAATGGAAAGCCAGTATTGTAACAACAATGTGGCGTGCTTATGTGCTAAATGCCACAGATCCGGATTCTATCCCGTAGTCCAGGGGACAATAGTGATTCATGTTCTTAGAAAAGTGATTAATAATTTACATTACTGGTGTTAGTCTACATAAGAACGGGCTTATAATTACAATAATTACAAAGTTTGCAATTACAAAGTTTTTGGTAAATATAACCGTCGAAATCGCAATTTTTATCGTAGTTTTGAAGAGTGGCCCAGGGGACATCACCACGGCAACGAACCACAGAATAAAGTTTATTGACCCACATAACTGTGAACACAGGGATGAGTTGGGTTTTTTACATTGGGAGAAGATGGACCATTCCCATAATTTTGCTATGGGCCTGATTGGTGGTGGAGTACGGTAGATCATAACAACAATCATTATAATATCAGTTCGTTCATTTTCCGAAAATGTTTTCTTGGAAATTATAAAACACATTTTGTCTAAAGTCACTATGTTGGTGGTGGGGTAGTTACGCCACTGTGGAAAGCTGATCACATGTTTAGGGTTCCTTAAAAACGGTAGATCACAACAATTCATTAGAATGTCAGTTCCTTCATTTGCCGAAAATATTTTCTTGGAAATGATAAAACACATTTTGTCTAAAATCACTGTGTTGGTGGTGGGGTAGTTACGCCACTGTGGAAAGCGGATCACCTGTTTAGGGTTCCTTAAAAACGGTAGATCACAACAATTCATTAGAATGTCAGTTCGTTCATTTGCCGAAAATATTTTCTTGGAAATGATAAAACACATTTTGTCTAAAATCACTATGTTGGTGGTGGGGTAGTTACGCCACTGTGGAAAGCGGATCACATGTTTAGGGTTCCTTAAAAACGGTAGATCATCACAATAATCAGAAGAATATCAGATCGTTCATTTGCCGAAAATATTTTCTTGGAAATGATAAAACACATTTCGTCTAAAATCACAATTAAAGTCGTCGACCAAACTGATAACGTCTAAGTACATTTCTGATTCTGACATATGTGCATACCTAAAATATATCTCAGAACGGGTGCTTCGGCTCTAGAGTCTAGACTCTAGAGGGTGGGTTAAATTAAACGTACTTTGATTTATTCCAATATATTACGCCAACATCCAACGATGTTTACTTAGTACCTATATTTGACAGAACCGGACAGTTTTTTGACGGAACCTTCAGTGCGCGAACCCGTCTTGCACTTAACCACTTTATTTATAATTATAAGATCATTGTTCTATTGAAATTTGACAAGCCATCAAGATTTACTATAAAGTAAACCCACCAGACTGGTCGACAGACCAGTGTTCTCGTTCCAACCGGTTGAATTACCTAACATCCGCGGTTTCTCCAGAATGTACTTAACATTTGGTATTGTTAATACAATTTCTTGCTTAATGGGCAGTTTGAGAGCAGGAAAAACCGGCGGGGAGATAGAAGTTCCAAACATGTTGAGAAATATGAATTGTAATTTGTGTTTTGAGCTTGGTAATTAATTATGATTATGACGTAATTATTATGATTGATTATCATTTTTTTTATAGATAGGAAAATCAATGATATCCAACTAAACAAGATCTATTAGTTTTTCTTATCATCTCATCATTACATGGGCTGATTTTTATTTTACTGATATTTTTTAACCCACGACGAAATAGAGGGTGTTATAAGTTTAACGTATGAGTATCTTATCTGTGTGTCTGATGATCTTATTTGAGACCTGTTTTTTAATCGTCTGTCAGTCGAGATGTTCTGTTATGTCTCCAAGATATTCACTGGTGTCGGGGACTTTTTAAATTCAAATTTAGTCTATTATTTTTATAGATCTAGACTAATGGATTTTTGTACTTGTGCCTATATTTAAAAGCAGGTCAGTCCGTTATTAAGACTGACCTCAACCCATGTGGACAACTGATGCAACTGACCTTTTTACGCCCGGTTTGCGATGCAACTTACTGGCAGACCGGAATTCGCAAGGCTTTAAACCTTTGCTGGCTGATGCATATAAAGATGCGCCAAGTCCGCAAGGTTAATAAGCAAATCAGATAAGATAAAGTCACACTACAGATAACATGTAGCACAGAAAGCTCACTTTTTTATCCTATCGAACGTTTGCGGTAAGTACTCATAAAGTAAACGTTCGCAGATTACGCGCGATTTCCGTGAATTTATACCCAACGCTGCTGAACGATGAAGTGAAGTGACGCGCTTGCGCTGTAAAGTTATCACAACTGCGACTGCGTTTTTTTTAGAGAAAAAATAATACACTTGCTCCTAGGTGTACTTTGAAATGGATGCGCGACAAGGTGAAGGTGACCTATCTATGTTTGCCTTCATTCAGGTTTGCATATTCTTATTCACAAATATTATCTCACCAATATTGATGAACTCTTAACGGTGTGAATTCATTGTCGTCTATCTTTTACACATTAAACACTTGAGTTTGTAGTTAGTATATGTATTGTGTATTAAGGACAGTAAGTAAGGAATTACTAACGAGAATCTATAAGACGCGCGAAGCGACGCGGAGGGATTTAACGATCCCAGTTTATAATTACTATCCGCCCAAGATGCACACTATTTTCATGTTCATCACATCTTGTGAGAATAAAGGTAAATAGACACGTATAAGCACTTGTATAGTCATACCACCATAGTTAAGCATCCCATAGTTTATCGGAGCTGTCTAGATAGAGCAATTATGGGATGATTTTACCTTTTGTGTTTTCACAAATTGTATATTACTTAGAATGTTAACTACTAAAACTGCTGCTACAGAAATAAATAGGTAATGAAAATAAAATAAACCCATAAATGAAAGGAGATCTCTATACAAAGAACGTGTTCCCGATGTTTTAGGGTACGGTCGTACAGTACCACTTTTAGCCCGACTTTTAGTCGATTTCAGGCTTCAAATGAACCAACCTTAGCTGCTTATAAACTCCAGTGAACGGCGGCAAACCATCCTCTTCTAGGTCAGTCTGCCACCGCCAGTTCCCACCGATACTCCGCTGCGCCTCGAAGACGGTGAAGTCGACGCCATATTGCTTGAGGTAACGCGCAGACGCGAGACCACCGTATCCTGCGCCAATCACGCACGTCCGTGGAGATGGCTGGAAAGAAATAAAGCGTCAAAACCAATTTTACCCGAAAAAAAGTAAACCTTAGAATAAAGCCTCTGATACTATGAAACTAGGCCATTTCTGATACGTATGTAAATCATCGAGCTCGTTTAAAATACGTTACGAGCAAAGGCTCTAAGATGAAACCAAATAAACTACTTAAACATATGATTCATTTGATTTGTCTATCTAGATTTCACCTAGATCTCTTAAGTCGTAATATTTAACATACTGTTATAAAACTTAGCCTACTAGTTGGTACTGGGTGCTACACAACTATTAAGAAAACGTAGCTACGCCTACTTTTAGGTACTTAAGTTTAGTGGACAGGACATAACGCCCGTGTTAGCCCGGAAAGCCGTTGGAGGCGCAGAATTCCAGTCGAATAGTAAAAGAAAATAAACTTATTGCTTAAACGAACGATTAAAAAGAATCAAATTTTGGTTTAGTTAGGGGAAAAGCTTGATTTGGAAAATGATACAGTTGGGAAAATAGTAATGCGAAAAGAAACTATCTACATCTCAGCAAACAGTTAGACCTAAATTAATGTATATTGGCATAGCGAGACTAAAGGATGAGATCATTATTTTAAATTAACTAGCGACCCGCCCCGGCTTCGCACGGGTGCAATACTGATAAACTATGCATGTATTATACATATAAACCTTCCTCTTGAATCACTCTATGTATTAAAAACCGCATCAAAATCCGTTGCGAAGTTTTAAAGATCTAAGCATACATAGGGACCAGACAGACAGCCAGAGATGGGTATATACCCGGTATTTATCATCGGGTATTTACCCATGAGCGCCCATCTCTACAGACAGCAGGAAGCGACCTTGTTTTATACTATGTAGTGATTGCATTGCTTCTTTGTCATTAATTTGATATATGACCACAACAGGTTGAGACCCTAGACAATAAAATCTCCGGATACAGTTTAATGGAAATTCCTCATAGAACAGTAATTTATATTCTGCAACATGTGTAGTTTGTTGGTGATAAATATTTATAAGCTGTTGCTAACACGCGCTTTGGCAACCACACACATCACAGCAATAATTTAAACGAAAGTGCAAGTTTATCTCTCATTTGCCAATCAGCCACAGGGAAGCCGAATTTATATATATCTACTATATTTTAATGAAACCCATGATTTTTAAAATCAGTTTCTAGATGATGGAGTAACACTAACAAAAGCATACTGTCCGCTTGAGAAACGCCTCTTATTGAAGTTGGTTAAAGCATTGTCGCTTTTGATGAGGTCGACATTTTTTATCGGAAAACACGATATAATACTGGTTTTACTTATAAACCAGTTTAATTGTTAATATACTCGTACTTAGCTGATAAGTGGTAATGGGATTAAAGATTTAGTAAAATAAGGTTAGTGTGATCTAGCGTAATGATCGTTATTAATACCTACTTAATCTAAGTGACACGTCCTATGTATTTGTGACAGACTTTAGAGAAGGGTCCCATTATTGTGCGTTTACCATACGGGCGAAATTTGTTTGCAATCATCTGTACTCGCCTATAACAAAAAAATTGACAAATTATTGCGCATCAATTTATGAACTCGACTGTACATAACGTTTTATGAAAACGACTCGCATACCCTTATTGAGATCCTTTACATCGTCCTTAACCTCAAACGAGGGTAAACACCGTGTGACCTCACACCACAGGTAAGTGTGTGAAGGACAAGGGTCCTGAGCAGGTCTCGCGATACAATACATAAATTACAATGAAATTCTACACCTTACAAATTTCGTTCTCTATCGTTTGCATGAGTTTCATATGCGTATAATCCATACTAATATTATAAATGCGAAAGTGTGTCTGTCTGTCTGTTACCTCTTCACGCTTAAACCGCTGAATCGATTTTGATGAAATTTGGCATAGAGATAGTTTAAATCAAAAAAAAAAAATCAAATCAAAATACTTTATTGGTTTCTAGTGTTTTACAATTAAATAAAGGTTGGAACCTCCTAGTAAGCATAAAGTAATACTTGTGGCAGGAGATCCCGCTCTTCCATCTGCATAATTTACGTATAACCAAAAGTAACATCAAAGTTTACATTTTAATACTATGTTAACTTCTTAATACCTATTTTAGTGTTTAAGTTTACAATTTTAACTTATGTATATATTATAGCTAAGAACGAGAAAAATAGAATACTTTATTTAAATATTATAATTAAAACTGAGAGTGAGTGTGTGTGTTTATGAATGCGTGTGTGCGTGAATATGTGTGTAGGTGGTTAGATAGAATCAGTATATTTCATAGCAAAACTGACGTGTATATATACCTATCTGTGTCCAAATCTAATAGTAAAACAATAAGTAGATGTTAACCATATACAAATTACATTTAAATTTCACCTAATGTACGAGTACCTATGAGAGTCTTACCTTATTAGTGTGTGTAAGATAAAAGAACTTCGATTTCTGCATGCTCAAGTGTGTTTAGCCATTCCATAATAACTTTTTTACATTTGAATAACTGTAGAGGGAAAATTGAAATTTTGGCATCAATGATATTATAAAGATGAGCGGCTTGAGCAGCGTACTGTCTTTTAGCAAATAATGATTTTGTGATGGGTGGATGGGCCGCGACAACCTTTCTTCTACGTGTTGAATCAGGTGGTTTGTAATTGAGCGTCTTGTGTAGTTTCATGGTTGTGTGAAAGATATATAACTTTCTCATAGAGAGCAAGTTACAGGTTTGATATAGCTCAGCTGTTGGGAACATGTAGGGTTTCGAATACATCACCTTGAGAAGGCATCTCTGCGCTCTTTCTACATCTATGAATTTAGATTTACAGGCTCCTCCCCAGATAGGAATGCAATAGGTCATAATGGATTCAGCTAGTGCAGTATATACTTGTTTCAATAACGTATAAGACGCAACATGTTTCAGTTTTTTGAATATCCAGATGAGTTTTCTGATTCTGCCATTAAGATACTCAACATGGCCATACCAGGAAAGACGCTGATCCAGGATGATACCAAGATACTTTATCGAGTTTACTTTCTCAAGTTGCGTACAATTGCAACGTTTAGCGTCAATTAACTTACATGAATGTACCTTTAAGCTTAAGTCATTAGGAGGTTGGGTAGAGTTGTATTTAGTGAAGCATATATATTTGGTTTTAGATTCATTTAAGGTAAGTAAGTTAGACTTTAGCAAGCATGATATTAAACGTAAACCTGTTTCTGCTTTCTCATAGACTGCATCCCATGAATTGCCAGTGAAGACAATAGCAGTGTCATCTGCATAGGAAAATATGCTACCACCATTTATATCAAGATTCGTCAAATCATTTATATACGCTAAGAATAGCGTAGGGCCAAGGACGCTTCCCTGGGGGACGCCAAACTCAATTGGTTTTTCACTACTAAAGTAACTTCCAATTTTAACTTTCTGAGTGCGGCCATACAAGTAGTTACGAAATAGTTCGAGCGGTGTGCCCCGTATTCCCATACATTCTAATTTGTGCAAGAGAGTGGGGAGAGAGACGGTGTCAAAAGCCTTTTTGAGGTCCAGGAATATTGTTAGACACTTACAGCCTTTATCTACTTTTTGAGTAATTAATGTTGTAAGCGCTAGAACGGCATCCTCCGTACACTTACCATGCCTGAAACCAAATTGTGTATCAGATAAAATTTTGAATTTATTAAAGTAGTTCATAAGTCGCGAATTTATTAGTTTTTCGAGAATTTTTGAAATTGACGGTAGTACAGATATAGGACGATAGTTGTTGACGTCGTCTCTCTCACCACTCTTATGAACTGGTGTAATGATAGCTTGCTTAAGCACGGAAGGAAATGCACCTTTCGAGAAGCATAAGTTGGCGAGTCTACATATAACAGGAACAATGTTTAATCTAGCAAGTTTTAAAAAGTAGGTTGGTATGCCATCCCATCCTGCAGCACTATTGGATTTTAAATTCATAATTATGTTATCCACCTCCACTGGATCCGTGTCAAGCAAGACCAAAGAAGAGGGGTTGGTTAAGAGTGTTGGGATATCAGTATGACTATGAGTTTGGGACATTGAATTTGTTAAAATATCTTCAGCGAGGCATTTTCCAACATTAGCAAACTTTTCATTAACAAGATTGACAGTATCATGAGGAGAAGCATTAGCATTGAGTAGATCTAGGTTACCACTATTAGCGGACTTGTAGTGAGTAATATTTTTAATCGTTTTCCACATGGCCTTCGGGTTGGTTGCTGTTTGAGCAAGTTGATCTCTGTCATATTTTATTTTTAGCTTTTTAATCAGACTGGTACAATAATTTCGATACCGCTTATATGTGATTTTCAAGGTTTCATTATCTGGGTTAGAGCGCAGCTTTAATTGCATCCTATTTCTGTTCTGTATACACCTCAGAATTCCTGGAGTAATCCAGGGTTTGATAGGACGTAGTTTTTTAGGAACGGGTTTTACCATTTTGCTCTCCGTTATTGATTTTTGAAGTTTATTTATAAGTTGTCGTATAATATCCTCAGGATCATCGCTAAGAAGCAAAGCTTCAACGTTCTCTCCCTGCAATTTTGTTAGAGCTTTATTGTAATCTACACTTATTATGGATTTTGAACATTTATCTACGAAACTGTGGCTAGATAGCGCTAAGAAAATCATTAGATGATCAGTCACAGAAGTATTTAATACTGCCACGTGTGCGATCAACCGACTGATTTCCAGTTTGATCATGACGTGATCTAGGCAGTTTTTAGCTCTAGTTGGTAAAGTATGCCCTGCTAGAAAGCCAAGTGAAGAAAGCATGTTGAGATACCCAAGTCGGTTCGATCTATCATGTGAGAGTTCCTGCGGTTGTGCTATTAGATTAATATTGATATCTCCGGTAATTATTATATTATTGCAGGATTTAATAGTTTGTAAGTGACTGTTTAACGAATCTATGAAGCTGGAGGCATTTGTATTAGAAGGCGAGCGGTAAATACCCAAAATAATTATATTATTAACGTTGATTTGCAAACAAGAGGCCTGTTCTAGTTTAACCTCCTTAACAATACTATTCAGCTGACTACTTATATAGCACACGACTCCGTCATTCTGGTTTATATTATTTATGGTCGCTAAAGTATTATAGTTAGAGAGGCATGGGACAGGTTTATGAGGGCTGAGCCAGCATTCCGTTAATAACAAAATATCAACGTTACAATTCAGGTGTCCCAGGGTCACCTGAAGGTCATGTAGATTGCTGTGGATGCTTCTTATATTTTGTGATATTAGCGTTAAGTTTTTATTTTGATGTATAGGTATAAATTTATGTAAATCTTGGATATCACAGCTAAAGGAACTCGCGGTCTCTATAGAGTCTAGGTCATTTATTGTCGTTAATTGACTATTCATTATAAAGTGTAAATAGAACTGTGGAGGTATGGATAGTAGTGTTGTTTATGATTGAAGTATTTGGTAAATACCCGTAGATAGTGGGATAAAGACAGGTCAGCACCCATTGTGTATTTATACGTGTAAGTTTTGGATTTTTATTGTGTATGTATATTGAGTTTTGCATTTGTGTATGTGTGTATATAGAATAGATTAAATTTAGGTTAATTATACAAATAACAGCGTGACAGGGGGCCGGTAGGTAACAACCGACCCAACAAAGATAGCACTTCAGAACGGTTATATTCAATAACAAATAATAGCGTAGTCATATTTCTCCGGTATTTGTCACGAACTCGTCAGCACTAACTTGTAGTTCATAGCTGGTGGAAGCAACAGGATACCCATTTGTTGAAGGTACTCGCTTGTGTGTTGAGGGCATATTATTCTGTATATATGGTGAAGTTTGCTTGCCCAAAAGTTTAAGATCCGAAGAAGGACAAAGGATAGTTTTCATCCTGGAAATTATACCTAAAAAGATTGAAAAGTGAGTGAACATTTCTGTTGGGGTGCGGTGACCCCGTAGGAAATGTAATTATTAGACCAAAAGCACAATTGCTCTTACATTTGCTTAGGCGCTTTTAATAATCTCTTTTATCAAGTTCCACGCGTACGTAGTCGCGGGCAAAAGCTAGTTTTTTATACTCATAATATTCATTTGCTATAAATCAGTTTTCTCTGTAAGATGAACATTTTCGGGATTGTTACAAAATTCACATTGATAGTAGGTATTCAAAAATCCCAAAAGTTTATGGCAAGCTTACACACCGTCACTTTCATAGTAAATGCGATTCGGGCAAGAAAAGGTATCCGTACAAATATAACTCAAATCAAATTAATTGACAGAAAAACAAAAGTTGAAGTAAATTGACATCATTTCATTTATTACCAGGGGCCCAATTCGAGAATGCCGTTTGAGATATCGCCGAACGTCAAATCCCCATTAGATAACAGTTATATCGCCATTGAACTGTCATTTAAATGCGATGAGCTTGAAAGTGACATATCGTATCTCAATTTTGGAAATACGAAGGCGATAATGATTGTCAAAAATGTTATTCATGTATATAAATTTCTGTTTTGAATGAAACGTAACGGACTAATTTCACGTACTACGCGGTCAATTTAAAGTATGCGCCTGTTATTTATGCCGTCACATACAAAGGAAACGAAAATTTTGCGCGTCCGAATTGACGAAGTTGCGATATCGCCACTTGTCAAGTAGGCACACGTCAAAAGTGACGGATGGCGATGAAAATGAGAGATCTCCATTATATCTCTAAAATTGGTCGAATACCCCCCCAGGCTTTTTCATATCGTTTACAAAAGTGTGTTTTTAATACCTGTAAACATTAACACAAAAGAACCTCGCTTCGTAGATATCCTTTCAAGGAATATTATTATATACCATAAGGATGAAGCAAGATTTTCGACATAAATGCTATTTAATTGACCATCCACATGTAAAACTATAAATTGCTTCACAATGTTTAATGGCCACTCAAGAACGGATGCTTTGCCTTAATCGCACATTAAATTAACTTCTCAACAATGCATTTTTGCCGCGAGTATGTCATGGACAGGTAATTATATATTGTGGACATTTCGGGGTTCAGTAACAAAAGGATATGGTCATCCGGGTATCTTGTACCGGTTTATTGCAGTACCTATTTATGAATAGCAGAATTAATAGAATTCTAGGGAATTTACAAGCGATTAAGTGCTTACATTAACCAGTTAATAATGTAATGTAATAATGTAATTTAAGAGTGGACCCCTAATATTTTTTTGGCTACGTAACCTACTTAACAGACATATAAGTAAATAAATAAATAAAGACATGAAGCGTAATGTTAGCGTTTACAACAACAGAAATGTTTCCATTAATTTTTATTAACGCAATAACGTCTGCTGGCGTAAACTAAATGTTTATATTTTTATTACATAGCCAGCAAGCAAATGTTTATATTTTTATTACATCACATCATGACTTGCATGTTTATCAGGAGCCCAAACTAGACGTATCAAGAAGTATGTCATTTTTGCATATCTAATAACATGATGCAAAACTTGATTAATCAATTAATTGAATATTCTTGATTGGATATCTTGTAACATAGATTTTATGATACCTAATTCTTGATCTTTCTACAGATTTCCAAATTATATTGATACAATAATCAACATTTCTGCACTTCTGCTCAACCTGCTCAACACTGGTCTCTTGGGAAAACCCGGTAGACATGTGTCAAAAGTGACTTTTGGTTTACTTACAGAAAGTTCATTAAGGTTTATAATCGTCACGAGTTTTGCCGATGACGAGGTATCTATATCTAGGTACGCTACGTAAGGAATTGACGTACTAGTAAATGTATTCCAACTGGAATACAAATTCTTCGGAACCGAGTAAGAAATCACTGCAGTTGACAAGGCTAACGACTCTGCAGTGCAGTTTAATGAAAATGCTAATTAATGGTTGTTAATAAGTAAATATAATCAATAGTATGCTATGGGCTATGTTTTCCGAACTGTTTCAATTCCTAACTGTACTAACTTACTATATAAACTGTGTTAAGTAGAAGTTAGAACCTACCTACTACAGCCTTTAAGTAACGAATAAATAAGTTTATGTCAACAAAGTGTGTTTTACATGCATTTATTGGCGACTGTACTTTCTTACACATTGCTCCTCAAGACCAATCAAATGAGCCTAAACACTATGAGATGAGTTGATCTTGTGCTGTTTAGAAGTCCCTAGGACCACCTTTCGTCTCCACCATCAGAACAGCTCAAGATACCAAATTAGTGTATCGTTACGGGAACTACATATTATACAAGAAAAAATGCATATCGATATGACAATAGGCGTGTAGAAATTTTTTTTTTTGAGGAAGTCATTCGATTCTATTTTTGTTTGGGATCAAATGTCTATACGGGACTAACTACACTTAGACTGCGCAAAACATCAGAAATTACCGTTAAAGTTCAACATTCCTACGGAGCGCTAAAACGCTCCATGTAAATGACCGCCTACATGTGACGTCATTTGTGGGTTGGGTATTTGTATGGAGACAATAAGTAATTTGCCATCGTCACCGTGAATAAGTGCGAAGTTCATGGTCGTCATATTATTATTGTTTTGTTTAATTATCATGATTCTGAAAACATTTCGTAATTTCTGTTGGATTAAAAAAAGTCATAAAATTTACATAATTTTCTAGTCACATATTTCAAATAATAATAATATTTTTGGATTTTTTTCTTTGTTTCATGACATATCATGTTATATGTATAGAGCTAATTTTATTCATATAACTACAGTATGTTGTATAATTCAACATCAGTCGACACCCCTATTAGAAGTAGGTTAAAATTGATTTCCAAGATTTAATTACATTGTTTCTTACAAAGTATTAAGTACTAAAAAACAAATGAACCTAATAAAATCGTATAAAAATGCTGGAAAAGCTATCGGTTTTGAAGAAAATCGCGGGTTGAGAAATCGAGCAACACGAAATTATGCCATTATTAATTATATGGGGGTTACCTTCCCAATTTAGTTCACAGTAATGTCTCGCTTTCTTATTTTACGATGACATAACGTCGTAAATAAAACCACGCAACCGGCTGCTATATAATCAAACGATAGATAAAGACGCTCTTTAAATGCCTCGAGGTGTTTTCCGCATCAAATTTGCTTGGTTTGTCCATAGTATTGGTTTTTAGTGAGTCCTTTTTCACGGACCACGGACCAACAGAGGTTTGATGTATTTTTTGTATAGAAAAGATAAGGGGTTTGTTTATAAATGACACTCAGTAACAGAAGCAACAGTGGCCATATTATAAATGTGAAAGAGTTTTCGTTTATTTGTCCCTTTTTCACACAGAAACATACTTATCAATACATCCGTCGATCGATGGACGTGATATTTGGCTCAGAGATGTAAGTAATAAATTAATAATATATATTATCTTAGGGTAAATTGGCTTTTTGATTCGGAATACTAGTGGTTCCCGTGGCTAAACAAACCAAAGCAGTGGGAAAAAAATATCTAGTAAAATTAATTGCAAGCGTGCAGTAAGTTATGCTTCAATTTGCATAATACCAAATTAGGATTGCAAGATAAGCAACACTAGCAAAACCGGTGTCCACGTGCACATAAATGTAATGTACATATGTGTTCCGTATTCTGTATTTGTAACAGAAAAAAATCCTGGCAACACCTATGCTTAAAAGAGCAACTACGGGGCGCAGTCTCCGCCATAATTAAATATGCAATGAAATGACGTCATAACGTGCGTTATAACAGGCTTCAAGTATCACGTTTCGGGCTGACCAAGTCGAGAGAACTGTAAAGGAATTTCATACAAAATTGAAGGCCTAGGCCGGCAACTATTTTTTTTAAACATGGCATCTGTGTTCATGAACAGGCTAAACAGCTGATTCATACTTTTTTTAGTGGTGTATTTTTTTATTTAGTTGCATATATGTTTGATGGTAAGTACATCAGCCATCTACGATTTGCTGACGATATCGTGTTGCTATCAGAAAATAGCGCAGAGTTAGCATCCATGATAGAGTCCCTACAAAAAGCAAGTGCGGAAGTAGGACTGGAAATAAACCTCAGCAAGACGAAACTGATGACGAACGATACTCAAACAACTATAACTTGCAACAATATACCACTAGAATATGTCGAAAACTACGTTTATTTAGGAAAGCAAATCTCTTTCCACAAACAAAATAATGACCTAGAAGTCGACAGAAGAGTAACGAATACGTGGAAAAAGTTTTGGAGTCACAAAGAAATCCTAAAAAGTCAGATGCCATTAAAACTAAAGAAAAAAGTGATAGATACTTGCCTTCTACCATCACTAACTTATGCCTGTCAAACCTGGAAATTTACTCGACGAGTTAAAAACAAAATAACAACTTGCCAGCGGAGTATGGAGAGAAGCATACTAAAACTTCTATATCTTCATACTAAAAATCAACAAAGTGCGACATTCCATCATTCGTCAAAAAACAAAAGTAACCGACGCTCTATCCTACTCTCAGGCATTAAAGTGAAGATGGGCCGGTCACGTGGCTAGAATGACGGACAACCGCTGGACTGCACGACTAACTTCTTGGACGGGACCTACAGGCCACAGAAAGCGAGGAAGACCCTTGACGAGATGGACAGACGACATCACACTAATCGCTGGTAAGGACTGGATGCTCGACGCTGCCAACAGGGATCACTGGTCGTCACTGGAGGAGGCCTTCACCTTCACTAAAGAGGGGTTCTTGCAAACATGACTATATAAAAAAAATCTTTGAAATTGAATTTATAACATTCTATAATATTTAAATTAATTAATTAATTTTAAATCTATAGGGTTTAATTTAGGAATTTGCGATTGTTTATAAATAATTAATTATAATATAATTGAAATGAACCTGACATTGTGAATATTGTGATTTGAATATATAATTTTTTATTTATTTTGTAATATTTTTATTTTGTAATGTGTTTTTTTATTAATAGTAAATTCAAGTGCGTTTAATTTTAATTTTAATAATAGTGAATTTAATTATTTAATTGTTTTTCTACAATGTTTTTAGTTTTGCAAGAAATAAACAGGCTTTTTTTATTTTATTTTATTTTATTTAGTTGCATATATGTTTGAGAAAAGCGCTAAACATGCCTTAGCCGTGAACAGGGTCGGCCGTTTATACCTACTCACACGGCAAGCCCTTCTTTCCTGGCATCTGCAGTAATCTGGGGGCACGGTAGTGCCCCCGCCAAGACGAAAAAAAAAAGAGGCGGGGCACTACCTACCTTTTCTCGAACCGTTTCGTCTCATATTCAAACCCTCATAGTTTCGTCCCAGTTAACACTAGAGCGCCCAAATTCTCAGGTTAAGATGCAGTTAGCAAACATATAAAATGTACAAAACTTAATTGATCTAGCTTTTATACTTTAGGTTTTATAGGTACCTAAAATACGCCGATTTTGCCACTCACTCACTGACGTATCAAAACCTCTGGGGTCCTTCCCGATGACCTAGAAAGCTGAAATTTGGTATGTAAGCTAGTATTAGTACACAAACAACAAAATAATTCTAAAAATTGGAACTTTTACCCCCCAACCCCTTAAACTAGGGGATGGAAGTTTGTATGAAACTTCCGCAAATTTTGATACTAGAGGTCTGAAAATTGAAACCTATAGGGACTCATTGTTATAAATCAAATACATATTGTAGGACTTTTAAAAAATCACCCCCCACCCTTTAAATAAGGGGATGCAAGTTTGTATGGGTTTCCCATAATAGGGGATAAAAGTGTATATATATATGGGGCTAAGCTTAAGTATTTCTTAAATACACAATTGTCTACTTCAGTTGACGCTCAAGAAACCCTACAGCCCAAAAAAATTAAAAAAACTAAAGCACCTTACAAAAAGAAATGAGATCCCACCAAAAACATTTCATGTAAAATTGACGGCCAAGACTCACATTCTCATAACGCTTTCGCTGTAAAAAAAGCTATCAGATCCCAGGAAAAGCCAAGCCCCTAAGCCCCGACTTTACTAACCCCACCACCTTGGTTTAAAAAGTATGGCATCAACTGGCTTCAAGCCCCTAAACCCGGAGTTTACTAACCCTACACCTTTGTTTCAAAAGTATGGCTTGGCCGTTTCATAGACTACCGTAAATAAGTCTAGCGGACTGTCCGGCCTATATCGTAAGGAATTAAGTTTATAAGTATATATTATCAAAGACATAAACTTAGTTTCTTGATACCATATGGGCCAGACGGTCCGTTGGACTTATTTACGGTACTCTATGAAACGGCCAAGCCATACTTTTAAAACAAAGGTGTAGGGTTAGTAAACTCCGGGTTTAGGGGCTTGAAGCCAGTTGATGCCATACTTTTTAAACCAAGGTGGTGGGGTTAGTAAAGTCGGGGCTTAGGGGCTTGGCTTTTCCTGGGATCTGATAGCTTTTTTTACAGCGAAAGCGTTATGAGAATGTGAGTCTTGGCCGTCAATTTTACATGAAATGTTTTTGGTGGGATGTACTATTCATCGACTACATAGTCCCCATTAGCTTTGATTCCTTAGGGCAGAAAAGGAGCCCCGCGCGGGGAGTTCGTTGACCTACCTATCAACGTTCGAACATATGATCATGTTTTAATAGGCAGTTGTACGAGTATATACAACTTCGCTTGGCTTTATAGCGAACATTTAATAAAATTGAATTAGATTATACTGTAAAAAAAAACATTAAAACTGCCGTGCTAAGCTATATTGCACACCAAACGAACTAATAGCTATCTATGTAGAGCGATTTTAAGAATACACATTTAATTTTATATTGAATAATAAATAACTTATTCAAAATAAGGTATCTAATGCGAAAAGAAAAATAAATACGCTACAAATAACAAACCACCACCAAAAGTACAAAACTTACTCGACACGTGATTCATTCACCTCTCTACGAGGCATCATCGAATAACATCTAGTTGCGACTTCATTTGTTGAGAGCCATAGTCCCGTCTTTCTCGCTCATTATTGAAAGGAAAGAGACAGACAACATTTTGAACTTTTGTCGCGCGATAAAGAGTCGCTAGTCACCGTTGTACTTTGTACTCAAAGAGCAGTGTTTTTCAAACTGTGGGTCGCGACCCAAGACAGGGGGGTCGCGGGGATCAGCATCGAGAAAGTCTCGTGACTACAAGGAATGCAAATTCTTTATATTTTTACGGTTATTATATTTTTTGCAAAACAGTAAACTACCTTCTGAATTTGTGATAAATGCAGTTAGATTGAATGATAGAGAATAGAGACGGATGCGTTCCAAAAGAGTTGGGTTCTAGTTCTTAGTTTAATCGTACAAGCTGGGTGAATTTTGATGTTCATTAAGGGCCATGACACCAAAAAGTTTGAAAACACAGCTCTAGAGGTACTTATGGTGCGTGAGACCTACCGCATGATATGAGGCAAAAATCGAAACGTCCGTGACACAGTGCATACGATTATCGGGAGTACATGCGGAAAATTACACCAGCGATTATCTAATATTACGTGATACGGCAATCAAGCCGATTTGAATTATTTATGCGGTTTACAAGCTCATTGAATAATAACTCACTGCCGTTTTTTCGGCTATTTTTTTTATGTATAATGTGTATGCGTCTGACCTTGGTAGCACGTGGTGGAAAGTGAAGACAAGGTCGATGATACCCAGCAGATGCCTGTTCACGGTAGCCTTAAAAATATCTAGTTGCAAGTCAATCGAAGTACTCGACTGGAAAATGCTACAACTCCGGATTTTAATTAGGCTAACTAACTTGACAGCTCAAAGTGTTGTCAGGAATAGAAAAAAAAAATAGTGATTGGTTTATGTCGATACTAATATGTCGATATAACCTTGTACCTACTATTCATTTGATTATATTTGTATTTTATCAAATACTTCAGTTCACACTTGTACTAATTACAATTGTTTTGCCAAAAAAAATTCAACCACAGAGTTGTGCACTAACGTCCTAATTGCAACGACGTTTTTCGAAAAGTTAAGACGATTGTGCTCTAAGGTATCGAAGTAATCGTCATCATAACTCTCACACTCACACATGGACGGATGGGATGAGGATGGGAAGATGAGCAGGGATGGACGTACAAATTGGACATTAACAATACTTTTACAGGCAATTGTGTGTGACCACTTCCTGGCTACTGGTTCTTTTTTCTCTTAAATTAAATGCCTGTCAGTTCGTATGGTAACCTCGTAATATAATTTAATGGAATGTACTCATCTCCTGACTGTTTTTCGTGTAGTAATCACGTGTACACTTTATTTATAATATTACGGTCACGACTGTGAATCGTTTTCGGCATTTACTATGAACTTTTTTAAATATTTGTCTTTTAAAGAAACCACCACGAAAGACATTCATATTGTTGACAAACCATCATAAAATCATTGCCAGTGTAAGAAATTAGGCTCAGTGAAATTCCGCAATATGGCGCATCTCAATAATTATATTTCTGGTCAGGCTTGAACTAAACACCCAGATCTTAACTTAACATGTTGCAATATCTGAGGTTTATATTCGTTTACAGTTATCAGTGTATTCGATAGTACCATACAACTGCCAAGAAAACAAAAAGGCGGACAGCGTTCTTAGCGATGTCCTAAAACAAAGTTCATTCGATGAAAGTATTTTAATTCCAACCGTTTTTTTATTATTTATTTGTGTAATAAAATTATTAGTTTGATTTCAAAACGCGATAATACAAAATTTATGAAACATGTAATGTCTATTTTTTTAACGCTGTTTATCTAAACCTCTCTGGTATTAACTGTTTTTTTTTTATATCGATATTTACAACATTGGCATTTGCTGCATAAGTATAAATATTATAGTAATAACTTATTTTATAGGGTGAGACCAGCGGTATGTCTATTTTATTTCCACTCAAAATCTGGATAGTTGGACTATTGTCTGATACATAAAGTATGCGCTCGTTCCCTAAATATCAGAATGGCAAAATACTAGATTGCCGATTTACCCGATTTCTGAAATACCAGATTTCTAAAACACCAGATTTTCTGGTTACCGTCTTTCTCTTATATCGGGTTTCCAAAACAACTTGTTCTCAATACACTGTATTTTATTTAAAACCGAATTCCCATAATACCAGATAGTGAAAACACCAGGCTCGTAAAGCACAATGTACTTGAAACACCTAGTTTCTTAATCTACCAGTTACTCAATATACCAGATTGCCAGTTTATTTAATTCCCAACACACAAGATGCTAATTATACTTGATTTCCGAAAGTTTAAATTCCTAAAACACCAGATTTTTACTTTAGTAGATTACATAAGTACTGATAGAAAAAAAAACAATTATAAACAACAACATTTTATTGTAAACTTTATTTACTCATTTAAAGTTGGCAAATACTACTATAGTTTTCTATAAAATAAAATAAGTTGAACCCTTAAATTTGCACACCATGATAGAACATGTTTTTATTTATTTATTTATTTAGGGTTCAGTTTAATGTTGATTTTGGGATAATTAGAGGATAAATATAATCTAATGATCCCAAAATTGTCCTTGTCCCTCGGACGGACGTTCTGAAATGTATTTATATTAGAAGTAACTGTACATAGATAAAATGGATTTCTAGAGCAATTATTTTTATAAATACGAGTACATATGATTTTAATTTGAAGTTTGAGAAAATTGTGTGTTATATAATGCATTTTTTTATTGATAAGCGTTTTTGTCAATACTGTGTATAAAAGCTATTGTATGTGATGGGTTAATCTGTTCAAATATATTTATACAGTATTTTTTTGTTTAATAATCGCAGGTATCATAAGCTGAATTAGTACGGTAGGAAGGTATAGGTGAAAAACTTAGCTAAAGGACGGTGTATGTAGTGGTGTAACACATTTGTATGGAAGTTACGTCAAAATGCAAATACGAACGCCAATTTATGAAAGAAAGAAAGAAAGAAAATTAATTTATTGCCACAATTTTCACAAACTTGGCCTACTAAAACTAACAATAAGAAATTAAAAAAAATAAATTAGTCCATGCATAGGTTAGCTTAGAAACTAAGTGTGGCAAACGGTTAGGGCGTCAGCATGATGCTGATCGTGTCGTCTAGCGACACTTCAGCGCTGTTTTATGTAGGTATACCGAAACGTACACGTACCTACACCTAGTCCTGTACTTACATGTTTCACTTATACGAGCTCTACATCAGAGCTCTATCGATCGCTCTTGAGTTTTTGAATCACGTACAGTCGTGGAGTCACATTTATATCCACTTATCCTTAAAAAGCAGCAATCGCAGCGAGTACCAATCTACCAATACCGCTGCGCTGGCAGCCCGCGGCCCGCGCGGCGTTAACCGCGCCGCGCCGCGCCGCGCTAGGGATGCCCTTGCGGGCCAAATATTCAAACTTTCGTGAGACATCCATATCCATACTTAATATTATAAATGCGAAAGTGTGTCTGTCTGTCTGTTACCTCTTCACGCTTAAACCGCTGAATCGATTTTGATGAAATTTGGCATAGAGATAGTTTAAGATCCGAGGAAGGACATAGGATAGTTTTCATCCTGGAAATTATACCTAAAAAAATTGAAAAGTGAGTGAACATTTCTGTTGGGGTTCGGTGACCCTGTAGGAAATGTAATTATTAGACCAAAAACACAATTGCTCTTACATTTGCTTAGGCGCTTTTAATAATCCCTTTTATCAAGTTCCACGCGTACGTAGTCGCGGGAAAATGCTAGTGTTCAATAAAGAGTAACTATCATCCTCCTGACAATTTCACGTGAGCGTAGACCGCTTAATACATTTATGTAGTCGGGCACTGGGGTACCTAACGACAGAGCAGGCACAGGCGTGAGAATGCCACCACCATCGTGCAAACATGTTACTATGACAGGAGCGTCATGCTCTGCTCTGCTCTGCGTTGCTTGGCTCAGACTTTCCTGTCTCTCTTGCTACCAATAGGCCAAAATACTGCCGAGATCGTTAAGTAGCAATGTTTAGGATTTTAAACTTTACAAATACAAATAGGTAAGTATCTTTATTTTGCTTGAAATATGGTACAGTAGATAGACAATTTTATAATATAATACATATTTCACCAGCATCTGGCATGCAAAATTTTATAACATAATGTAACAGGTAAGTGAAACGAGGGCTGATATTAAAGGAAAAAAATCGTTTTAGTACAGCACAAACTCCCTGCCCTCG
Source organism: Apotomis capreana (assembly GCA_947623375.1). Classification (NCBI taxonomy): domain Eukaryota; kingdom Metazoa; phylum Arthropoda; class Insecta; order Lepidoptera; family Tortricidae; genus Apotomis; species Apotomis capreana. The sequence continues at coordinate 7,382,061 of OX392516.1, forward strand.
GCCCCGCAACAAAGATCGAGATTAAATGCAAAACATTTAGCGGGCTTTGTGTCCTTTACGGCCTCCGTTATAGTCGATAAAACGGGCATTCTATCATTTATTGCAAGCCCTCAGTGAGCCTCAGCCTCAAGCGACACGAGAGATACCGTCTCACTAACTTTGATACAAAACAGGAACGTAACCACGAGACCTAACTCTACCGTGCTACTGACCGATCCATTCGCCAAAACATATATAGGTTAGGTAGGTATACAGTGAACGGTAAATATATTACTGCAACTATAGAATTGTTCTTGAGCCATTATTGTCATTGAACTATGAACAAAAAAATTCGCGGTTGCGGGTGTTTTTCCCGTCGTCTGTGTTCCACCTGCCTGTTGGAAATTAAGGGTCAAATAATTTTATTCTTATATGGATGAGTCATCTCATCATAAATGAATACTCAACACTTTTTTTATTACTATTTTGATACGAAGTATGGCCACAGAGAGAATGTAACTTCCCTATTTGGTTCTTTAATTACAAGACCAGAGAGACGCGGTTAAATAGTAAATGTCTCCCGACTCGCAAATTTGAGTTGAGTCGGGCCAAGCGCGCGGCACGGTAAGGCGCGCCTACCATAGAAATATCCTATTTGGGTTAGCTGTAGGTATGCTATGCAACTAACATCTGAAACACCTACTCTATATTTATTTAAAATTTTCATAAATTTCACTACCCAAAGATTGTTTGGAAGAGATCGCTTTTTAGCGATGGGAGACAGCCTGTTGTCTACCGTTATTTAAAAATTGTATTTGTTTTGTTTCCTTTTGTAAACTTTTATTGGAGTACAATAAAGTATTACTATTAATAAGTACCTACTACTTTATTCGATATACCATTCGTTTTTGAGTTATCACAAAATTTCATAATTTTCTTAAAAGGACGTAAGTTGACTTCCAGAAGGTAATAGTAATTACAATTACTTTGGCGTTTACGACCTTTTTATAGAGTTTGAAATCTTTCTCGTAACTTAAGTCTATTGTGAAGGATGTTCATTATTTCAAACACAGTAAATAAATAGCATTTTCAATGTACGACGTCCAATATTGACATCGTCTTAGCATTGACATAGCTGTCACTTTACTAAATATCAAATGTTTCGCAATACATTTCTTCTCTGAATAAACTTCTCACTAAACAACGCTCATAAATGGTTTGCGTCTTACCTCCAGAATAGGGAACAGTTTGCCGAAATTGAATTTAATAACCACCAAACAGGAGAAATTGCAAATACCCGCTCTGACGGTATACAGATAAAAGCTTCAATTCCTCAAGGTAGTGTCATCAGATGTCTTTTATTTATAATATACTAGCTTTTGCCCGCGACTACGTCCGCGTGGAACTTGGAAGTATGGAAGAAACCTCGTACAACACGATAGATATCCACCTAATCACCTTAATTAATAAAAGAGCGCCTAAGCAAATGTAAGAGCAATTGTGCTTTTGGTTTAATCATTACATTTTCTACAGGGTCATCAATGTCATCATGAATTACTTACTCACTTTTCAATCTTTTTAGGGATAATTTCCAGGATGAAAACTATCCTATGTCCTTCCTCGGATCTTAATCTATCTCCATGCCAAATTTCATCAAAATCGATTCAGCGGTTTAAGCGTGAAGAGGTAACAGACAGACAGACAGACAGACAGACACTTTCGCATTTATAAGTATACTAGCTGTGCCCCGCGGTGTTACCCGCTTATCCCACGGGAATACTAAATTTATTCGGGATGAAAAGTATCCTATGTCCTTTCCCGGGTCTCAAACTATCTCCATACCAAATTTCATCTAAATCGGTTCAGCGGTTTAAGCGTGAAGAGGTAACAGACAGACAGACAGACAGACAGACACACTTTCGCATTTATAATATTAGTATGGATAAGTATTACAAGTATGGATATGGATATTAGTATGAATATAAACGATCTTCCAAAAATACTGCTGGAACCGTGTATTTTGTTTGCAGATGATATCTCACTTTTAAAAACATGCCAAAATAACGACGTACATTGTGTTTATGAAAAAAATTACTCCATTTTAAACAAAACCATTAATTGGCTATTAGAACATAATTTAAAAATTAACTTCACTAAAACTAAAATAATGACCTTCCACCCATATCAAAAACACCCTTTGAATATAAATTCTACTTACAACAACAGACAAATAGAAGTGACCCAAGAATTTTCATTGCTCGGACTAGAAATTGATACACATGTTAACTGGAAAACACATATAAAGAAAATAAGATCAAAAATACCTTCATTTGCATATGCCCTCCGCGAAATTAAAAGAAGTACTGATTCACACTGCCATTGTTGCTGACTACGCATACGCTTACTCTTGGTTCACCTATGTTGTCACGCTGTGGGGAAACAGTACCGATGCCCCAACCCTTTTTACATTACAAAATAAACTAATAAGAATCATAGCTAATATCAAAAAATTAAAATGAAAATGAACTTTATTTTACAGGTTTACGTTATAAATGAGTTATTTTTAAAAGTTGATTAAGAAAATTCAGTTTGAGGAGTATAATCTATGTTTTAATTTATTGCTCCTGTTACAGGGCCCACCTGGTATTTACGGAAGGTAGGCGCCGTGTGGCGCTTGTCCCGAGTCCCGACTGACCTTAAAGATAATCAAAACACAAACAAGTGTCAACTCACGCAAAGACACTCAGTGGTGATTACAAGTACATAAATAAATCAATTTAGTTATCTATGCCCTAAGTGTGATTGAGTCCTTGCGGGACCCCTTTAAATTAATGAATTGCAATTAAACGGAATATTGATGAGTTGTTAATTTAAGAGAGTTGTTTAAGTTTCGCAATCTGTCTTAAAAATAAATTACTTCGTATTTAACTTTCTTAAGTTATTCTCAAAAAAAAATTTTTTTGTCTCTATTTGGCAAAGACTGAAACAGTGACTTCAAGGCATTCTAGTGGTTGACCCTTGGTGCACCCTTGTTCCATCGACAACTTTTCATTTCGAAGTAAGTATTATTTGATCGAATCGAAACCACTTTTGGTGAATTGAATTGTTTTATACAAAATCTACCCTAATCAATAGAATTATAGTTTCAAGAATAATAAAAACATTATGACTTAAAAAATGGCGAAATGAAACAATTGATGAAACGTTTGTCGGTGAAACATCATGTCATGATCCATCACATCATGATGACTTTCGGTTGATAGTTATTACACTAAAAATACATTTTAACGGAACCCTAAAAATTACTAACCACTTAATTACATCACCTTATTATTAGCGTCTGCTGCGTGTTGCCCTGTCTGTCTGTCTGTCACAGATCACATGACTGACTCATTAACCGTAACAATACTTTTACAGGCAATTGTGTGTGACCACTTCCTGGCTACTGGTTCTTTTTTCTCTTAAATTAAATGCCTGTCAGTTCGTATGGTAACCTCGTAATATAATTTAATGGAATGTACTCATCTCCTGACTGTTTTTCGTGTAGTAATCACGTGTACACTTTATTTATAATATTACGGTCACGACTGTGAATCGTTTTCGGCATTTACTATGAACTTTTTTAAATATTTGTCTTTTAAAGAAACCACCACGAAAGACATTCATATTGTTGACAAACCATCATAAAATCATTGCCAGTGTAAGAAATTAGGCTCAGTGAAATTCCGCAATATGGCGCATCTCAATAATTATATTTCTGGTCAGGCTTGAACTAAACACCCAGATCTTAACTTAACATGTTGCAATATCTGAGGTTTATATTCGTTTACAGTTATCAGTGTATTCGATAGTACCATACAACTGCCAAGAAAACAAAAAGGCGGACAGCGTTCTTAGCGATGTCCTAAAACAAAGTTCATTCGATGAAAGTATTTTAATTCCAACCGTTTTTTTATTATTTATTTGTGTAATAAAATTATTAGTTTGATTTCAAAACGCGATAATACAAAATTTATGAAACATGTAATGTCTATTTTTTTAACGCTGTTTATCTAAACCTCTCTGGTATTAACTGTTTTTTTTTTATATCGATATTTACAACACTAGCCAAACAGTGGCAACATTCGTGTGCATTGAACTGTCAAGTTAGTTCGCCTAATTAAAATCCGGAGTGTAGTAGTAAACTTATACATACCTAACATCCTCCTTTGCGCCGTTTTATGATATAAAAAAGAGACCAAACCTTGATGAAAATGAAATCGTCAATTTCTTACCGTATTATTTAAATGTAGATGTAGGCATTTAGTAAACCAGTCTACAGACTTAGTCATCGCAAAAAGTATTTTTCTTTTCCTCTACCTTCACGGATCCGAAAAACCGTAAAATTAATTTATCTCTCGTCAAATCAATAAACTAAGCGATAATTTGACTTAACAACACATTAATATGCAACCAATGTCTCAGGCGTCCTTTAAAAGGAAATGACAAAATGAACATGATAATATTGTTTATGAAATTCAAATATTTACTTATACTGTTCTGTTTCTCTGCGTGATATAATCAGAGACGAGGATATTAGCAAAAGAACCAAAGTAACCGATATACTCGTAGCTGCCAGAACTGCACGGTTGTAGTGGCAATGGGCAGGCCATGTAGCCCGGAGAACGGATGGCCGTTGGGGCAGCAAAGTCCTGGAGTGGCGACCACGTATAGGACAGCCCAGCGAGCGACAACCCCCGGCTAGGTTGACAGATGACCTCGTTAGGGTTGCAGGGAGCGATGGATGCAGTCTGCAAAGGATCGCACTTTGTGGCGAGCTATGGCGGAGGCCATGTTCAGCAGTTGACGTCTGTGGCTGATAGACATTTTTTTTTAACAACGAGATGTTTTTGGCGCGCTGATTTGGGAGGTTTTAGAGAAGTACGCGTCACATAGTAACGTCCATGACCCAGGAACAAATATTCGAGTTCATTACACAAATATTTGCCCCGGCTGGGATTCGAAGCCAGGACCGCCGGCTCAGTAGACAGGCGCACTACCAACCGCGTCGTCAAATTATATAACTAAAAGTACACAGACACACATGCACACAGACGCACAGGGCGTGCAATATGAATGCAGAGGACCGCAGCTGGTTGCGAAATATTTCTCGTTTAACTGACCACCTTCCTACATCTACGTAAAGTAAATAGCCATTCAACATTCACCGCTCTCAACCTGCCTGGGTTATTAGTCCTTGGTATTATTGGAAGGCTTATTTGCATGAAGGGGCTATGTGGCCTTGCAGGCTCCAGCATCACCATGCACGTGTTGAAAAGTATTTATAGTTCTAACAACAACTGAACTAGAATACTTAATTTCTCAATTATTTTATTTCGCTAATTACTTATTTATCTGATACCATAAACTGGATGTAAAATTGTTATGTACAGTAAGTATCAGAAGTAGCTGACAATTTATTATGCAATTTGACAGTCGTAAAAAGAACAAGAAGCCAGTTGTAAAATAGACGTTTATGTTATGTTAAGATACGTTTGATGCTGACCATACGATCTATGTTTTTTTTTTATTTTCATGTCATGTAATTGAAACCGTGAATGTAAGACAGAAAATTCGTTTCGTTAGTAAAACTTCCGAGATCTACAACTTCATACAAGTTTACGAGCATGAGAAGAGAAGTGAACATAACAGTAATGCGTATGACAATTATGATAATTATTTGTAAAGTGTAGTAACACCCGTATCTTCACCGTCTGAAGATGGAGAAAAAAGTGTAAAGTAGATATTTGGTTTCAGTAGCATTGTAAAGTAACTATACGTAATCAACTTATCATACTGGGGAAAGCTAACAAAAACAATAGACGATGACGATTGTTTTGTTTGGCATTAAAAAACTGCCTATCCGTATGTCACAACACGATACCAGCGGCAATTGTTCGAGCAATGAAAGTGCATTAGATAAGTACTTAATTAGTTATTTACTTAGCTTCTTACGCACGTAGGTACGTGTTTACTTAACGTACATTCTAATTTGAGGCTAATTCCTGTCTTTAGGACCGGTATATTTAAACCGCTTTGTGGGTTTGTACCAATGTATTAGTAAAAAAAAAAATTTAGTCATCCAGGAGCTTCACTGAAAGTTGATTAGTCTTATAATACACGATAATATTTTATACTGTTTTTAGGGTTCCGTAGTCAACTAGGAACCCTTATAGTTTCGCCATGTCCGTCTGTCCGTCCGTCCGTCCGTCCGCGGCTTAGCTCTGTGATCATTAGTACTAGAAAGCTGAAATTTGGTATGAGTATGTGTATGTGTAACGCCGACAGAACGGTAAAATAAAATTTAAAAAAAATGTATTTTTTCGGGTACCTCTCGAACACCTAAAGTGGGGGTGATTTTTTTTTTCTTTTCAACACTGGTGTGTGGGGTGTCGTTGAATAGGTCTTGTAAAAATAATAGGGGTCTTCTAACATTATTTTTTGATAAAGTCAGCAGTTTAGTAAATATTCGCTCCAAAAACAAAAAAAATAGTGTCCCCCTCTAACTTTTCAACCACGGGTCAAAAAAAAACGGAAAATTTCATGTTAATGAGGCCTTATAAGTACTTTCAATTAAAACTATATTGAAAGAAATCGGTCGAGCCGTTTTTGAGATCGCCAATTTCATATTTTTTCTTTAAAAGGTCGTAAGTTGACTTCCAGAAGGTAATAAGTGATTACAGTTTCTAGGGCGTTTACGACCTTTTTATAGAGCTTAAAATCTTTCTTAACTTAAACCTCGGGCTTAAAACAGCAGTTTATTGTGAAGGATGAGCAACTACGGAACCTTACACTGAGCGTGGCCCGACATGCTCTTGGCCGGTTTTTTTATTTAATTTTTAACATATCGTATTGGGCTTAAAAAGTCCTTAGGGTTACATAATTAACAAAGATTCAAGGCATAGCAAAAATATCTACATATTAGACGTGCCGACAAATAGGTGAATTAAAATATTACGACCGACTTTTAACAAAGGTAGATTAACGAAATAAAAAATCACTAATACACTTCATTAATTGAGGTACTATTACACATCGAAGTATAGTTAACTAGAGTGACCCAGCTATACAAATATGAATAACATAAACCTTCGGTCGTAAATACAGATAAGTGTAAAAAAAACGAAATACGAGTATTGGCCGTTCCAAAACTTTGTAACGGCTAATTGTAAGTTTCTAAAAGTTACAGGAGCTTCACACATATTCGATTCAGATAAAATATTACTAAACGTTTGAGATATATTGGAAAAAGGTGGCTGAATTCTCATGGTAATCACTAAAATATATATATAATAAATTTAAACTAGAATAATGAGATTCTTTAATTAAATGATTAAAAATATATATTTTTAATTTAATTTGACGGAAATAGAGACAATGCTGAATAGAGAGAACTAGGAACACTTTCAGTTTTTGCTCCACATACTTATCTATAAATATTTGGACTACGCGTAGTACCCAATAAAAATAAATACCTGTGCGTAAAAACATTTTACGCACATTGTGGGTCAAGCATTCACGCAAAAATATAATAAAAATAAAAATATAATTTCCTCTAACCTACATCGGTTCTATGAAAAACTTATAAGACCCCAAATAGTAAGTGGTTTACTGGCAGAGAACGCATTAAGTCCTCCGTTCGTAATTATTTGTATTGATAAAAGTTTAAATGCAGTAGAGTCAGACATGTAAAAGTGCCCTTGTGGCCAACTTTTAGAATAAAGTTCATTATTTCATTAAATAAATAAAAATAAGAAATATCAGTTAAAATTCAAATTTTCAGAAATAACGTACCACAGCAAGACCATCCGTCGCCTCCAAAATCAAATTAACAAAACACAGAACAGTCACATGATACACAAAAGCCATTTTACTTCAATAATTATTAAAATAACACTTTTATATAAAGACTCATTTATGCGAGCGCTGTCCTGGTTGCGCGCGCAACACAAACAAAAGACTGGCAGGTTGACTGACTAGTTGACCACCTTAGTTAGTTGTGGTGGGATGCGGGACCTGATCGAAGGCCTTGGCCGTCAACTTAATACAGTTTGTAATAATAAAGTCGATGCTATTAACGCCGATCTATCTGCACATATAGAACAAGTTCCGCGACTGGTGTAAACAATTGGCTGCATAGCCTAAATTATCTAAACCGGTGTAGACACTACGATCAAATTTGAATGAAAACAAATAATTGTGACTGATCATTAAGAAAGAAGTTTTCGAAAGGATCATATATGATAATGAACGTTCGTATATCGAATTAAATAAATAAATTTAGATGTGCTACGGGAAAACACCGATATAGTCTAATTAACGATTTTTGATAATTCAACCCTCAGGGTGGTTAAAGAGAAAGTGGGAGTTAGAATCCTATCAGGCAGACACATTGATAATGATAACCTCGTTAGGCCCAAGCCCATATAAAACCATAAGGCCTAAACGCCCAATATACATTTCAATGCACAATTTCTTAACATGTACAGTCGAGTTCATTTGCATCTACACACTTACGAGAACAAAAATATCTGAACACGACCCTATTGTCAGGAGCATAAAATCGTGTTCAGATATTTTTGTTCTCGTAAGTGTGTAGATGTAAATGAACTCGACTGTACCTGCGGCCCAAGACTTGTTTTTTTTATGAAGATCTCAACTAGGTTTTTTTTATATTTATTTAAGATGCACTAGAGTCTAGCTAGACGAATGGAATGCACCGAATAAATCTTGTACCTCGTTATGTACACTGGGCGATTAAGCGTGCTTATAGAACAAACTGTCTGGGTCCGAGTTATAAGTATTACTTTGTGCATTGAGAGGTACATTGGGCATCACGAGGTTAATATAGTTTAAAAAAATATCATTACATAGGCTACTAAGCCTAAGCTCGTGCTTAGTCAATGTATTCATAATTCTATACGTGATTGTACTTGGAGATGTATACAAAAAACGTTTAGTTTTTTATCTATTTGTCAAGTCATGAAACGTGCAAGAAATACGGAATAACCAAAGTACGAGAGTACATATAAGTAATAAAATTTGCCGTTTTTGTTCGCAATGAAATAATATTAAGTATAAATTTACCTGTACAGTCGGCCAAGAAAATGGGCTACCAGTTTTCGACCTTCATAATCATGAAATAGAGTCGAAAAGTGGTAGATCACTTAGTATTGTAGGCTTTATACTTTTAACTTGTTCTTGGCCTTGTTCGCTTAATTTTACGGCGTTTGATGACCGAGACTCGAGAGTCCTTTGGCATGGTGAATTATTTTAAAAAGGCGAACCCTCTGGTTTTTCACTTAGGGTGAGGGTTATGACATCGTATTTTTTTTTTCAGAACTGTTGAGTGTGAATTTATTGTGTTCTTATTGCTTGTGGCTTGTGCTTGTTGGCTTTGAGGCGGTTAGTATTGCTTGTGGTATCAGTAAGATCATGTGCCAGCACATTCATGTCTATTGAGCCGTTCTTTATAATTCAGGCTTTTTTTTCTTATAGTCTCTTTGATAGTATCCATTTCCAGGTATTAATGTACTTCGTTATTTTTTATTAACAGTCTTTTTCGAATTTTGACATATTATTATTTTCTGAATTCAATCATGTATCATCTTAGGGGGCAAACGAGCAAACGGATCGCCTGATGGAAAGCGATTACCGTCGCCCATAGACACCTGCAACACCAGAGGAGTCACAAAGTGCGTTGCCGGCCTTTCAGGTACGCTCTTTTCTTGAAGGTCTTTTCGGTCTTGACTATGAAACCCACGCTCGGCTGGGTTTTAGTGTTCCATGCGTCGTAATGAAATAATGCTTTTAGATTCGCCGTGCATAACTCCTGTCCTTATTCGTCTGTTTGACGAACGTTTGGCGTTCAAGAGCTTAACTCTTGCCGACAGGGGAAAATTGTTCCATTGACCTAACCTGTAAGAACCTATTTACTCTCCTCTCAAAGAACCCACATTGTAACCCCGCGGGAAAACCTCAGCAGGAAGCTCATTCCACATGCGGTGTGTTAGCGGTAGGAAATAGCCGTTTCCGTGGATTTTCCCGCCATATAGGCGTGTTGGTTTCCATGTAGTGGCTTTCCACTCTCTCCTATTTGTGTTCTTACGAATGCGTCTATCACTTTATCCAGTGTTTTCAGTACGAATGATGATAGGCTTATGCTTCTGAATGACTTTGCATCTTGGTATGTCCTTTTCCCTGGCTTTGGTAGAAAGACTGCCCGTACTTCTCTCCATGCTTTCGGGATGTGCCCTAGCCTAGGGCAATACTGCTTTTGAATATTTCCGTCAGAATCTCTTTTATCAGTTCGTAGCCCTTTTGGAGGGGTGTGTAATGTTTTGCATAACAACAATTTGCGAATTTTCATTTTGCATAAAACGAATTGCATAATTTTAACCTGCATAAGTGATCATATAGCATAAAAACACTATGCATACAAACGAATTGCATAATTTCGAAAATTATAATAGTTTAATTGCATAATAGACTAATAGCATAATAGTCACTTTGTATACTATACCATTGTCATATCATACTTTTTTCATAATAACTTAAAGCATAAATGCTGCCTAAATAAATACATCCACAAAATATAATATTTTTTCTTATCATTCTTCCCCATTGCCGAGCCAGCCAAATTAGGAGCAGTTACCTTTTAAGGGTCATAAAAAAAACCCTAACCTACATATCTCTGGGAGCAGTTTCGTTTTTAGGGTTATAAAAAAAAAACCCTAACCTACCTATCTCTTGGACTTGGAGCAGTTTCATTTTTAGGGTCATAAAAAAATAACCCTAACCTACCTATTTCTCGAAGCAGTTTCGTTTTCAGGGCACAAAACCCTAACCTACCTATCTCTGGGAGCAGTTTCGTTTTAAGGGTCATAAAAAAAACCCTAACCTACCTGTCTCTTGGAGCAGTTTCCTTTTTAGGGTAAAAAAACCCTAACCTACCTATCTTTTGGAGCAGTTTCGTTTTTAGGGTAAAAAAAACCATAACCTACCTATTTCAGTGCTCACAACAACTTTTTATTCAGGACTTATTTGATAGGTATGATATTTATGCAACTTGATAATTATTTTAAGTGTTTTTATGACTTTTCATAATTATTCTGAATGAATGTTATACCAAGTGACATTATGACTTATGAAGATTATACGAGTAACGAATGTGATTATGATTATTAATGGTTATGATGTTTAAATATTATGCTTGACAAAATTATGAATTTTGTTTTTATGCAATGTGTTTATTATGCATTTTGAAAGTAGTTAAATGAAAATATGCTAAAAGTTTTTATGCAAATTGAACCGCATCCCTTTTGGAGTAGTCCCGGGATTACACCGTCCGGCCCCGCTGCTTTAAAATGAGCGAAGGATTTGACTGCCCAGGCCAGTCTCTCCTTCGCTACTACCTCCTCGGCTGTCTTCCAGTCCGGTTCAGAGCATCCTGATGAATCCTCTTCATCTATCCTGGCTACTTTACAGTCCGGGAAGTGCGTCTTCAGCATCACTTCCAAAACCTCTCCCGGGTCCGTGATCAAGCTATCGCCTGCCTTCAGGCTTCCCAGCTGGCATGCCTTATCGCCTGTTAATAGTTTCACCACCCTTGCCCGGTTCCATATTGGGTTGCATAAATTTTAAAGCCATAATGTCGGTGTGCATAACCACTTTTGTCATAAAAATCTTTCGGCATAAGTGTGTTAGTCATTAATTGATCCGCATACATTTTATGACCATAATATCTGTACGCATAAGTAAGGAATGCCATATACTTTTGGAGCATATGAACCTAAATAATAATCTTTTAACGCCATAATGTTTTTATGCATATCATATTTTGGCGCATAATACTGAACAACATACATACCAATCTCCATAATAATTATTTTTTTCCCTGATCAACCTACATACGCTTTTTTAACCTAACCTAACCTAACCTACTTTTCTGGCCGATGTTCGTATTTATAGGTTCACGGTTCTAACCTAACGTAACCTACAGCTAACCTTACCTAACCTAACCTACTTTTCTGGCCGATGTTCGTATTTATAGGTTCACAGTTCTAACCTAACCTAACCTACAACTAAGAGGTCAGTGTGGAGAAGGGCTTCGCCCCCCGAGCCCCCCTTTTTGTTTTTCTGCTCATGTAAGTTTTGTATCATTATTTCAGTTATATTTTTGGTACATGTGATATAACTTATACTATATAATGTCTATTGCCATTAATAATTATGAAAGCCATAATTTATGCGTTGCTCTTCTTCGTACTATCAATTATTATGACATTCAATAATATGATTTGAAATTTTGTGCCGTACTAAATTATGCTTATGAACAGCCTGCCGAACAACAATTATGGCGTAAAAATTTTATGCAAATAACAATTTATGACAAATAACATGTTTGCGGAAAGCCATTATGCGAAATGAGTTATGACAATCGAATTTATGACAAGAATTTTTATTCCACTAGAGGTGATCCCCCCTTGCCCCCTCCGAGTAGTTATTTATCTCGGGTCTCCGTCGCAATCCATAATATCGTATGTCCTAAAGTCAAATGCCATACCACATTTACTCTAAACACTTTTGACATATCAATCATTTGTCATAATGATTATTTGCCATAATGATCTTACATCCTAATGATCATAAACCATAATATTACATTACCTAATGCTCTAAATACCTAATATGTTTTGTACTAATCTATTAACACATAAAACTTACGAGTCATAATATACAAAACCATAAATCACATGTCCTAAAGTCAAATGCCATGATGATTACTTGCCATAATGATCATAAGCTATAATAACATTACCTAATATCCTACTTTAAGGCAGGTCAGACTTGGGTTAGGTTAGGTACGACGACGAGCGAAGCGAGGAGGAGTGTTAGGTTGAACTATGACCCTAACGAGCGAGCGAAGCGAGCGAGCCGCGCAGGTCCGACTTGGCTTACGATTCCTTACATTACCTATTTCACCTTAAGGCAGGTCCGACTTGGACAAATATCGAATTGGCTAAACCCTGAAAACTGTAGGTTGGGTTATTGGCTGAACCCCGAAAACTGTAGGTTAGGTTAGGTTTGTATTGTGACCACGTATAGCGGAGCCAGCGAAGCGAGCGGAGCGTCAGACTAGCTGAACCCCGAAAACTATAGGTTAGGTTATTGGCTGAACCCCGAAAACTGTAGGTTAGGTTAGGTTTGTATTGTGACCACGTATAGGGGAGCGTCAAAAGACTTGCTGAACCCCGAAAACTGAAGGTTGGATTATTGGCTGAACCCCAAAAACTGTATTAGGTTAGGTTAGGTTTGTATTGTGACCACGTACAGCGGAGCGAGCGGAGCGTCAGACTTGATGAACCCCGAAAACTATAGGTTAGGTTATTGGCTGAACCCCGAAAACTGTAGGTTAGGTTAGGTTTGTATTGTGACCACGTATAGCGGAGTGAACGAAGCGAGCGGAGCTTCAGACTTGCTGAACCCCGAAAACTATAGGTTAAGGCAGATTTAGACGAAGACAATTTTGAGACGCCTAAATGACGGCGCCAGTGATTACCGCACAGCACACCTCCGACCGTTTAGACAATGACTATGTTCAGCCGCCTAAATCTCGCCGCCAGTCGTGTTTACACAGTGCTTTTTTTTCAGTACCAGTCATTAGTGGCAGCGAGAGACGCGGAGGGGGGGGTCACTGGCGACAAAAAATAGGCCCGTGTTCTATTCCGCGCCAGCGCTGGCATGCCGCGAAAAAATGGCGCGGAAAGTGTTTATACGGTGCCTTTTCGAGGCGCCGTAATTTAGGCGTCTCAAAATTGTCTTCGTCTAAATCAGCCTTTAGGTTATAAAAATCGGAAAAATTAAAAATCGACATACTTATATTCGGAGTTTTAAAACATTCGGAATTATGATGAATGACACGTGATAATAATTAGGATAAGTAACTATTAACACATATGATGATTATGGCAACTAGTATTAGGATATGTAACTGATAGGACACTTGATCATTAGTACTTAAGATAATAGTGCAAATAATCATTAGGATAATTCAATATTAGGATGATCAATATTATGGCATTTACATTAGGATAAACGTTATTATGGCAAAAGATCATTATGACCACAGTTATTATGGAATTTACAAATAGGACAAAGGAAATTATGGATTCCAATATAGACCCATTTATCTCTTCTGTATATTGTCTCCAGCCTTCCCGGCTGCATTTCTCCCTCAGCCTGCTGTAGGCGTTCCGAGTTGCTTTGTACATGTCCCAGCTCTGAGTATCATTCCTTTTTACGGCTTGTCTCATCGCCCTGCGTGTTTTCTTTCTTTGCTTTTGGAGTTCTTTATTCCACCATGGTTGTCCTCTGCCAGTCTGAACTGTTTTCTCAGGACATGCTGTGTGGAATGCCTCTATGATGCTTCGCTCAAGCCCTAATGCAGCCTCTTCCAACTCCTTGATGTCCTTACATCTCCTTGGTTTTGGCGCATTGGTTTTCAGTTCTTCTTCGTATTTTGCCCCGTCTGTTTTTCGTGGGTTTCTTATTCTCATCTTCTCCATATGGTAGTCTAAGTTATAGAGTAGTCTCCTGTGGTCCGACATACTGTCCTCCCTGTCGACTCTCCATCCTTTTATTCTTTTGGTAATTCCTCCCATGGCTATCGTTATATCTAATACCTCTTTTCTTACCCTTGTTACGTACGTGGCAGTGTCCCCCTCGTTCAGTATGTCTAGGTATTTACTTACTATGAACTCTAGTAGTGATTCTCCCCTGCCATTGGTGTCGGTGCTTCCCCACACTTCGTTGTGCGCGTTGGCATCGCAGCCTATAATTAGGGGTACTCTCTTACCTTGATACATCTGTACCGCATCGCATCTTCTAGCTCGTCTGTCGGTGCACTGCCCTCGCCCGGTAGGTAGCAGGACGCCAGCGCCACTCTCCTCCTCTCCCCGCCCTGAGCGATGAGGCATATTTCCACCACTACAAGGTCTCTGTAACATAAGGTCATAATCATAACACAACCCATGTTCTCTACATTGTTACTTACAAAAATGCATGCTCTTGGAGGTAGCTCACCATTCCTTTCGTAGTGGAGAGCCCCCCCCCCCCCCCCCAGATGTCCCAGGCCTGTCACTTTGTTCCTCCATGCATAAGGTTCTTGCAGCAAGGCTATTTCAACTTTATTCCTGACAACATATTGTCCTAACTCGGACATTGCATCTTTGCAGTGTTGCAGGTTTACTTGGCATATTTATGCTTATTAATGTTTGTGTTTTTGTTGTTTGTGTGTTTTGTGTGTTTCGTGTAGTGTTCATTATTATTGTGTGTCTATGTTACTCAGTCAACCCCCTACGCAGTGGGTGCATCACTGTCATTCTTCGTCTCATTGCTGCCAAGGTGTCTGGACGATTGGGCCCTTATTATCCTGGCCCGGATATTCGTGCACGCATAGTAGAGGATCCTGGTCCCCTCATTCCCCCAGGTTTCCTCCACCTCCTGCGGCACCGACAGGCAGACGCGGGTCCCTGCCTGTTGTCTCTCACATGATATCAGGGTCCAATCGTCCATCCTCAGCTCTGGCTTGTCCCGGTTCTGGAGCCTCAGGAACCCCACGAACATGTCCGCGTCCGTGTCTAAGTCCCCGGGGACCCAGACCTGCACCCTCGTCTTCTGTAGCTTCCTGACCACCAATTTGTGGCCTCCTACAACACCGAAGTCCCGGGTTAGAAGCCACTCCCTCGACTCCGTCGAGACCGGCGTCACCAGGAAGAATCCCTCTGCCACCAGCCCCGACGTCGCGAATTGAGGGGCTTCCAACCCGGTCTCCCCTGCCATAAGTCTCCGGACTTCCACCTCTATCAGCTTTGTAATTCTTGTACGGATGAGCTTCGCCAGAGCCTCGTTCACCAAAATTCCGTCTTCTCGGCACACAGCGACAGCGAGATCTCGGTGCGCTTTGGCTTCCCCCCGTGGTCCCTCTGCCGCTGCCCTGCCTTGATTCTGGCGTTTTGCTGGAGGGCGCGCTGACTGCCCCTCATCCGTGCTCTGCCTCTTTATCTTCAGACCCCGTTTGTTGGGGGCCGGGTCGACGGGGGGGTTCCCCCCTGATCCACCAGCCTCTCCCCCACCAAACGCGATCTTGGCAATTTTCCTCCTCTCCTTCCTCGCTTTCTTCTTCTCCGCCTTCGAGTTGTATCTCTGGAACGGCCCTTCCTCTGGTGTTATGCCTGTCCCAGCCATCGACCCCTTCGACGGCGACGCAAGCAGCCTCTCCTCTTCACAAAGTGACAGTCCCCCCATTCGTTCCTGGACATCCGGGGTACCTGCCTCCTCTACTCCTGCTCCGGACGGGGCTCCTCCTTGCATCATGTTCGAGGAGCTGGGGTTCCCTCCCGATCCTGGGCCTGCTACCGGTGCACTCGGTGGTCCACCTGCCAGATTCCCGTCCTCCCGGCACTCAGTATCGCCACTGGCGCGCTTTGCTGCTTTCGCAGCTTTGTTTAAAATGAGTTCACTACCTATAAGAAAGTTCTCCATATTAATTACTGTAAATGGGAAGAAAAATATTAGAGTGGCAGCAGTGCTCCCGTACTACCCCCCAGCTACATTTAATGTACACAGTGAACGCCACCTCCTCTGCGCACAGTCGTTCACGACAGCGATTGTGCCGAGTGAGCCCGCAAGCAAGAGACAGCAGCTCCTGAGATGTTTTTGTGTGGCGCGTCCGTTCAATTCGCCATTCGCCGAGACGCCGCTAATGGCGCCCTGGTTTCACCTTCCTGTCCATCTCCCTTCCTCGCCACTCCCGATTCCGGATCCGCACGTTACCCGCTTCACCCAAGGACAGTCACTAATGACATCCCGGGGTTCCCCGCACTCCGCACTTCCCCATCCTCCGAATACATCTCAGGCCCTACTCCCCCTCCCCTCGTCCGCTTGCGAGCCCAATCCGCACCTACCCCCCGCTGCCCACAGCCGGCTGTGAGGGCCTCCAGCACGTCCTCCCACCTCTGACCCTGGGGGTTTTTAGACACATTGCAATATCAAAGCTGAAGTCTGATATGTCAATGTATCCGTTGCACTCCTTTTTACCCGGGCTTGCGACCGGCTCCATTGCTGGAGGCAGAATTAGTGCTAGTGGTAGTCAGTGCCTTTGTTAATTAATATAAAACCATTTTTGTATTATTCGAAAATTAAATAAAGAAGTGGTTTTGTATTAATTATCAAAGGCACTGCCTACCCTGAGTGCATGCTACTGTGCAAAGTTGCTGAATTGATTCATTCATACTATTCATATTAATTGACTTGACCTTAGAGGATATCTCATAACTTTTTATGACAAATTAGTAAACCTTTATACAATGATTCAAGAATGTATATAACTTTCCAAATTAACTATTTCCTTAAAGCGGTTCAACCTCTATTTCACCCCCTTAACATTTTCGCAACGAACCGATAAATAACATGGGGAAAAGCGTATGTAGCAAAAACTGTAAAGAATATACGTTCCAAATTTCATACTTATACACGATGATTTTTAATCGGTGATCAGGTACCAACTTTTCTAACTCAGTAATTGATGGCGGTCACGTTGAAGTCGTAATTACATTAAAACAAACTTTTATTTCTCCATGGTAATTTTTATTTTGAAACCAATTTTGTCTTAAATTCCTTGTCACCCTACTAATCTATACCTGGGAGCTTACAACCTCTTTAATAATTTAATGGCAATGACAATTTATGAGTAATATAACATTGTCATTAAATAAACAAAGTCGTAGAAAATTTCGTAAAATTTCCCGCCAAAGCGATGGCACTTGACGTAGGTATCGTACTTCAATAATTTATGTAGGATGATATTAGTTTTAATTATATTTTAACTTTTAATTAATTAAACAGTGAGGTAGTTGTGTGATACCTCGCCTATTAAGTTCAATTTTAGCTGGATATTAATATTTGTCTACTCCTGATCACTGATTAAGAATCATCTTGTATCTTTAGTGGTTTAGGCTGTGCATTGTCTGTCAATCATTCAGTAATGCAAAAGTTTTATAATACCTGTGATGTTCTATGACAAATTAAAACTATACTACTTGACATTTACGTACATTTATTTTGATGTGTGATCAGTTTTTATGGAAACATTGTTTTTGAGAATCATTCTTAGAGAGTGTAGGTAAATAATTAGATCCTCAGGATAACTTCGTAGTGACAGGCAAGTAAGGGAAAGTTACAAAAAGTAAGAATATTTCCGAAAACTTACACAAGAATTAAAGTGAACATTTCAAATAGGAAATTTCGAGAAATTTACAAGACATATCCACAAAGCAAGTTTTTTTTTTTTTTTTTTTTTTTTTTTTTTTTTTTTTTTTTTTTTTTTTATGTCATAGGGGGCAAACGAGCAAACGTATCGCCTGATGGAAAGCGATTACCGTCGCCCATAAACACCTGCAACACCAGAGGAGTCACAAGTGCTTGCCTACCCGGAGGACGAAGATAGAATGCCTCTATGCTAGTAATTTCACCGGCTATCTTACCCCCACACCGGAACACAACAATGCGAACATTGCTGTTTGGCGGTGGGTTAGCAGGCAAGACGGTAGTAACAATCCGGACGGACCCTGCACGAGGCCCTACTACTCCAATAGTTATGCAATTTTGGAATTAGATTTGCACATCATGGGGCAGATTGGATTTACGATTTAATAAAACGAGCCACTCAATGCCCCATGACCTCTTGCTGTTGAAATAATGGGCATGGATCTGAAATTTGGATAAATATTTACTTAGAGTCGGCAAATTTTTGTATTGCTAGTTGCTACCCTGCCTACAAAAAAGCGGCTAATCTATTGTAAGACAAACACGTCCAAAATATAAACTACGAACTCCCATCTAAATATTAATAAAATTATGTAAATAATTTTAACAGCAAAATAGTGAATGACAACATACCTGAAGCCTCGACTCTGCTTTAATTACTCTTATATCTCATTTTTACAACATACAATTGCATTGTAATAACTAATAAAATAGTTTATTGTATTACCTACAATACAATTCAATGTTACCGGTTATATTTCTAAGTTTTCTAACGTCAGAATCAGAAACTCAATTTTATTGACAGTAAAGTAGTTGTTCTGTGCTCGTTTTGTGTAACGTTCAGTTCCTGTAAACGAAATGTAAAAAACTTTTATATTCAGATCTGGATAGTTTTGGGTAAATCTAAAATATATATTTTTTATTTAATAATACAAAAGCTATCAAATGCACATAGAGATTAGAGACAGAAATAACTATAATTTGTATTGTAAATTGTAATCTTGATTGAAAACTAGGGAATAGTATTTGAATTAGTGACCGACCGAAACACGTTTTTCTGCCGAAACCGAAACCGAAGGTTCGGTTCTGATTACAGTTTCGGCCGAAACCGAAACCGAACCTTTTATAAACGTGATTAAAACGTTGTATAAAATGTCAGCGGGTAGTTCTTTCTAGATCTAAAATGAATACAATGATACATGTCGCTAGCATAAGTGACCGATGGAGCAAAGCGTTTCAGTTTCAGCTTAGCCCAAAATTCTTTCGTATCGTATGGGCGGACGATTGGATGCTTTTAGGGGTGTTTTCGCCTGGAGGTCGTATTTGTTAACCGATTCTCATGAAGTTTTGTGAGTAGGTTTTACAAGAATATACTTAGATTATTTTTGTCGATTAGAGAAATTTCAAGAAAGTGAAGATGTATATAGAGTGGAGTGGGGGTCGAAAAGGTAAAAAAGTACAAATTTCAGGAATTACACAACAAACTCACATTTCACTTTTGTTCAATGAATATTTCAATTCAACATTGACACTTGGTCTTGGTTCAAATTAAATTACCCAAAAAATTCAAATGTAGCATTAGCAGTTGTAATACTGAACTGAGGCAGCGACCTTTTAATTGTAAATGGTATAAAATAAAACAAGTTTTAAAACATAGCAACAAAATAATTGATTGAGTTTAAATTATTATACCTACATAATTGCAATCAGCTGGTCTCGTAACGCTAACTCAAACGTACTCATTTTATTACATACACGCAACAATGACGAATTCTAAAGTCATTTTATGAAATAAGTAAAGCTCACTTTTATCCTAAAAAACCAATATCGCCGTCAATTTGTTTGTAAATTTAAGAAAAGCGTTAAGAATTACAATATGAGATGACACATTCATAACACAAATAAAATTAAGTAGTGATGATTTTACCCCTCCTATGTCCGCTATTTTGAAAATTTTGAAAAACTGAATTGACTAAAAAATACTAAGTATACAGGGCGTCCCAAGACTATTGCACATCAAGGGAACGTATGTACCTTAAATATCGTAGATAGGATATTTTGCTGAAAGAAGACTTTATGTTATTTCTAAAAGTTAGCAATTCTATATTTAATAAAAAATTCTAAGAATTACTTGCTTCGTCTGGGAATCGAACCGACTTAAATGTAAAAAAAATCACCCCTATTTTTATGCTGTTAATCGAAAGAATGGACATAAAATAATAATTCATCCTAAGTAACATAGTATCTTAAAAGAAAGGAACAACGTAAAATGTTTGAGTCAAATTTGACAGTATGACCATGTGTCTTCTTACCGCTCTCAGCTGGGCTGGTTTCATATCCGCGAACGACGTGAAATTCGAATGCTGTGCACTCTGTTTTCTGTTCTCAAAAATCCAAACTCTCCCGAATTTCTCAAAAACTTCTTTCACTATTATGGTGTAGCCCGTGACCGTCAATTTCGCTCTTCTGGCAATCTGTCTCTCTCCATCCCTCGTCACCGTACTGGTTTTATGTCCAAATCATTCACCGTCCAAGTTTCCCGTCTCTGGAACCGCCTTCCCCTCAAGATCAAACAAGCTCCGAACAAATGCGCTTTCAAAAAATGTTTGCGTGACCTCTACGCTAGCAGAGTTGTGAATTCTTAGGTTATCTGATTAGTATGTTTCATCTGTATTTATTTATATGTGTATATATTATATAATATATGTATTTATCTAAATATTATTTATTAAAACTTGTTTAAGTTAGTTGCACCGCCCACAATTTATCTGCTTTGCCCGAAGGTTGACTGGTAGAGAATGCCTCATGGCATTAAGTCCGCCTTTTGTACGATAAGTTTTTCTTTTGTGCAATAAAGATTAAATAAATAAATTTCAAGAATTTTTTTTTTTTTGCCGACGACGAACTATTAAGCCTAGGTGTCCCATAGTCTTGGGACGCCCGGTATACTTATTGAGAATTGATTGAGAAATTCGACATTAAGGCAAGAACAGCCGGTAAGCGCATGGATATCCAAACGTCCGGGCATACGAAAGAATTTGTGGGCCAATGCTGAAACGGAAATGTTTTGCTCGCTCGGTCAATTCTTAACATTATTCGGGGAACAAACACAAACGTCACCTCACTGAGCAAAGTGATTCAGCGGCCGGCAGAGTCAGGCGAGCGACGCCATATTGCCAACCGTGTCGACTGCCGAGCGCACCCGACGTTAACCGAACGCGACCCGAAAGTACGATGTTGGATTGGAAGTTTCGGCGCGGCCGAAAGGTTCGGCTGTTTTTTGGCCGAAACCGAACCTTTGGCCGAAACATGATTTTTAGGCCGAAACTGGCCGAAACCGAAACCGAAACTTCGGTCGGTCACTAATTTGAATGTTCCAACTTAAGCGCCTTCCAGGCGAGACAATTCAGTTGGCCACCTTGAAGCGATAGCTCAAGTTGCTGATAAAATAACCAAAGTATATCATTATAAAAATCATGAAATAAACGTATCGAGTCGAATACGTCACGATCAAGGTGTAAGGTGAATATTTATTATATATCGCCTGTAATGGTATCCTGCCTTTTCGCCGAACTATTTTTCACTTCGCAGAATTTGTATTCCTCTGTAGTCGTACATTTTTCATAATTGTTGTAAATATCATCCTATATAGATCAGGTTTGGTTAGGTTAGGTTTGTTTTATAACAATCCTAAATAGTTTTACCAGTTTCAGTGAAAAATACTCCGGCGAAATGAAACATTCGACGAAAAATAAATCGGCGAAAAAAGGCAGAGGGGTTCTCTGTAATAAAATAAATATATTATAATGTATACTTGTATCAACTTGTATCGAATCATGCGATCAGCTGAACTTTTCAATTTCTGAACGAACATTTACACGTGCGTGAAATGAAACGTGATAAAAACGTCACCAAAAAGATTGTCAAATTTTAGTGAAAAGGAACGTCCGATTGGACTGGTTTTCTCATAAATATCCCGCTTCAATGACTTGTGTAAATTCATTGTTGTTGAATTGTTAATGACGGAACTATAGTGGTGATTGCGCGTAAGCGTCGTGCATAAACGTGTGACAATAACTCTGTCGGTCGCAGCAGAAGGACATTCGCTGATGACACGCTGAGTATTTTGTGATTATTGAGAGTTAAAATGATTCAAGACGAGGAGTTTGAGTTGTTGGTGACGACCCCAGAGCGTATTAAGGCTCTGGGGTTCAAGCCGCAGAAGGAGATTCTGACGAATCATGTGCTGCCGTATGCTGCCGAGCTGGATGACGAGTCCACGAGGTTCTTGGAGCAGGTCAAAACGAACCTCGCCAAGTCGGTCATGCTGCGTGAAATGAAACCTGCCTGCGGTGTCTGGTCTTCCAGGCTTATGAAGTAAGTACTTTTTTCTTTTTTTATTCTGTACAATCTGCTGAATTTGCCCTGTTTTTTGTTTTTTTGTAAATAAATTTGTAATAACAGACCCATTTGCGTACCCCATTATAGCCAGAAATTTAATTTCTTAGTTAAAAATTAATATTTCCATTTGATGGTATTTTTATAGACAAAATCAGGAAAACCTAAAAAAAAAAAGATCCATTTGAAACCACCGGAAGTCCCTATTGTCTACTATTTTGTCTGGTATGTTATTGAACTGAGGACAGTACTGTATTGTGTTTAATAACCAATCTCAATTTACATATTAACATAAGCATCAGAATTATAAATACATATATTTACATAGTTCAACCATTTCATAGCCATAACCAATTTCAACTGCCATTGAATACTATTCTTCCTATTACTAAAATTAATTTGTTACTTATTCATTATTCCATTCAACCTTTGGCAATGTCTGAGACTGAAATGTTCTGGCGGATGTCCAAGCTTCCTGTAAAGTACACCTGCTTACATCACAGACGGCTAACAATGATCTCGCTAATAGTTATTGTAAATAAATAAACATCGGACAACATCACACAAATCAATCTAGTCCCAATGTAAGGTCTAGAAGGCTTGTGTTATGATACTAGACAACTATATGTACAGTAAGCTGCAGAGAAACCTGACCCCTCCGCCATATTAATCACTATAGCAGGTGGGTCAGGTTTCTCTGCAGCTTACTGTACATACTTATACTTTTTCATGACCCTGGAGTAGAACTTTCCCAAATGATTTCTCAGCATTGCATTGAATATCAAACTCTTGTGTAGTTTCTCTTAATTCTAATCCTCCCCTTGATTTAGAAGTAAGAAAAAAATTAAAAATATATCCCAAATATATTTATTCATATTTAACCCTGTCATTTCAATAGGTCAATGGAATGAATCATAGATTGATATCAACTGCTTGGTCAGTTGGTCACTATTGCAACACACACAACTACTTATTGCAAATATTTGAATTAAAGAACACTATCTTATGTCTTAAAAGTTTTATTAGAGTTACCCATATTAATATTGGTTTTAGTAGTTTAAGATGGATTGGGCTTATAAAACTATAATATTATTTAGAAATACTATTGAATAAATTAAAAGTTAAAATTAATTTCACCCTAACAAGTCATCTTCTCTCTCCAAAACTCAACATAGATG
The DNA here is from genome assembly GCA_947623375.1 of Apotomis capreana. Taxonomy (NCBI): domain Eukaryota; kingdom Metazoa; phylum Arthropoda; class Insecta; order Lepidoptera; family Tortricidae; genus Apotomis; species Apotomis capreana. The sequence continues at coordinate 7,405,982 of OX392516.1, forward strand.
TAATTTTTTTATGACAATTTATTGTACTTATTTGTAATGTATCCACTTTATTGAATAAATTAAATGCTTTTTAAACATAGATGTAGGACTGATGACAGTGCAGTAATAAAAATACTGTATTTACCTAAACATGAAATTAAATGAAAATGATTTAATTGAATGTCCATTCATACCTATTTAGCTTTATATTCACGCTAGCTGCGCCCCGTTGTGTTACCCGCTCATCCCATTGGAACACTACATTTTATCAGAATAAAAAGTAGCCATGTGTTAATTCAGGGTGTCAGCTGCCTCCCTACAAAATTTTATCAAAATTGGTCCCGGCGTTTGACTGTTAACAACCTATAATCATGTTCGGATGTCCACCTATTCCTGTACCAATATTAGTTAAAATCCATCCAGCTATGTGACGAGCGGACAAATATTTTTGCCATCAGATGGCGCTGTATGGCTGGCGCCGCACTCCTGACTTAATTATCCCTCTCCATGGGAAACTGATTTTCAATATAATTTAAAAATAACATAGATGAACATGTAAAATCTTGCAACAAAAAATACAACTGATGCTTTGAAAGGATTTGATGCTGATTTTCAGTGTTCTTACTAAGAACCTCCTCCTTTCTTGAAGTTGGTTAGAAATTATGTAAAACCTAGTTAGTGAGAAACCAACTGCTAAACAATTCTTTGTGACCTTCATTTTGATTTTGAATGTTTTATTATTTTATTACACTTTACTTCCCATAGTGAATGCAGGTCCATTTTGTTTATATGTGCTTAGCTGCAGTGTAGAAATATGACGTTTGTGAACAAAAACTTGCATGTGTGTAATTTGGCAACTCATCCTTTTGTCTCAAGCATCTTTATGTTTAAAATAAGTGCCAGATGACTGGGCTGAAATGCTTAAGAGGTTATATACACTTTTCGTTCGTTTCGTTTCGTTCTCGACTGTTTCCTCGTCCATAAACTTAACCAATCGTAACCAAATTTTGGCAACTGAATAAGATTTATTTTTTGTGGTGGACCATTTTTGATTTCTTCGCTAATTATTAAACAATTTGTGTACTAGGTGTCTGGTTTCGAAATTTCGATCCAAACAGACGCCAAGTACACAAATTCGAGTCATGAACGAAACCTCAATTTCTTCAACCAGGTGACGTAAACGGACGGTAAGGAAAGATGGGCAGTTGTATTTACTCTTAACCCTAGCTACCTTCTTTGAAATAAAAGAACACAAACTTTGAGCCTTAGCACACTGGCGATTTACGGACGAGTTTAGAAGTGAAGCGAGGCTCTTAAAGATCAGAAACATTCATTTTTTTAATTGTTCTAGCAATCGCCATACTAATCTGTTAGGTACACTTTACATACTTGTTTATTCACAAGTCGATTTGAATTTAATTAATATGTGACGAGCCATGTGATAATATGCAAATTAAGTTTGTATCAATGTCTTCATTAATACACTATTGCTAAAAAATTCAAAGACTATATTAAATATCACCTGCTGACAGCCTAAAATTTCTGTTGCTGCGCTTCAAAACCTTGTATCTAGTTAGTAAATTGATACAGAGTTACGAGCTTTGTTTCATGTACGTATTTGTTATTTAGTGAGTTTTGCTTGTCAACAGACAAATCTGAGACAATCAACACAAAAGGACCTAGTGCCATGCTAAGCAAAGCTTTAACATATTGACGCTTCATCAGTGAGCGATTCGCTGACCGCGGAGCTGTACCGTTAGCTGTCCCTGTTGAAGGACTCCATAATAATTCGAAACATGTAAACATGTTCCTGCCATTTTTTTTTCACAACTATAGTTCATTATTTATTCAAAAGGGTTTTTTTTACATGTCTTTGAAACAGTTTATAATATTTATTAGAGATGTCTTAGAATCACAAATCAATTCACTAATATTAATATTAGGAAGTCATGAATACTAGTAGCTCTGATTCGAAATGTTTCTGATTCGAGAATTTGTATTTTTTTACGTTTTCAACCCAACGTCGGTTGAGAAATGCAACCTCTAGGCGAGGGCAGTTAGAAATCCGGACAAAGAGTGTTTGGCCAAGCTGAAACAGAAACACTTCACTCGCTCGGACAGTTAGTAGGTTCTTAATTTAGGAAAGTTTGAGATGTAAACAAAATAATTCAATTCATATTTAGTAACAACATTATCCAATATTATTATCAATAATTAAATTAAGACACTTCCATGACCATGAATGCGAATGGCAATGACATCACTGAACTTTAAATGTAAATAGACTGTCAATTATCTGATATCTGGTTATAATTGGCTGTTTGTAGTTAAGTCATAAGGACGCAATTATAAAGAAATAATACTTTCTCAGAAGTTTCTCAGAACTTTGTATCATATTCACTCTCTTTGCCAAGACAACTTGATTTGCCGTTTAATATTTGGCTCTGTTCCATATCGCCCTAGCATGAAATAACTAAATATTGAGGGACAGTCTTACACAAATCGACCTAGTCCCAAACTAAGCAAAGCTTGTACTATGGGTATTGGGTACTAGATGACGATGTACATTGTACATAATATTTAAATAAATATGTGGATAACATCCATGACCCACGAATAAATATTCGAGTTCATCTCATGACATAAAATAAAATCACACAAGAACAAAATAAAAAATCCCTTGCCAGGAGTCGAATCCAGGACCGCCGGCTCTGGCAGATTCAATCATTAGTTATGGACTTATTGCATATGGGCGAACTTTCAAAACATATTTAAATCGAATTTATAAGTTACAACTTAGATTAATTAAAAATATTGTAGATAAAAAAACAAAGCAAAACTGTAAAGGAAAATACCATATACTGTTTAAAAAATGTAACGTACTACCTGTCCATGTTAAATTTAACTATTTATTAGCTGTAGACCAATTTAAATGCCCAAAATATAAGATAAGAAAAATGTACAATCGTAATCTTAGATCAACATCGTCGCGTAAAAAGTTTGTTGAACCCAGATCACTTAATAACTACTACGGACAAAGGACAAGAGGGTACCTGATACCGCGCATTTACAATACATTAATATCAGAGGATGAGTGTGAAACGATAAATGTATTCAAATCTAAAGTAAAGGCGTGTTTGATGGATACCTTTCTTAAAGAAAATGAAAGTAGGTAGTTAGTTGAGTAATTAGGGTAGGCATCCGTAAATTCGTTGTTATAATAACTGTCACTATTAGTTAACGTAGATTATGTAGTTGTAGTGAAACTGTTTGTATTAAATACTTAAAATAGTAAGAGTAGGTATAACAATAAATAAATATCATAGCAGTATAAATTATAGTAGGTAATGTATAAAGAGTGCGGTCTTCGCCAACAAACTGCATTGCAGTTTGGCGAAACATAAAATGTACCATTTTTGTAATTTTCTTTAGCATAATAAATTAAAAAAAAAAAAAAAAAAAAATAGGCAGCTGCACTACAAACTGCGCCAACCGCATCGTCATTGATTACCTATTCTTAACCAACATTGCCTTCTACAAGATTACGAGTATTAGCAAATCCATTGGTCGGTCCGAATGAGGGCGCGGCACCAGAAAGAGTTTTAATCCGCTTGTAACGAAACGGCTACCGCTTCGGCGGCAAGCAGCTGCCTATGAGTGAGCGAGACAAATGGCGAAAGGTCCGGGTACGGTGTACCGCTCATTCGTATGGCCGCCGAGTTTGGGCCGTAAGACGGGCTGATGTTGTGCCGTTGTCGAGCCACTCAGGCAAAGTCGTTGCCAGTTGCCTTGGCTGTACAATCATAGGGAGACGGGTCAGGATTGGATGCAGTTGGGTGAAAATGCTCGCGATCCCATGACGCCCCCATTAACAGCAGGTGCGGGAAATGCTGGAGTGTTTCTTTAGTGGGTAGGCTCCTCCCCTCCCTCCCGCTAGGAAAGAGATCGGGAGGTTGGAGTCCCACATAACCCTAAGCGGGCCAGATTTTCCCAAGCCGGGGTATGCGTATGGTGTTACAGGTGTCTATGGGCGACGGTAATCGCTTTCCATCAGGCGATACGTTAGTTCGTTTGCCCCCTATGATATGACATAAAAAAAAGCATTTTCACTCCGAAAAAAAGGGTTGGGTGAAGTTGTAACTAGGGATCCTACTCTCAAATTCGAGATTTGCAAATCGTATCATGCCTGTCTTGCTCTTGATCGAACATGGAACAAAGAGCTTTGGGATATAGTCTGAGCCTTATTAGTCCGGAAGCCACGGACACACAGACAATATTATAGTTACGATACAAAGATCAAACACACTGAAAAAAATTCCACATTTTACCGGATTTGAATCGATATCTCTTGGCATGCCGGGGCGAGTGCTCTTCCGATTGAGCTAAAATTCATCAATCTCTTCGCCCGCCTTCGACCGACTTCGTCTGCGTAGAATTGGTACTTCTCCAAAAGGGGTGGAAGTTTGTATCGGTAACCAATAACCGCAAAATTAATTTAGAGGAACTTGGGACGGTGATACATTCAGTTCCGGGAAGAAGTTAGGATAGTTTTGATCCCGGCACTTCTTCTTGTGTTCTTTCTGGGACTGAAAGTATCACCATCAGAAATCTAAATTAATTCTGCGGTTATTGGTTACTGATACAAATTTCCACCCCGTTTTTCACACCCTTAAGGAACGACTTTCGGGATAAAAATAATCCTGCCCTTTCTCGGGACTCAAATCTCCGTCCCAAATATAGTTAAAATCTATTCGGTGGTTTAAGCGTGAGGTGACACACTTTCGCATTTATAATATTAGTATAGATTCTATTGTGTGCCAACATTTAAATTAATAGTTCTCGTTTTCTCTTTCAGATACCTCAGGATATATGGGCTCAAATTTGGAAAGGAAGACCACATCGCCCTCATAAAATTGGCCTATGAGCTGGTGCTTATACCGGACTTGGAGCCCTGTAAAGTGCACAAGTTTGCCACGTTGTTTCTCATGCTTACAAAGTAAGTATATTTTTTTTTATGTTACTACAGTATGTGCCGTCTGTGTCCACTTAGATGTTTTTTCTTTTGAAACCACTCGAAGAGAAAGGAGTTGGAAATATCCTTAAAGATACAATTCCAAACGACTCGCAGATTTTTTTACCTGATTCTGAACTGGTCTGTTTGGTGTCTCCTTACCAGTAAACGAAAAAGATAGAGGGGCGTAAACTTCCAAATGGGAATACCGTCAGCGTCAGACGTTGTGCACTCTGCCATTACGCCGCACAAAAAAAAACTACTATTGACTCCAGCCCTAAAGGCGTTAGATATAGATTGACGAGCGTTGTGCGCAACGCACGCGATAAGCGAACATTCACTTTTGGAGCGCCGTAAATCGATGGCCTGTAATTCGCTATCTATCTCTCACGCGATGATGCGTGGCTATCGTGAACATCAAAAGACAGGGAATTCTGTACTCGTACTATTCATCTATTCTGCGTCTGCGGTCACTTAAACAGCGAAATGGCGGACGATTCCGACCTAGATTACCTACCAAATGGAATCGTTTTTTAAGATTCGGGATTACCTCATGTCATGGACCCGCAGCACACTCGCTACCTTTCCACAATTTAAATAGTTTACTATATTCACATTGCTTAAGTGTTTGATTAATTTTAGGAAGAAGCATTTAGTGTCGCCTGAAGAGCTAACCCTACCGTGGCGCCCCCTATACGATGTTGGCAAGAAGATATTCGCGAAGAGTGCAACAACTATCGGCTTGTACCATTACCTCACGTAAGTGCCTCTATATATTTTTTTACACGATTAAAATGTTGGTATGATGAGATTTCATATACCTACCTAGAACATCATGACAAAGATTTTTTTTATTTAGTTACAAATACCAACACGTCCTTAATAGTACCGACACAGAAACTATTTCAGTCTTTTCCGTGTAAAACACATTAAATTATAGTAGGACCCAAAAACAACGTACCGATATAAACATAAACTCTACCTACACCCTACACTAGTAGTAGAGTTGCTAAGCCGCGAAATTGTGCGCATCGGGTTACAAGCATGAAATTTCTACCACACATAGAGCGTTCCGCGGTGATTATTTTCAGATGTGGAGGGAAGTCAGATTCGTCCCCTGTGTGGTGGGAGAGCGGGGTAAAGAGGACCAAGTACTGCTCTTTTTCTTTTTTTTATTACTGATCAGTTAAGGCTATTAGGGCTGGTGCGACATCGGTTTCGTGTAAAATAGATATCAGTTATTAATTTTTTATATTATTTAAGAATAGATCCATATAAAAATTTGGGTTTATTGCCGATAAGGTAAAAATCACAACAAGTTTTTTTTATTCAGAACGATAAATTAGTTATCTATCCTGAATATTTACAATTTAAAAAAATATTACTAAGCAGCAAATTTAATCTTGTTTTTAAAAATGTATACATATTGGGCACATCTGATACAAAAAGAACCTTGAAAAAAAATGTTGATGTTAAGCTTAGCCTGCGTGTTCTAGTACATTTTGTATTTATTTGGTTTATTGTAAATCTCCGAGTGATGGAAGAGCGGGTCGTTCCGATACAAGCAAACTGTGCTTAATGGAATGTCCCAACACTTCATGTTGTAACACAAACTTTTAAAGTTAATAAATATTTTTGATTTTGATTTTTGATTTTTTTGATTTTGCTAAGTCGCGAAATTGTGATACAACCGCGAAATTTCTACCACAGATACAAAAAGAACCTTGAAAAAAAATGTTGATGTTAAGCTTAGCCTGCGTGTTCTAGTACATTTTGTATTTATTTGGTTTATTGTAAATCTCCGAGTGATGGAAGAGCGGGTCGTTCCGATACAAGCAAACTGTGCTTAATGGAATGTCCCAACACTTCATGTTGTAACACAAACTTTTAAAGTTAATAAATATTTTTGATTTTGATTTTGATTTTTGATTTTTTTGATTTTGCTAAGTCGCGAAATTGTGATACAACCGCGAAATTTCTACCACAGATACAAAAAGAACCTTGAAAAAAAATGTTGATGTTAAGCTTAGCCTGCGTGTTCTAGTACATTTTGTATTTATTTGGTTTATTGTAAATCTCCGAGTGATGGAAGAGCGGGTCGTTCCGATACAAGCAAACTGTGCTTAATGGAATGTCCCAACACTTCATGTTGTAACACAAACTTTTAAACTTAATAAATATTTTTGATTTTGATTTTGATTTTTGATTTTTTTGATTTTGCTAAGTCGCGAAATTGTGATACAACCACGAAATTTCTACCACAGGTAGAGTTATTCTGCGGTGATTATTTTCAGATGTGGAGGGAAGTCAGATTCGTCCCCTGTGCGACGGGAAAGCGGGGTGAATAGGACAAGGGAGTCCTCTCTTTCTTTTTATATTACTGATCAGATAACGCTACTAGGACTTGTGTGGTGTCGTTTTCGTGTAAAACAGATTATCAGCAATTAATTTTTCATGTTATTTATTCATAGTACCATATAAAAATATGGTTGTATTTCCGAAATTGTAAAAATCACAACAAGTTTTTTTTTATTCAGGGAGATAAATTAGTTATATTTCCTGAATATTTACAACTAACAAAAATATTGCAAAATAGCAAATTTAATCTAGTTTCTAAAAATATATACATATGGGCACTCTTCATACAAACAGTAACTTAAATAAATTGTTGATGTTGAGATTAGCCCGTGTGCTCGTGATACATTAGCAAAAAAATATTTTGTTTTAATTACATTAATTTGTTTTTCTAGGACGTATATAGTAAATATTATATGTAAAAGCATGTAAATAATCATTATTTAATGTATTTAATGATATTTACGTTGGTTACGTCGACGTAAAGATATATTTTAAGCTACTGTTTGTATGAGAAATGCCCAACACGCATATATTTTTAGAAACTAGATTAATTGAGCTTTTTGAAATACTAATAATAATTTGAAAATGTTCACGAGATTGAACTAATTTACCACACTGAATAATAAAATGTGTTGTGATTTTTACCTTTTCGGCCATACACCCATATTTTTATATAGAACTATACAAAAATAACATAAAAAATTAATAACTGATATCTATCTGAGAAACGATACCAAACACGTCCTGGTAGACTTAACTGACCAGCAATAAAGAAAGAAAAGAGGGATACTTGGCCGTATTCACTCCGCTCTCGCCTCACAGGGGACGAATGTGACTTCCCTCCACATCTGAAAATAATCACCGTGGAACACTCTAATTGTGGTAGAAATTTCATGCTTGTAACCCGATGCGCACAATTATGTTAGAAAACAGCGGACTAACAACTCTACTATAGATATCTCGCTCGCACTTGCTGTTTCATCTAATGGGCTAGTGGTAGGTCCGATTTTATTTGCACGTTGAATTTGGCCTTATAAAACAAGCCGGTACCGTAAAACTACCCAAATATAGTCCAATCATCTATGGTCCAAAACAACTCGTTAATTTCTCGTAGTGATTTTATACATTTCTATTTAAATTTGTTTAATGAAGTTATAACTGTCATATAATGAGCAATTTTCGAATTGAGTTGCATATTAATTTTGTGGACTGGACTGTAGCTGGGTAGTTCTACAGTTCCTGGATTAAATTTCCTCTCGCGAATACCCCCTTTGTGGGGAATATTCCCAGGAACGGTAAGCATAACACAAGTACAATCGGCTGCAAAGAAAGGCAACCTCACGCTCTACAGAGGTAATTGTAATGGTTAGACAAGGCATACCTCTTTCATTAGCTGATTGTACCTATCATTGATTATCACCAAATGGACATATTGTATCAATGGCAGCCAACGGAGTATACAAACCTTCTGCCACCATTTACATTTGGTCAAACTTTACCCGTTCGATTGTTTAATTAAGAATAGCTAATACACGATTAAACGATACGATACGTCATGTCGTGAATTTCTACGATACGTGTGGCACATTTCCACGATACAAGTTCAGAACGCCAAACAACATCGCAACGCGCCACGATAAGAAATCGTATCGTATTTTTGTGTTATGGCTCTGAACCCAATACAATTGAATATGAAATGCCGCATAGTACTTAGTGCGTGCATCCGTCAATTAGGTACTCGAATATACCCTTTCAGATTATGCACAACATATAGATTGGCTGACGTTGTGTGGTCTGTAATTTAGGTAGTAGATAAGTAAATTTTAACGAAGTTAGTTTAGCTGTCATTTATCTATTGTTCACGACGTAATTAGTGTCTGTTTTATAGAACCTGTATGTACCAATTGTATAAAGGTTCTTTTTATCAATAAATATAAATAAATCTGCCCATTATAATGACTTCATCTATGTCTAGGCCTAATCGTTCTGGGAAAGGAGGCGGTATGCTCGATATGATACGCAAGTTCATATCGGGCAACGGGCTCCACGACGCTCTAAACATGTTCGGACTAGCGAGGGCCGACGAAAACGAGTTGCCGACGTAAACACACTTACAATCTGGGATTCGCTTTTGTCACAGTATATATATCTAGAGCAGTATAGTAAAATATGTATAAACGCTCGAACGAGCACTCGCACAAACCAGGATGCCATCGATGTGTAACAAAAATCCGTGACTTTTGTCGAGTGTCGTATCAGACGAGTGTCAGCGAGAGTTCTAAAATTTCTAGTTGATATACTGCTACAGTTCATATATTTACTGTGCTTTTGTCATTCATTTTGGTGGCAGTCAGTCATTCCTCACGGTCGAATGTCATTTGTTTACACTGTAATTTAATTATCTACACTGAAGTATAGGTCTACTATTTAAGTCAGATGTCGTTCATATCGTGCTAGAAGGTGGCGTGATGGTAGTCACCAAGCTAGCATTCCATATTCGTACCGTGTACGACATTTGAGTTAATGGTAGATCTGTAGAGTGCGTTTCATCTCAATTAACTCCCTGAATTGAAGTGAAATGCACCACCTTTGTCAGCGGACTAAGCGTGGATTGGATCCTTATGGAATATCATTTATTCTGAAAATAAATGGCAATACTTCGGTTTTTTTTGTCAAGTATCAGATGCTAAAGTATAAGTTTTGCGTCTAACGTAAAAAACGTCTCGAGCGCGTCTCTGATAATGTTATTCATACAGGATATGCAAATGGAATCTAGACGTTTTTTTGCGTTAGAAGCAAACGTAAGCCTCAGAATAAATGTTGTTCTAAAATCGTATACTGGCTTAGGCACGTAATGTGATGCTAATGCATGAGAATGCTCTGTCGCGAGGAGGATTTTCAAAGCAAGCATTACTTTGCGCTGCGTAGACTTAGGTCTTTAGTGTGGACGATTTAAACACGTGGATGGCTTAATATACATTTATTTTATGTGCATATTGACACTCGAAATAATGATAATGAGTTAATAAGTTTAATAATAATAACCCAATAGGTCTGAAATGAATAATTCCGAAAAGTCGCTATTTATAAAAAAAGTTGTTATCGGCTAAACCTACTTAAATCTACTACAATAAAATCTACTTAAATAATATATTTTTTTTAAAGGTTATTACAGTCCGACAAGAATGTCTAGAAATTAAATTGTGGCAGTACTGTAGTGAAGTGCCGTTTTCATAGATCACTACATAGTATAAAACAAAGTCGCTTTCTCTGTCCCTATGTCCCTTTGTATGCTTAAATCTTTAAAACTACGCAACGGATTTTGATGCGGTTTTTTTTAATAGATAAGTGATTCAGAGGAAGGTTTATATGTATAATACATGCATAATTTATCAGTATTGCACCCGTGCGAAGCCGGGGCGGGTCGCTAGTTGATTATAAAAGGGACGACACTACAGTATTGCCACTTTTTAATTTCTACTACTTTGTGTCGTACTGTATTAATGTTACTACATTATACTGCATTAGAGAACCAATAATACCTATAGAGTAACCAATAATATAGACGTTTTGAAATTACCGATGGAAAGGTGATAATCAGTAATTCGTTTCTCATTAGTTAAACGATCCAACCCTATCGGATCATTTAATTTTCACTGATGATTTCATATGACACTTTCGGTTCTCTTTTATTCAGATGAGTGTTAGAGGGAAAGATGCAAAACATGAAACGTACATACATTGGATCGTCTGGTGGTTCCCTTAATGCACGTGTCTAATTTAATTGCGGCAATCATTTGAATAGCAAATGTTCATACAATATTTGTTCCTTAAGCTATCCCCGTGAATCTAATTTAAGGGCAGAGGTCGCTAATGTACATGTGACTTATGTAACTTTACATCAGGGCTGTCTGCTATATTGCCCGTTGAAGTTAAATTAGCGCCACATTTGTATGCGACGCCAAAGATATGAGGCGCAGACTTAACTTCACCGGACAATACCTTCAGTGGAGCCTGATTGGTGGTACCGTGGTGGTAGCATGCATGTCGACGATTATTGGCACGATTTATGTTTAATTTATCGATTTTATTTCAGATCTTTGGAAGGCTCTTACATGTCTATGGTGAAATGCGCACGGCCGTAAGTATAAAATCGAGTATATTTTACTAGAAAGAAACAAAGATAATATTAATGGGAGATTTGACATTTGTGTAAAGTTTTTTGTAATTGGATATGACAATTTTTCAGCATCGTGCAGTTACTTTCATTCTAAAGATGCGACTTTGCTACGTTGAAAATGGAACTTAATTTTTTTCGTACTTTCATATTGCGTAGAAGATGGCATCTCGTCAAAACTAAATGATAAAAATAATGATAAAAATGATAAAAAAATATTATTATTACCTACTCGATTTAATGTATTAGTTAAAAACGTTTGGATACGCCAACTCTTTGATGTAATTATTATTATTACACATGTGTTTTTTTTTTCACAATTCTAGGTACTTCGAGCTCAGCGCGACCAAAGAGATGCTAGAGGAGTTTCTCCCACAAATACAACCCTGGTCGACTGACACCCACATGCTGGGTCAAATGACCGTGTTTCTTCCCGTGGGGTTATTCCCACAACACGCACCTTATGGCCATGAGCTGTGGTTCGACCAGATCATGGTCTTGTGGGACACGTGCTACAACTCACCTTGTGGCATCTCGGTGAGTCTATACTTATATCCTTCATGACAGTTAGGTGATCGGTCAAATGACCGTGTTCCTTCCCGTAGGGTTATTCCCACAACACGCACCTTATGGTCATGAGCTGTGGTTCGACCAGATCATGGTCTTGTGGGGCACGTGCTTCAACTCGCCCTGTGGCATCTCGGTGAGTCTATACTTCTATCCTTCATGACAGTTGGGTGATCGGTCAAATGACGCTGTTCCTGTCCGTGGGGTTATTCCCACAACACGCACCTTATGGTCCTGAGCTGTGGTTCGACCAGATCATGGTCTTCTGGGACACGTGATACAACTCGCCCTGTGGCATCTCGGTGAGTCTATACTTCTATCATTCATGACAGTTGGGTGATCGGTCAAATGACGCTGTTCCTGTCCGTGTGGTTGTTCCCACAACACGCAGCTTATAGTCATGAGCTGTTGTTTGACTAATGGGGTTATGGAACACGTTTTACTCCTCGTGAGTACACCTCAACCTTATGATCATACCCCGGGGTTTTGGGTGCAGTCAAATCATTCCGGCACCTAAAACCCCGGTAGACTGTTGGTCACGTCAGTTCACACGGTCATCTGACCCATCAGGGTCAGATGACCGTGTGAACTGACGTGAGAAATTTTATCAGCTCGATTGAAGATACTGCAGATACTCATACATCTCAAGTTATTATTTTTATGGTAAATTCAAAAAGCGTTATCAGTCGTTAAGAAAACAGCAATATCACCCGAATCCCATGCTGAGTGATCACAGACTGTTGAGTTTCTTTCGGCTTTCTTCTCAACAGCGGTCTCCTCTTGTGAAATGCAGTCGATTTTGATTTATTTTGATTTAAAAACCCTAAATGTCTATAAATAAAACAATGCATTCCTATATTAAGCGGATGCTATTGTGTTTTCGTTTGCCAAAACCGAAATGTGGCTCGACTCCAATAGGCAATCCGATGCTGACCTACCTATTATATTGAAAGGCCACCAGAATATTTAAGCAACAATTTCAACGTCATTTTGAGCCATCTTGTCTACATATTTGTATCTTCATTCACTTAACAGTCATGCTCTTGTCAGTGGAATCGCCAATAGCTATTACCATAGCTCGGCTAATCATCGCAAAACAAGAATTAAGATAAAATCGAATGGAAATGCTTACAGAGTTTTGGCAAATTTTGGGTTATATTTAGCCAAAAGTTTCCATTATCTTTTTTCTTAATTCTTGAATCACTTAAATAAATAAAAAACACCCAAGACATACAAACAGATACCTTTTAATATGTGAAAGGATTTTCATTTTGTGAATCCCCAACTAAAATGAAATAAAGGAATTAAAAATAATGCCACACAAATTAAGAACAAATTGAATTAATCATGAAAGTCTTCATCATATGGGAATAGTTAAAAAAGTCAGCTCATAATGGCAGAATTTGAATTTGTGTAGAAAGTTTATTGACGTTGAAGACCACTTTACTCCACTTTGCTGCGCAAAATAAATGCTACTGATATATGTCTGCATTGCCTGCGTGCTAACCTTACCGTCCGACTGGTCTTAGCTGCGAACGGGGCGGCGGGTGGTACGGCGTGGAAACAAATCACAGGAACAAATTGAGAGGCAACCGCGCGAGACGGCTCGTGGCATCCTTCGTATATAGCTATGATTTTGTTTTTACCACTCACCGCTGCCGCTGGTCGCGCGTACTCGTGACCGAGCCAAAATTACAAAATCACTATCTCTAGAGTCTAGTGAAACATTATTCATTTTGTCTAGTCTAGACTATACTCTTACTTGTTTGTCAGTCCGTGTATCTGCCGAGATACTTGATTTAACTTAAAGAAGAATTAAAGTGTCAATTTGAAATTCAGATTTTTCTTCCAGGACTTGATGACCATGTTCTCGGGTCTGGCCAAACGGAACCCGGGTACTGTAGACTGGACACCCTATGTGCCCAAAATGTTCACGAGGTTCCTGCATGCCCTAAACTTGCCCGTTAACTACAAGGACATGCAGTATTCTAAGAACCATTCGCTCGGTAAGTTGAAAAATGTTCTAAATGCTTCCTTAGGACTTTAGGTGTGAGAGAGTCGCAAGGTATAATAAGGTAAATTTATCCAGGAACTGCCCTAGAATCCTGTCTCAATAATATAACTTATCTTGTGTTTTAGTGGTGATTGCATCTTATTATGATAGGGTGACTGTTCTACAGCATTAGGAAAAAAATGCTTAATAGATGCACGATGCATGATGTTACGTCTTAAAGACTAAGAAATATATACAATAATAATAAGCACAAGTGCTCTAACAACACTGTTCCCTAACACTAAATACCACTGATACGACCAAGGATGGATCCAAGGGGCATCGTGCTCATTGCGGTTTTGACCTAGGCACTTTCTTGATCACTGACGCCGTTTCGACATAGTCCTCAAAGGAAACCGCCTATGTGAACCCACCTGCACTAACATGAAGCCTAGATCTGCCCTTAGGTTCGAAACCGGTTTAGACTGGGAGATCGCAATGATTTTCATTTATGCCGAGATGATCGTAACACCATTGTACAGTTGTTATAACATTAGCGTGTGGTTTTCCGTAGAATCCTTGCCTTTTATCCCTGACGTTGACGTTGAGCTCGAGTCCGGATTGATCGAAGTGCTACAGCTATTTGTAACCTCGTCAGGTATCCCTTTCGGCATGAAATGTGAAGGGTCCAGGGGAAAAACGAGAGAGACGACTTAATAAGGGTTTTTTTCTCATCGACTAGCGCCAGGCGCTCATGGTCTAATAGTTTCATTGCGATTTAACAACGTTATTTACTACGTTGTTCAGCGTTGTGAAACAGGGGATGTGGCTTATTTTAGAACATGGTCAGAAATGTAGCCTTTTGTGTATGGTTACTTCACTGGAAGCGCGATAATCTAGAGAAGGCTCTTATCGCGAAGCAAGCCACAGTCAAAATAGTTTCTACCTTCTGTCCCGCCTTTTTTTGTCAAACA
This sequence comes from Apotomis capreana, assembly GCA_947623375.1. Taxonomy (NCBI): domain Eukaryota; kingdom Metazoa; phylum Arthropoda; class Insecta; order Lepidoptera; family Tortricidae; genus Apotomis; species Apotomis capreana. The sequence continues at coordinate 7,421,041 of OX392516.1, forward strand.
GAAATTTTGAAATCATATTGAGATTCAAGCCTATGATACGACATTACAATATTTTACTTCAAGCGGCAATGTCCCAGCAAACGGAACACATAAAGTACAGTAAATGAGTAAGGACAGCCAAAATCCAATTAATTCTTTCTTTCTTTCACTTCAATCATTGATAGGTTTGTAATATTATTAATATTCGAATTAAGGCTGATAAAGATGGCCCCTAAGCTTGAAATCTTCCTTCATGGAAACCATGTAATACACACCACTAACCACTAGGCCGTTTCATTCACTCATGTCTTCAACAATTTCAAATTTACTCTTACTCAGATGGCCAAAGTCAGATTCTCGCTCGATAAGCTGTACGAAAATACGTATAAGTTGTCTTCGGGTTTTTCCCATGGGCCCTTCGAATACATCTAATATGTGTTACCTCATTGCTAGCGAACGGATACCCTGCTAAATTTCCGCATGAAATATTGTGTTCTTGTCGCAAGTCGGTTTCTGAAGTACTCTATGGCTTCTTTAAATAACAGCGAAAAACGTGAGACTTAAACTTTATTTAGATTACGAAACGGTTTCCTGCCTTGTTAAACTTGAATATAAATAAAAGTATAAGAAATAGCCTTTTTTATACAGATGTGTACAGAATTCATACGTGACTTATGTTACATTTCTAATATGATATAAGTTACTACAATATACAAGAAGGGCCTTTCTCGAGTCTTATACTTTAACTATTCAACTTGTTTCAATCTATCCGTAGCTAGGTTGCATTCTTCTAGAACATAAATATATATATACACAGGAACGAAAACGACAGCCTTTCCTGTTACTTTCCGAATCTCTCATAATTGCGATCAACATTCCGTACATACGAGACCAACAACGATTTGTTTTTGCACGTTTTCGATGTGAGTTGACTGAAAGTAACAGCAAAGTAACCCTCGTTTCACCCCACTCGGTATGGTACCGAATAGGTTTTAGTTATCCCTGTATAATACGGTAGAACTTCATACCAAAATGTATAACTTTACTAGAAATTGTATAGCAGTCCCAGGATTTTTTTTATGGGTAGTGATAATATAGGTAAATTTTTGAGAATATAGAGTCGTTTTTAACAGCGGTGCTCACGGATAAAAACCCCTTAAAACACAAATTATTATTACCATGTTACAAACTTCAGAAATCGACCCCTCCCCCCCGCCTAAATCCTTGAATGTTGTCGCTTTTAAAGCAAAACAATAATGCCAAGTGCCGTTTCAGACATGAAAGACGTCGCTTCCTGGATCGTGTGGACTATAAACCCTGACGGTTTGGTCCTGAAGCATCTCCGTTGCTTTGTGGGGGCGGTGGAGAGTTACCTCCACAGCGCTAACTCGGGCCGATGGTCATATCGCATGAGGGACCTACTTAGGAAACTGGCGAGAGAATTTCTGAACCGGTACGCAATTTCTAAGTGCAAAACTATTATTTTACTGGAAGAATAATATTTAAATTTTCAATTTATTCGTTGTGACAGGCATCATATCAACGAGTTTTGTTGCTAAAATAATTCAATTTTAATAAAATTATTTTTAACAACATTATATTATATCCGATCTCCGCCGAGTTGGAGAATGTTTTTGATTCTTCAAGCCTCGTTATATCTTTTGCCTGTGACCACCACAAAGGACAAACCTATTACTTATGTAACGCAATTAATATTTTTGATACATAATAATCCTAATAACTGAAACATTCATGAGACTTCTCTAATAATTATATACTGGCTTAAACTCTCGTAAAAATTTACAGAAACATGATTCGAATCAGTCAAATCAATCATCACCATATGCATTCGAATCATGTCGGGCTGTTTTTGTAAATTCTTACGTAAGTTCCAGCCGTTTATAATAATAACTTTAGGTATACATTATTGTTCCTGTTAACAGGGTACGTCGTGAACGCGAAAAGCGTTACAAAAATAGCTGGGAGAACAAAACTCCTGACGCGTATAAACTCCGCGACGAGGACATCACAGAGTTCGTCAACATCACCCTCGAGCCCACCCTCCAAGCCGTCTACAGTCGCTCAGGGTCCCTCGACATCTCCATCGCTTTACAGAACCTCGCTACACTCAGACCAGCCGTAGTAGTCCCACCTTTGTTGGAGAGACTTAGGACATCATTGACGTCCCTAACGGAGCCTCATAGGGTCACCGCTGCGATGTCGGCAGTCGCCGCTGTCGCCAGACCGATGCTCCGAGGCGCAGATGGGGATTATCCTGAAGGACCGACCCATGTCGTCCCATTCCTCATGGCTGTCCTACCCGGTCTCGACCCTAATGATATAAAGAAGACTCTAGTGAGTCTGCACTTCATACTAATCTTCAGTTGGATGGTGCCGTTTATCGACTGTAGCTCCGCTCACGAGCACTGGCCTGATCTGACAGAGGAAGAACTATTGACGTGTGAATCTACCGCACAATTTGAGGACTTCGTAATAGTGTTCCTTGATAGATTGTTCTCGATTATTGACTCCAGTGTCATGGAGCATGTGCGTTTAGACACTAAAGAGTCTGACTGCGTTCGCAGCAAAACTGACGCAGTAATGGAAACTGCTATATCTTCAGCTGCCACGGCGGTCCTAATGCAATGCTCCCCGAAAATATTCAAGGAAGCCTTGAGAAAGTTCAAATCATTCGCGTTGGATTCCACTTATGAGACGAACGTCTCTGGGAGTATGATCGGAGTACTACTAAAGGTATTCGCTCGAATCGATTCCGAATCGACTTTGGCGGCTTTCGTGCCTAAACTCTGCGAAGACTTGAATGAGATATTATCAACAGAAGAAGCAATTCGCGAGGAGAACCCTCAGAGAGACTTATCGTACAGGCTAGTCCTCCTCATGAACGTAGTAGAATGCGATGGCGTTGTCCTACTGAAATACATGCCAGAAATCATACCTGTATTAGACAGGGCATTGAAGCTCCATGCTAAATACTCTCTAATACGAGCGTGTGAGATCCTAAGCCATGTATTCACGTCTATGTGTTACGTCGATTTGAAAGAATGGAGGAGCTCGCCTAAGGATTACTCCACAGCGCCCGAGAAGTGGCTCCCGATTAGAGATTGGGGTAGAGGATGTTTGCTAAAAGACGCCGAGTTTAAATGGCATGTCCCTAATGAGGAGGAGGCGGCGTGTGCTCAGTCATTAGTGGATAGGTACTTGAAGCCGGAGCTGGCGAGACTGAGGCAGTGGTTGGATGGAGAAAGAGAGATGTGCAGAGAGAGACGGCTGCGGTGTTTCTATGTGATCAACGCTGTGCTGTCGTGCAGCACTTTCATGCCGCCGCCTGATGAACAGCCTGTGACCCTGTAAGTTACATTTACTTTAACCTACCAATATCAAGTTTAGAACCTTTTTTTATGTAACAGATGTGATTGACTTTATAAATCGTAAAACAGAACTAGTAGGTGCCCGCAACTTCGTACTATCAGCTATCCCTGTGCCAAAATTGGTTAAAATTCGCCAAGCCATTTCGGCGTGATGCGAGGACAAAGGAAATTATGAAAACAGATGGCGCCAGCCTGGCATGGCACCCCGCGCCCATACGAAACAAATGACGATCGTGCATCACGCTATTAAGATTTTTCCTGAAATCATGACCCCACTTCGTAGAAAACTGATTTTCATTACAAATCTATAATTTTATAATAGTATTGATGTACGTTTTAATTCCTTCGCCGTGGGGTGACCGGCCTTAGAATTGTCCCCCACCATATCGTCCCGTGGTTGCAGTAGAAGCCTGCTAAGGGAATAATAATAATAATATACCGGGAGATGGGCAGCCGCGTCTTCCAGAGACCCTAAAGAAAAAAACTGCGCGCGCCAACCCGCCTGCCAAGCGTGGCGCGTACGGCAAATCCCCCCTTTATGATGAGTCACACAAATACCAGGCCCCCAGTCTCCGGCAGCTCCGCTATCCTTGGCGCGGGTAGCGGCCAAGGTAATAGCGGAGCAGGGGGTGCTAAGAATCCCCGGACGAAATCCGGCTACCCATCCCCACGACGACTGGCCCTGGTAACACACAATATACGCACAATGAGGACTGATGAAAAGATTTGCGAGTTGGAAGAGGAACTGAGCAGGTTACACTGGGACATTGTGGGATTATGCGAAGTCCGTAGAGGGGGAGGACACCGTAACCCTGAAGTCTGGTAACCTGCTCTACTACCGGGAGGGCGCCCAACAGTCCCAAGGTGGTGTCGGGTTTCTCGTTCACAAGTCCCTCGTTAACAACATCACTACCATCGACAGTGTGTCGAGCAGGGTGGTATACCTAATACTCAGAATATCCAAAAGATATTCGTTGAAGGTCATTCAGGTATACGCACCGACCTCGTCACATTCTGATGAGGAAGTAGAGGCTATGTATGAGGACGTAAGTAGGGCCATACATACTTCCAAAACCTACTTCACTGTTGTTATGGGGGACGTCAATGCAAAGTTGGGCAAGAACAGCGGTGATGAGTTGAGAGTGGGGCAATTTGGATACGGGCAACGGAACCCTAGGGGACAGAGGCTGGCCGACTTTCTAGAGAAAGAGGAACTCTTCATGATGAACTCTTTCTTCCAGAAGCCGCCTCACAGGAAATGGACCTGGATAAGTCCCGATGGTTCCACGAGAAACGAGATTGACTTCATCATGACCGACAAGAAACGGATTTTCAGTGATGTGTCTGTGATCAATAGGGTAAAGACCGGCAGTGATCATCGAATCGTAAGAGGCACACTGAATATCAATGTTAAATTAGAAAGGTCCAGTCTGATGAAGTCTACGCTCCGACCTACTCAGGCCCATATTCAAAACCCCGAGAGCTTTCAACTCGAGATCTCCAACCGCTTCGCTTGTCTGGAGAACTTTGTCTCAGTGGACGAGATCAACGACGGGCTAGTGGAAACTGTCCACACGGTAGGGTCTAAGTTTTTCAGACCCCGCCGTAAAGATAGACCTCAGAAATTGTCTGATCGAACCTTAAACCTCATGGCTGAACGACGCTCGCTACAGTTGCAGTCTCCCGATGACGCGAGGTCATATAGGCAGCTTAATAGACGTATATCGAAGTCCTTGCGACATGATCTGCGGCTCTTTAATACGAACCGTGTTAAAGAGACCATTGAGCAGAACAAAGGCTCCAAAGTGTTCGCAAAGGACAAGTCTATTGGACAAAGCCAGCTGAACAAGCTGAAACGGGAAGATGGCAGCATAGCGTCGACCAAAGCAGAGGTTCTAGGCGAGATCGAGAGGTTCTATGGTCAGTTATACACTTCAGTCGCAAAGCCCTTTGACAGCTTGGTAGGCGATCCAAGAGCCAAGCTGTCCCGACATTATAATAATAATAATAATAATTCGTTTATTTACCTTACTTACCTTACAATCTAACATACATATTAAATATTAAAATAACTAGGTCACGATGTGTTGTTGTCCATGGTGTTGGATAGCCGACCGCGGAAACGCCGGAATAAAACACCTTTCGGCCAAAATTCTTCCTTCATGAAGGTCGTTAGTTGGTCAGCTGGAACCCCCAACACATAAGAATTAAAATTCACTTTGTGGCGAGACTCCAACTTCACGACCCTCAGGATAATTCCGGTCTTCACACGTACATACTCTACGATCTCCTCGGCCTTCGTAGAGTAATGTAGACGGGACACATACAATTGCGTCGTCGGCAGGGCGGGACGCAGCAGGTGTTTGGGCCCAGTCGGTGCGGTACCGCACTGATTTCGGCAAGCCGGCCCCTTCCTCCTTTCCACCTTGATGAAGCCATCCTTGTCACATTTTGACTCCCGAGGAGCCGGTTTCGGCAGATCCTTGTGAACGGGTTCACACCGGATTATACCGAAGACATCCCGGACATCAGTCTGTACGAGATTAGGATGGCCCTGAAGCAGCTTAAGAACAACAAGGCGCCGGGCGAAGACGGAATCACCTCAGAGCTTCTGAGAGCGGGTGGAACACCGGTACTTAAGGTCCTCCAGAAGCACTTTAATTCCGTCTTGTCCGAGGGCAAAACGCCTGAAGCATGGAATAGAGGCGAGGTGGTACTGTTCTTCAAGAAAGGTGATAATAGCCTATTGAAGAACTACAGGCCCATCACGCTTCTAAGCCATGTTTATAAGCTGTTTTCAAGGGTCATCACGAACCGTCTCGAACATAGGCTTGATGACTTCCAGCCTCCCGAACAAGCCGGTTTCCGAAGAAGCTATAGTACCATAGACCACATACATACGCTGCGGCAAGTTATACAGAAGACTGAAGAGTATAACTTGCCATTATGCTTAGCGTTTGTGGACTATGAGAAAGCCTTCGATTCGGTGGAAACATGGGCGGTGCTCGAGTCACTTCAGCGATGCCATATTGACTATCGGTACATTGAAGTGTTGAAGTGTTTGTATAGTAACGCCACCATGTCGGTCCGAGTTCAGGAGCAGAGCACAAAGGCCATTCCATTGAGAAGAGGCGTAAGACAGGGGGATGTTATATCCCCGAAACTGTTTACGGCCGTTATGGAAGACGCCTTCAAGCTCCTGGAATGGCAAGGACTTGGCATCAACATCAATGGCGAATACATCACTCACCTTCGGTTTGCCGACGACATCGTAGTCATGGCAAAGTCGATGGAGGAACTCAGCGTGATGCTCGATGACCTCAATCGAGTTTCTCAACGGGTGGGCTTAAAAATGAACATGGACAAGACGAAACTCATATCAAATGCCAAGGTTGTGCCCATCCCAGTCTCTGTTGAAAACTCGGTACTCGAAGTTGTTGACTCATACATCTACCTAGGACAAGTGGTCCAATTAGGTAGGTCCAACTTCGAGAAAGAGGTCAACCGCCGAATCCAACTCGGCTGGGCAGCGTTCGGGAAACTACGCAATGTCTTTTCGTCCGACATACCTCAGTGCCTCAAGACGAAAGTCTTCAACCAATGTGTGTTACCAGTGATGACTTACGGCACCGAAACGTGGTCTTTCACTATCGGCCTCATCTCAAAGCTCAAAGTCGCTCAACGTGCAATGGAGAGGGCTATGCTCGGGGTGTCTCTACGTGATCGAATCAGAAATGAGGAAATCCGTAGACGAACTAAAGTGACCGATATAGCTCACCGGATTAGCAAGTTGAAGTGGCAATGGGCAGGCCACATAGCACGCAGAGCAGATGGCCGATGGGGCCGAAAAGTGCTCGAGTGGAGACCTCGGACCAGCAAGCGCAGCGTAGGACGTCCACCTACAAGATGGACAGATGACCTTATAAAGGTCGCCGGAAGGCGCTGGATGCAGGTCGCTTCCAACCGGTATATATGGAAGTCCAAAGGGGAGGCCTATGTTCAGCAGTGGACGTCCTATGGCTGAGATGATGATGATGATGATGTTTTAATTCCAGCATGGAATCGCTAGTACCCGCCACCAACCTCCCATTCACGAACGGCGTGAAACACAAGGTGACGCTGGACGGCGAGAACTTGCGCGTGGCTTTAACCCGGATTCTGCTGAACGTGCAGGCCCGCATGCTGGCCGACAGGACCGACGACACCCGGGGGCTTGAAATGCTCATACAGGTTAGTAGGACAAATAGGCTAGTTGACTCATGTCAAATTGTAATAAACTAATGTTTATTCCGTATATTTAGCAAAGGAAACCTAAATATATATTTTTCAATTCATAAAAGTGAAAGATGGCTGAAAAAATTGAATTTGAAAATAAGGTTTTAATCTGTATTTTGAAATGCTAAAAACGCTGTCCGCCATTTTAGCTTATGATAGTGACGTCATTGGGCATGTAAACAAAACTGAAAGTCTACTTTGACGACTTCGAATAGTGCCGTCCCTCTCGATCTCCTGTCAAAGTATATTGGAGTGAGCGGAATGGCACTATACGACGGTCGAATTTCGAATATTTACAGGTAATTCTACGTCACGCCACAGATTAGCAAAAGGGAAAAATGGCGGACGGCGTTTTTGACTGTTTATGAAATTTCAAATCTTCAATTGATAAAATTTAGCTTTCTAGCTTTCACAAAAATACGAGACATTTTTTTTAGAGCTAGTATGATCATTATTAACCCTTTCAAATATATTTCAAAACTGGGTCAACTAGCCTATTCCTTTCAAGGGGCAGGATAGCCTTGGAAAAATTAAAACTATATCCAAACGATGTCTTATCAAGATATAATAACATGCTCAACTTTTGACCACTATTTTCCTCCTGGACTCACGGCACCCGGGTTCCCCGGGGTGTTCAAAAGTTATGCATCGTTTGGATATACTTAGCGTCTTAGTGTAGAGTTTGGAGGCAAGTTTACAAGGCTAAGGCCCTAGGTGCTGCTTATCAGTCCGGTCGTCTCAGCTCAGTTCTTGATTATTTGAAGCTTTTCTTTCTTATTTGGATGTTCAGCTATCCCTGTACCGAAGTTGGTTAAAATTTGTCCAGCCGTTTAGGCGTGATGTGAAGACAAAGGATATGCCCATCAGATGGCGTCAGACTGGCATGACGTCACGCGCCCATACAAAACAAAACACGATCCTACATAACGCTAATAAGATTTTTCCAGAAATCATGACCCATATAAAACAGATTTTCAATACAAATCTATAATTTTATAATAGTACAGAAGTATGTATATCGTCGTCTAGTGCCTATAACACAAGCCTAGACGTACGCCTACACGTAGTAGAGCTTGCTATGGGACTGGATCGATTTATTGAAGTACTCCGGTTGGTGGGCAGGTGTGGGAGCGCGTGGTGGTGATGAAGGGGCTGCGCACGGGCTCGGGGCTGGAGGCGCGCCTGCGCTCGTACGGCGCTCTGGAGCGCGCGCTGGACGGCAGGGGCGGCGTCGCCGGGGACGCGGCGGGGGCCGCCAAACTCAGGTACATGTTAGATACCTAAGGTATGAAGGGGCTGCGCACGGGCTCGGGGCTGGAGGCGCGCCTGCGCTCGTACGGCGCTCTGGAGCGCGCGCTGGACGGCAGGGGCGGCGTCGCCGGGGACGCGGCGGGGGCCGCCAAACTCAGGTACATGTTAGATACCTAAGGTATGAAGGGGCTGCGCACGGGCTCGGGGCTGGAGGCGCGCCTGCGCTCGTACGGCGCTCTGGAGCGCGCGCTGGACGGCAGGGGCGGCGTCGCCGGGGACGCGGCGGGGGCCGCCAAACTCAGGTACATGTTAGATACCTAAGGTATGAAGGGGCTGCGCACGGGCTCGGGGCTGGAGGCGCGCCTGCGCTCGTACGGCGCTCTGGAGCGCGCGCTGGACGGCAGGGGCGGCGTCGCCGGGGACGCGGCGGGGGCCGCCAAACTCAGGTACATGTTAGATACCTAAGGTATGAAGGGGCTGCGCACGGGCTCGGGGCTGGAGGCGCGCCTGCGCTCGTACGGCGCTCTGGAGCGCGCGCTGGACGGCAGGGGCGGCGTCGCCGGGGACGCGGCGGGGGCCGCCAAACTCAGGTACATGTTAGATACCTAAGGTATGAAGGGGCTGCGCACGGGCTCGGGGCTGGAGGCGCGCCTGCGCTCGTACGGCGCTCTGGAGCGCGCGCTGGACGGCAGGGGCGGCGTCGCCGGGGACGCGGCGGGGGCCGCCAAACTCAGGTACATGTTAGATACCTAAGGTATGAAGGGGCTGCGCACGGGCTCGGGGCTGGAGGCGCGCCTGCGCTCGTACGGCGCTCTGGAGCGCGCGCTGGACGGCAGGGGCGGCGTCGCCGGGGACGCGGCGGGGGCCGCCAAACTCAGGTACATGTTAGATACCTAAGGTATGAAGGGGCTGCGCACGGGCTCGGGGCTGGAGGCGCGCCTGCGCTCGTACGGCGCTCTGGAGCGCGCGCTGGACGGCAGGGGCGGCGTCGCCGGGGACGCGGCGGGGGCCGCCAAACTCAGGTACATGTTAGATACCTAAGGTATGAAGGGGCTGCGCACGGGCTCGGGGCTGGAGGCGCGCCTGCGCTCGTACGGCGCTCTGGAGCGCGCGCTGGACGGCAGGGGCGGCGTCGCCGGGGACGCGGCGGGGGCCGCCAAACTCAGGTACATGTTAGATACCTAAGGTATGAAGGGGCTGCGCACGGGCTCGGGGCTGGAGGCGCGCCTGCGCTCGTACGGCGCTCTGGAGCGCGCGCTGGACGGCAGGGGCGGCGTCGCCGGGGACGCGGCGGGGGCCGCCAAACTCAGGTACATGTTAGATACCTAAGGTATGAAGGGGCTGCGCACGGGCTCGGGGCTGGAGGCGCGCCTGCGCTCGTACGGCGCTCTGGAGCGCGCGCTGGACGGCAGGGGCGGCGTCGCCGGGGACGCGGCGGGGGCCGCCAAACTCAGGTACATGTTAGATACCTAAGGTATGAAGGGGCTGCGCACGGGCTCGGGGCTGGAGGCGCGCCTGCGCTCGTACGGCGCTCTGGAGCGCGCGCTGGACGGCAGGGGCGGCGTCGCCGGGGACGCGGCGGGGGCCGCCAAACTCAGGTACATGTTAGATACCTAAGGTATGAAGGGGCTGCGCACGGGCTCGGGGCTGGAGGCGCGCCTGCGCTCGTACGGCGCTCTGGAGCGCGCGCTGGACGGCAGGGGCGGCGTCGCCGGGGACGCGGCGGGGGCCGCCAAACTCAGGTACATGTTAGATACCTAAGGTATGAAGGGGCTGCGCACGGGCTCGGGGCTGGAGGCGCGCCTGCGCTCGTACGGCGCTCTGGAGCGCGCGCTGGACGGCAGGGGCGGCGTCGCCGGGGACGCGGCGGGGGCCGCCAAACTCAGGTACATGTTAGATACCTAAGGTATGAAGGGGCTGCGCACGGGCTCGGGGCTGGAGGCGCGCCTGCGCTCGTACGGCGCTCTGGAGCGCGCGCTGGACGGCAGGGGCGGCGTCGCCGGGGACGCGGCGGGGGCCGCCAAACTCAGGTACATGTTAGATACCTAAGGTATGAAGGGGCTGCGCACGGGCTCGGGGCTGGAGGCGCGCCTGCGCTCGTACGGCGCTCTGGAGCGCGCGCTGGACGGCAGGGGCGGCGTCGCCGGGGACGCGGCGGGGGCCGCCAAACTCAGGTACATGTTAGATACCTAAGGTATGAAGGGGCTGCGCACGGGCTCGGGGCTGGAGGCGCGCCTGCGCTCGTACGGCGCTCTGGAGCGCGCGCTGGACGGCAGGGGCGGCGTCGCCGGGGACGCGGCGGGGGCCGCCAAACTCAGGTACATGTTAGATACCTAAGGTATGAAGGGGCTGCGCACGGGCTCGGGGCTGGAGGCGCGCCTGCGCTCGTACGGCGCTCTGGAGCGCGCGCTGGACGGCAGGGGCGGCGTCGCCGGGGACGCGGCGGGGGCCGCCAAACTCAGGTACATGTTAGATACCTAAGGTATGAAGGGGCTGCGCACGGGCTCGGGGCTGGAGGCGCGCCTGCGCTCGTACGGCGCTCTGGAGCGCGCGCTGGACGGCAGGGGCGGCGTCGCCGGGGACGCGGCGGGGGCCGCCAAACTCAGGTACATGTTAGATACCTAAGGTATGAAGGGGCTGCGCACGGGCTCGGGGCTGGAGGCGCGCCTGCGCTCGTACGGCGCTCTGGAGCGCGCGCTGGACGGCAGGGGCGGCGTCGCCGGGGACGCGGCGGGGGCCGCCAAACTCAGGTACATGTTAGATACCTAAGGTATGAAGGGGCTGCGCACGGGCTCGGGGCTGGAGGCGCGCCTGCGCTCGTACGGCGCTCTGGAGCGCGCGCTGGACGGCAGGGGCGGCGTCGCCGGGGACGCGGCGGGGGCCGCCAAACTCAGGTACATGTTAGATACCTAAGGTATGAAGGGGCTGCGCACGGGCTCGGGGCTGGAGGCGCGCCTGCGCTCGTACGGCGCTCTGGAGCGCGCGCTGGACGGCAGGGGCGGCGTCGCCGGGGACGCGGCGGGGGCCGCCAAACTCAGGTACATGTTAGATACCTAAGGTATGAAGGGGCTGCGCACGGGCTCGGGGCTGGAGGCGCGCCTGCGCTCGTACGGCGCTCTGGAGCGCGCGCTGGACGGCAGGGGCGGCGTCGCCGGGGACGCGGCGGGGGCCGCCAAACTCAGGTACATGTTAGATACCTAAGGTATGAAGGGGCTGCGCACGGGCTCGGGGCTGGAGGCGCGCCTGCGCTCGTACGGCGCTCTGGAGCGCGCGCTGGACGGCAGGGGCGGCGTCGCCGGGGACGCGGCGGGGGCCGCCAAACTCAGGTACATGTTAGATACCTAAGGTATGAAGGGGCTGCGCACGGGCTCGGGGCTGGAGGCGCGCCTGCGCTCGTACGGCGCTCTGGAGCGCGCGCTGGACGGCAGATACCTAAGGTCGGCAGGTGTGGGGGCGCGTGGTGGTGATGAAGGGTACATTTTAGATACCCTAATCATCATTCCGTGCCACTTTCATTATAGTAGTTTATGCAACTGTTACTTAATGAGAGGTCTTAAAACACGAGTGTGGTTTATAATAGGATTATGCGAGTGTTTTAAGACTTAATTCATAAATTTTCTTTTATGAGGATATGACATGAAACACCCAGTACCGCCAGTTAGCCCGCGGTGCAAAGACCGAGCGCCGCGGCGGGCGTGCTCACCTTAATAGCATCATATTTGATACTGTTATGTTGACAGCGCCGGAGATACTGTAATGTTATGAAATAACATCTCTCATTTTGGTTGCTACCAAGTAATGTAGGTCTTTACCTATAGTACCTGAATCTTGTTATAGTAATTTAACAATATGGTATTTTATAATGCTTTGTGAGAGGCCGATATTTGTATCTGCTGTTTGTCATTTGCAGGAGCTTTTATCCCATGGCCTTCGGATTACATTTAAGATGATATCCCGTAATAATAAATTCATAAAATTCGACTATACATTTATAACCATTATTTATCAGAGATCTGGTATTTTACGGTTTATTGTGGCTCTTTTGTCCATGAACAGCACCCAGACAGGCCCAATAACTCCATGGTTTACGAAAAATATCATGGACCCAAGATGCAGAGAAACCTTTTCTGACTGTTTTAATTTTATTTTCTTCGGTTTTCGGGACTGTCACACATTTAAATAAAACAATACAGTATTTGACGAAAATTTATTGTATAATTCAACCCACCAAAACACTCATTCAAAAATACACGGAACCAAATAAACTACCACCAACTTTTGGACATAAGTACTATTTTTAATTGGACAAAAACTAAAAAGAAGACCTGTTTTGACTACTGATTTTTATGACGTCACAAGCCAGTATCTTAATAGAAACTTCATACTAACAAATCGTTTTTGACGTTTCATAAAAAGTAGCTGATTTGAGCTGTCATAAAATACCGTATTTAAACGGATTATATCGCCAACCTTTGACACAATGAGAGTGAGATAATTAATATACGTGATACAGTCGGTTTAAATTGTTTTATTTAAATGTTTTAATGTTATGAACATTTCAGAACACTGGTAGCGGACGCAGCCAGGCTGCAGGACGAGGCGCGATTAGACCTCGTGTGCGACGCGGGAATAACGCCCTCGGCGCTACAAGCACTCTACGCGTTGTATGAGCTGTCCATCAACACATATAGCTCGGTAAGGCTCCCTTCAAACTTTACATAGTCCATTGAAAAATCGTCAGACAAGACCAACGGGACGTGTCAATTTAGGGAAAATCTTGATTCAGCTGCAGGTAATACTTTTTTTTCCGGAGTTTAAATGCTTTACGCATACCTCGGCTTGGGGAGGCCATTTGGGGTTACTTGGGACTCCCACCTTCCGATCTCTTCTAGCGAGAGGGAGAGAAGCCTACCCACTAAAAAAAACACTCCGGCAATTCCCGCACCTACGGTTAATGGGGGCGTCATGGGATCGCGAGCATTAAGTGTACCTAATTATTACGTTATGCTGCAATTATGAGTTACGGTTTAGACTTTCATAATGAAATGAAATGAAATGAAATAATTTATTCCAGAATTCGGGATTCCATAATAATAATAATTACAATTATATAAATTAAAATTAAAACACAAAAACAAAAACACAAAATACAAAAAAAAACATAAAAAGTTGTTGATTTGATCAGTCAGGAACAGGAAACTAGCCTAGCTCTGTTGCAAAACTAGCTCCACCAATTTAACACCTTTCAGCGAACACTTTTGGATATATGAAGACGCTGCTCCTCCGCTTCTATACTCCATAATTACAACCTTCTCTCTTGTTGGTGCTAAAATAAAAATAACTTCCAATCATCCGAAACTATCGCTGTGGTCGATGTTTTTTTTTTAAACCCTTTCAAAGCAAGACATTGAATCATCATCCTCCTAGCCTTTGTCCCATATTGTAGAGAATGAATTCTCAATCGGGGTCGGCTACCTAAATCCCAAGATGTGGCGTAGGCACTAGTTTTTACGCAAGCGACTGCCATCTGACCTTCCAACCCAGAGGGGAAACTAGGCCTAATTGGGCTTAGGTGGTTTCCTCACGATGTTTTCCTTCACCGAAAAGCGAGTGGTAAATATCAAATGACATTCCATACATAAGTTCCGAAAAACTCATAAAAGCAAGACATTGAATCTGATATATTATTCCAGGTACGCATGACCGCCCAACCCCGATTAAACTGGATGCTATCCCACTACCCGTACTCGTACCGCGCGCTGGTCCCCAAACTGCAGGAGCTGCTCGCTGCGGGCGGAGAAGGAGACGAGTGGCACGCGAAACACAAAGGTACTAACGTTCATACATTCTTGTCATCTTTCTCATCTCTACCTTTTACTGCTGGCGATCATGACTTAACCTAATATCCTATGTCCCTTGAATGGGTTTCACGCTTTACTTCGCTCCAGGTCATTCCTATCGCCTTCGCTTCTGCAGTGATGGTCCGCCGCCGGAATTGCTTAGGGTGACCACGTTACCGCTTTCCTTGGGGGTTCCAGTCTAGGGCTTGCCTCGGTATGTGATCGCGAATTGCGATCGTGACGTTGTTCATTAATTCTAGGTTTCGGCTTCCTACTTCTCACAAACGGGCATTGTTTGGCTGGAAAGTGTCTTAAGGCTAATTTATATACCGGTGCGTGTGCTCCTGGTACTCTTTTTGTATACAAATCCAGTACCGGAACCAGGAATTCCCGGTTCTCGCCATACAAAATTATAACCGGGAGCATGCCCTATGTACCTGTAAATACGTAACTTATAACATTCATGCTTGTAAAACGGTTCATAGTGTACATATGTCACAGACCACCCTCACTAGACGGAGCATGCAAGGCGCATGTAAGGCCACCCGCGCGCACCAACGATATGGTACGGCAGAACATTAAAGTATTAACACGGCGGCCACCGTTTAGTTGCGTCCATGTTTATGAGGACTCTACACCACTTAACACTACAATTTACCATGTTATTTATTAAATTTGTTTTTTCGTTGACGTACGCATGGATCATAAACAACCCAACAAACAAAAAATCCTCTTGTAGTGGCTTATATAGCCAAAAATATTATTCTTGTAAAGGCCATATTATCGCTAATAAGGGTGGATTTGGGCACAAATTATAAATACAATAACCTTTTACTCAACTTATAGTTGCTTTATTATTTGCTTTATTTATCTTGTAAGTGCTTTATTGTGACAAGCAACAAGGTAGTCAAACTTATAATGGCATGGAAATTGCCTTTAAAATGTTAATATACTTATAAGAACTATATTTAAAGCGTTTATAAGGGCGATCGTCCTTATACGCGTTTTGTTATGGTCCGATTTAAGGGCGTAAAATTCATAACGGCAAAACAAATGCCCCTAATAAGGTATTTGGCTCTTATAACTGTATGTTTATGACTGTGCAATAAGTTTATTTTCTTTTTTGTAATAGTTTGACGAAAAATAATTAGTCAACATCTTCATGATTAATAGTAAACGGTACCTACCTAAGTTATTTTTTTATTCTATGTTAGAGTACCCGAATCTATAGTGAAAACTGTGTGGGAATTTAAATTTGTGATAGAGTATGGTATAAAACATGATGTGTTATCAACGCGCCTTTGTATTATTGCGGTTTTGTACTGAAAATGTGGTTAATTATTTAGTCATGTTTTATAAAAGGCCATTATAAGAGCGAAAGAAATTTGCACATCATCTACAAATACACTATGAGATTAAAAATCTATCATTAGCAATAGGTGTTGCTTATGATTCGCCATTTTATATGTCGTTAGGGTTCCTTTCTCACAAGTGTTATAACTGTACATATCCGACTCATCCAAATTTACCATCACACTTTGTCATACGTCGTGAATATATAGAAGTTTTGCAACAATTCACTTTCATTTTCTGTAAAGCGTATTTTATATACGACCATTTTATTGCAAATGAATGCGAATATTGTAATCCGTAATTTAAATAGTAACAATATTTCTAAATAAACATTGACACTTTATTAATCGGACGAGTAATTATAAATTTAATATTTAAAAAAGTTTGATAAATTAGTCAAATACCGATTATTATTACATATAAAAGTACAATAAAACCAAATACTTCATTAATTCATTCATTTAACACGTCATTAATTACATTAGATATAAAATTTGATTAATAAACGAACTTAAAATCGTTATTCATTAAATACATTTGGCTGAATCTACACGCGCTTGTGCCATTTTGACATAAGACGAATATTAAAAAAATGCTTTTGCACATGCGCAGTAGTAGATGTCAAGCGCGGTTTACAAATAACCCCGCCATTTTTTATATTACTAGTTTAATTCGAAGTTTTTTCAATTCCTCATTTGACCATATGTCTGTATCACTGTAACTGCCGCTACAAATGTATTCCTCAGTACTTTCCTGCTCACTCCCATGTTCCATAAATAATCTTCTACGGAACCACCGGCTGCTACCTCGGTACCAGATTGGTCATTTTATAGATTTACAGAAGTATTAGGCGTAACCATATAAAACCTTTTAATATAACACTATAGAGAACATAGCCCTTATTAGTATTATATAAGTGAATATGGATTGCTTTAATTCTTATTAAGACTATATGAAATGCTATAATTCATTCGTTGGGTAAACATCTTATAAAAAGCTCCTATAAGCCGAAAAGCTTTATAGGTACCTTGTGCATTACTTTTATAAGAATGATTGGCCATATAAAACGCCTTTACAAGGCTTTCAATATTATACAGCTAAAACGCAATGTAGCTAGCTTCTATAAGAATATAAAAAAATTAACCCTTATTGTAGCCATATTATTTGGTTTTATTAACGTTAACATAACCAAATTATAAGAATAAAGGCAATTTTAGCCAAATTGTCTTATAAAAAGCCGTTAAAAGGTACATTGTTGTAATGAATGCCATTTTAAAACAACTATGAGACTTTAGTCCTTATAGATTTAATTTTATAAGGTTATTTTGTTTGTTGGGAAGGACGCAACTAAACGGTGGCCGCCGTGTTGATACTTTAATGTTCTGCCGTACCATATCGTTGGTGCGCGCGGGTCGCCTTACATGCTCCGTCTAGTGAGGGTTGTCTGTGGCTCCAGGTCATTCCTATCGCCTTCGCTTCTGCATTGATGGTCCGCCGCCGGAATTGCTTAGGGTGACCACGTTTCCGCTTTCCTTGGGGGTTCCAGTCTAGGGCTTGCCTCGGTATGTGATCGCGAATTGCGATCGTGACGTTGTTGATTAATTCTAGGTTTCGGCTTCCTACTTCTCACAAACGGGCATTGTTTGGCTGAAAAGTGTCTTAAGGCTATAATTTATATACCGGTGCGTGTGCTCCTGGTACTCTTTTTGTATACAAATCCAGTACTAGAACCGGGAATTCCCGGTTCTCGCCATACAGAATTACAACCGGGAGCATGCCCTATGTAAAGCCTGACCAGAAATATATGAGGATTGTCAAGAGGGCGCAATTTACAAGATTTATATGGCAACAATTTTGCAACCAATCGCAACACACTATAATGGCCTCAGTTTAAATACCTGTCAGTTCCTATGGTAACCTCGTAATATTATTTTAATGGAATGCACTCTTTTGCCGACTGTTTTTTGGGTAGTAGACACGTGTACAATTTATTTATAATATCACGTTTACGACTGTGAATGGGTTTCGACATTTTCTTTGGGTATTTTTAAATATGTGTCTTTTAAAGATACCAGCACGAATGACATTGACATTGTTGACAAGCATCATAAAATCATTGCCAGTGTAAGAAATTAGTTCCAGTGAAATTCCGTAATATGGCGCATCCTCATATATTTCTGGTCAGGCTTTACCTGTAAATACGTTACTTATAACATTCATGCTTGTAAAACGGTTCATAGTGTACATATGTTCACGAAAAATAATAGGTAGCTTGTCGACAGGGGCTCTGTTCATAATGCTGGGCCCGCGGACCGGGCCGCTCACGGCCAAGCAGGACTGGGAGGTGGTTCGAACGCTGTGGCCGGCCGTACTGAAGGCTCCACTCAGTGAGAAGCCCAGCATACTGAGGTAAACTTCTATTCACGACCACAAACTAATTATTTTCAGCGCTGCTCCTTGATTTATCAATAAATATAGATACGTTTTGGCATGAGAGTCTTAGATTTAGGTTTATCCTGCTTAAAACGTGAAATAATTTTAGCATAGCAAAACTTATTATTTTTACGGAAATATCAATTGCGATCAACGTTTAAATGCATTCACTGCTAGCGATGCATTATGCATTTAAATAGTTTGGAGTTTTAAATGACAAAATTAAAGTAAATCTTGTGTCAAAAACTTTCCAATGCGCAAAATGACTTTTGACTTCGACGAAACGAGGTCTACAAATAAAATGTAAATAATTCCCTTAACGCCGCATGTTTTTTTTCTGGACATCTTCGCTATTAATCTAATCTCCTTTTCAGGTTGGAGCAAGCGTTCAGCGAGAACCTCCACCGCCACTTCCCGACAGTGAACACCCGCTTAGTCATGTCCCAAGCTGTCATAGAAGCCGCTGCGCTCTTTCTCCCAGAGGCCAAGCTTACTGAGCCCAACTTCGCCAAACTACTAGCCAATGCCGAGGAGCGAGAGACGGCACACTCTGACAAGATAGAGAACATTTATAAGGAATTGATCGATGAGTTGGTTGACGTTGCCGAGACGCCTAATATGTGAGTATACTCCTTATACACTTCTATAGGAAATCCCATGCGACTGTAGAAGTGGCTAAGTTGTTTCTCTCAGAGGTCAAGCTTTCGAAACCAATATTGGCTGAACGTCTAGCCAATGCTGAGGAGCGAGAGAGCGTACACTCGGGCAAGGTTGAAAACACGTAAAGAGCTGATTAATATGTTGGTTGACATCGCTTTGAATATACTCTTTATACTAAAACATGTACAAGTATTATAAAAACTAACCTAACTTAAATTAATCTAGCCTAAAGGACCCTGCATTATACCTGGTTCAAAGGTCCCCATAATACCAGCAGCGTTGCCCCGCTGAATGGCTATGGAGATCTGCTTTACCAGATAGGAGCCAGAGCGGGGCTCGCAGCCCCTGTCCCTTAGGCGTCGTCCTAGTTCCCTTCCCCAGGTTTCAAGGCTCCATGGTCCTTCTGTTTCCATAGCAGCTGGCACAATCTCACATGCTGACTCTAGGGCGGAGTACTTGGTGTGCTTTTCTCTTTATACCCACTTCTGTACAGTAAATAACCGTCTGGTCATGTCTCAGACCTTAGAAGCGGCTGCGCTGTTCCTCTCAGAGGCCAAACCATTTGATCCCAACTTCGCCGAATAGTAACATACTTAAAAAAATTGGGCAAGTGGAAGTCCGACTCGGGCATGAAGGGTTCCGTACCATAATCTATAACAAGTTTGTTGTATGGGAGCCCCCCTTAAATATTTATTTTATTTTATTTTTAGTATTTGTTGTTATAGAAATACATCATCTGTGAAAATTTCAACTGTCTAGCTATCACCGTTCTTGAGATACAGCCTGGTGACAGACGGACGGACGGACAGCGAAGTCTCAGTAATAGGGTCTCGTTTTTACCCTTTGAGTACGGAAGCCTAAAAACAATCGAATTGAAAACCTTATTTTCGAAGTCGGTTGAAAATAGGCGCATTGTAAGACAAACAAAGTTGCGTAACATCAATCCGCGTGAGTATTATAACAAACTTTTTTTCTCCAGGCAATGGCGCCGTCTCGAGCTAACCATGCAGATGCTGACCTACTGTCCGTCCGTACAAACCCCGTACACGGCTCGCGCGGTGCGGCTCGCGCTACACTCCCTTCTGCACGACGACATCGCAGTGCGACGGACTGCGCAGCGATTCTCTCACTTCGCACTGCAGCAGAGAAAGAGGGAACTGAAGAAGATAATGGTCGACCCGTATGAGATCGCCGGGGTGGAGAAACCGGAGAAGATAGTGCCAGGTGAATGTTTTTTGTTTCACAAACTGACCGGCGATTGATCAGTATCACCTGATGGAAAGTGACTACGGGGTCGAGGATGTAGCTCGCCGGTTCAGTAATAGCCTATTCACTCTTACCTCGAAGATACCTAGTGATTATAATTTTCTGGAAATATACACGATGGGACCGAGTTCCGTTCCTTAGCGGTTCGCATTAGAAATGATGAAGCAAATGAGCATTTCTTAAACATTTTGCCTGCAATTAAGACAGAAATTAAGGTCCAATATAAGTTTCATATTATAATATAAGCATAACAGAACCTTAATTATCGAACATAGCCATAACATTGATATAAAATTACTAAAATAATTGGTAACAATATTTTTTGGGTAATTTTATATCAATGTTATGGCTATGTTCAATAATTAAGGTTCTGTTATGCTTATATTTTTTTAATTATACATAATCTGATATTAATGTATTGGAAATCACAAAGAAAAGTGGTAACAAATTAGGAAAATTATATTGGACCTTAATTTCTGTCTTAATTGCGGGCAAAATTTTTGAGAAATGCTGAAATCGCTTCGTGCGAATAAGTGGTAAACTGACAACATCGCTCCCCTCGCCTCGTTGTCCGATGGTCAAACGGGGACGGCGGAATTAAATCGTGCAATTCCCGCGCACACTCCAATATATACCCGATAGAAAGCTGACAAGCTGGCTACTTTGCGGCGATTTTCGAGGCTCTGGCAGATGCCCCCCGCCGGCAAAGCATCACCAATGAGTCTCAGGGCTCAAATCCAAGGGAGCTAACTGATACTTGGCAGAGCTGTCCTACTGTGGAATAAACTGTAGATGACCTTCTGTCCATCTATCTTAACCCGGGGTTACTCGTCGCGCGGTACCACTCGCTCTACACTCCCTTCTACACGAAATAGCAGTCAGACGCACTGGTCAGCGGTTCGCTTACTTTGCGCTTTATCAGAGGAAGAGGAATTTGAGGAAGATCACAGTTGATCCGTATGAGAGCGCTAGGGTGGAGAAACATTGGAACAAAGAATTGCGTAAGTTTTTGAAAGCGTTACACGTTATTCATTGTACGGTTAGGTCACCGTACGACGCCCGTACAAGGCGGGAAAAACATGTTCATCCTTATATTTTTTATAACTACAGAAAAATCTGTAGTAACACTATTAATATCATTCATTCCCCATTAAAATAGGTCGAAATGCAGTAGGTAATTGTTATTATTTTCTTATTAGGCTACAGGAAAGACTTGGAATGGGCCATCTGGGCTGAGAACAGCGCGCCACAGACCGATGAAGAGTGGGACCGGCCGTGGCTGAGGAACCCCAACTACGGGTTCTACTGCTGGCCCGAACAACTCGAGGTACAATACACATTTTCATTTCTAATATTTTTATGACAATTAACCTTTTATTTTTATAAAATTCCTAGAAAACATTCTCAAAATTCCGGGTTTTTTTAATGATACAATATTTTGATAGGATACACCTGTCTACTCCTCTCTCCGACTCTCTTTCCGACTTTTTTATATCCCATTATGTAGCACTTCACTACATAGTACCTATATAACAAAGTCGCTTCCTGCTGTCTGTCCCTATGTATGCTTAGATCTTTAAAACTAAGCAAACGGATTCTGATGCGGTTTTTTTTTAATAGATAGAGTGATTCAAAACGAAGGTTTATATGTAAAGCCTGACCTGACCAGAAATATATGAGGATGCGCCATATTGCGGAATTTTACTGGAACTAATTTCTTACACTGGCTTCTTCGTTTCTTACAATGATTTTATGATGTCAATGTCATTTGTGGTGGTTTGTTTAAGAGACAATTATTTAAAAATATTCAAAGAAAATGCCGAAAACCATTCACAGTCGTGAACGTAATATTATAAATAAAGTGTACACTTGTTTACTACACGAAAAACAGTCGCGAAATGAGTGCATTCGATTAAATGATAATACGAGGTTACCATAGGGACATGACAGGTATTTAATAAACTAATGTCATTATAGTGCGATTGCGATTGGTTGCGAAATTGTTGCCATATAAATCTTATAAATAGCGCCCTCTTGACAATCCTCATATATTTCTGGTCAGGCTTTATAATACATGCATAAATTTATCAGCATTGCACCCGTGCGAATCCGGGGTGGGTCGCTAGTATTAAAAAAATAAAGCACAAAGCGTTAACTAAAGGTGTATCTCAGGTAGCAGCACCGGCGTCACAACAGGTTTTCTCCAGCGACATTCCTCGTGAAGAAATGGAAGAAGGGGAACGGTACATCCACGATTTCTTCAGTGATGACGTGAATGTGGAGAAACTGGTGTCCTTCCTCACGGTGGAAGAGAAAAAGGGGAAAGACAAATTCAGCGGCGTCCGGTTCTCTATGTTCAAGGTACGGTCTTACTATCATCATAGATTATATTGATTGGTGACTACTTTCCGAATAAATAATAATTGTCACACTTATATTTGTGAAAAGTTTGTGTTGTGTTTGTATGTTTGGTACTTCTTCACGTTCAAAGGGCTGGATAAATTTTTATAAAATTCCCTATGGAGGTAGACACCCTGGATTAACACATAGGCTACTTTTTAACCCGGGGCGCGGCTAAATGGGAGCTTAAAGCAAGCGTTTATTTTCCGTTACTTTCGCATTACAACTAAAGAGTGTGTGCTCGACATATTTATAACATTTTAGTGATGACGCCAACTTGTCATTTCGTTCAGGGAGTACCTCGCCCATCAATCAATCAGGATGACAATAACGTCAACCTAATCTACTCTTCGATCAACATCGTACTTAAGACTTGTTCCGATTCATCTTAAGACTTCAATTTTAAGATCGACACTCGTATACTCGATACTCGCGGTTATTACTAAGCGCACTACATCTCCACAGGCCCTATTCGCCCAATTCGGCGCAGTCATCACGGAGAAGTTGCTGTCCCATGCGAAGCGCTGTGCTTCGGACTCCCAAGAAGCCCCTCAACGCTTCGCTGCCGAAGTAGCGGCGGCAGCACTGCGGGCGCCTCGATACTGGCGGCGCCAGCCCACGATGCAGATATACGACAGTGCCATGGAGGTTATTAGTGCCGGTATGTTGCTTCTAAGTCCTCCTCTCCCTCATTGCTGATGATCACAGATACAGTTGCCGAGAAACTTCTTGAGCCTAACCTTGACTGCGCAGTAGCCGATTTACGTACAAATATGCATGCGCAGATCCGCCATTTTGGGTCAAGAAGTTTCTCGGCAACTGTAGGTTACTTTCCCACGCTCTGTCTTAGACTCCCACGAAGCAAAGTTTCATCGCTGAAGAACCTAGCAGCTGCTGCTCTTAGGGCGTTGCCATATAGCCGTCGTCAGCCTGCATGCCGGTATGCTGTTTCTACTTCTTCCTCATTCCCTCATTGCTGATGATCACGGAGAAGCTGCTACCTCACGCGAAGCGCTGTGCCCCTGACTCACAGGAAACCTTCTAACGCATCGCTGCCGAAATCGCAGCTTCAGCGCTTCGAGCGTCTCGCTACTGGCGACGGCAATCAACCCTGTCTATCAATGATAGCGCCATGGAGATCATTAGTCCGGGTATGCTGTCCACTAGTAGGCTCTCAGAAGTGCCTGAATGTTAGATTCTCAATCTTCAATTAATTGATTGGAGAGATTTAAAGAAACGGTCTTCCAAACGAGTACTCTAGTATAGATGTTCCTGATTATGTCGTCAACTACAAGCAAAAATTCACGCGCTCTTCTATAAGAATACATAAATAATGACCTCAATTTTTGTCAGGCCTAACCGCAGTAACCCCGGAGACGATGGAAGACTGGGGCACCAGCCTGGCCTCGGGAGTGCTGAAGCTGGAGCCCCGTCGCGGCAGCGCAGTGCTGTCGCGGCTGCTGGAGCTGTGCGCGCCGCCGCGCAGCCACGCGCAGGACCCCGACCAGCACACCTCGTTCTGTGTGTGCGCGCGACTGTATGCGCTGCAGGTGAGCACTGCTGGCGCGGCTGCTGGAGCTGTGCGCGCCGCCGCGCAGCCACGCGCAGGACCCCGACCAGCACACCTCGTTCTGTGTGTGCGCGCGACTGTATGCGCTGCAGGTGAGCACTGCTGGCGCGGCTGCTGGAGCTGTGCGCGCCGCCGCGCAGCCACGCGCAGGACCCCGACCAGCACACCTCGTTCTGTGTGTGCGCGCGACTGTATGCGCTGCAGGTGAGCACTGCTGGCGCGGCTGCTGGAGCTGTGCGCGCCGCCGCGCAGCCACGCGCAGGACCCCGACCAGCACACCTCGTTCTGTGTGTGCGCGCGACTGTATGCGCTGCAGGTGAGCACTGCTGGCGCGGCTGCTGGAGCTGTGCGCGCCGCCGCGCAGCCACGCGCAGGACCCCGACCAGCACACCTCGTTCTGTGTGTGCGCGCGACTGTATGCGCTGCAGGTGAGCACTGCTGGCGCGGCTGCTGGAGCTGTGCGCGCCGCCGCGCAGCCACGCGCAGGACCCCGACCAGCACACCTCGTTCTGTGTGTGCGCGCGACTGTATGCGCTGCAGGTGAGCACTGCTGGCGCGGCTGCTGGAGCTGTGCGCGCCGCCGCGCAGCCACGCGCAGGACCCCGACCAGCACACCTCGTTCTGTGTGTGCGCGCGACTGTATGCGCTGCAGGTGAGCACTGCTGGCGCGGCTGCTGGAGCTGTGCGCGCCGCCGCGCAGCCACGCGCAGGACCCCGACCAGCACACCTCGTTCTGTGTGTGCGCGCGACTGTATGCGCTGCAGGTGAGCACTGCTGGCGCGGCTGCTGGAGCTGTGCGCGCCGCCGCGCAGCCACGCGCAGGACCCCGACCAGCACACCTCGTTCTGTGTGTGCGCGCGACTGTATGCGCTGCAGGTGAGCACTGCTGGCGCGGCTGCTGGAGCTGTGCGCGCCGCCGCGCAGCCACGCGCAGGACCCCGACCAGCACACCTCGTTCTGTGTGTGCGCGCGACTGTATGCGCTGCAGGTGAGCACTGCTGGCGCGGCTGCTGGAGCTGTGCGCGCCGCCGCGCAGCCACGCGCAGGACCCCGACCAGCACACCTCGTTCTGTGTGTGCGCGCGACTGTATGCGCTGCAGGTGAGCACTGCTGGCGCGGCTGCTGGAGCTGTGCGCGCCGCCGCGCAGCCACGCGCAGGACCCCGACCAGCACACCTCGTTCTGTGTGTGCGCGCGACTGTATGCGCTGCAGGTGAGCACTGCTGGCGCGGCTGCTGGAGCTGTGCGCGCCGCCGCGCAGCCACGCGCAGGACCCCGACCAGCACACCTCGTTCTGTGTGTGCGCGCGACTGTATGCGCTGCAGGTGAGCACTGCTGGCGCGGCTGCTGGAGCTGTGCGCGCCGCCGCGCAGCCACGCGCAGGACCCCGACCAGCACACCTCGTTCTGTGTGTGCGCGCGACTGTATGCGCTGCAGGTGAGCACTGCTGGCGCGGCTGCTGGAGCTGTGCGCGCCGCCGCGCAGCCACGCGCAGGACCCCGACCAGCACACCTCGTTCTGTGTGTGCGCGCGACTGTATGCGCTGCAGGTGAGCACTGCTGGCGCGGCTGCTGGAGCTGTGCGCGCCGCCGCGCAGCCACGCGCAGGACCCCGACCAGCACACCTCGTTCTGTGTGTGCGCGCGACTGTATGCGCTGCAGGTGAGCACTGCTGGCGCGGCTGCTGGAGCTGTGCGCGCCGCCGCGCAGCCACGCGCAGGACCCCGACCAGCACACCTCGTTCTGTGTGTGCGCGCGACTGTATGCGCTGCAGGTGAGCACTGCTGGCGCGGCTGCTGGAGCTGTGCGCGCCGCCGCGCAGCCACGCGCAGGACCCCGACCAGCACACCTCGTTCTGTGTGTGCGCGCGACTGTATGCGCTGCAGGTGAGCACTGCTGGCGCGGCTGCTGGAGCTGTGCGCGCCGCCGCGCAGCCACGCGCAGGACCCCGACCAGCACACCTCGTTCTGTGTGTGCGCGCGACTGTATGCGCTGCAGGTGAGCACTGCTGGCGCGGCTGCTGGAGCTGTGCGCGCCGCCGCGCAGCCACGCGCAGGACCCCGACCAGCACACCTCGTTCTGTGTGTGCGCGCGACTGTATGCGCTGCAGGTGAGCACTGCTGGCGCGGCTGCTGGAGCTGTGCGCGCCGCCGCGCAGCCACGCGCAGGACCCCGACCAGCACACCTCGTTCTGTGTGTGCGCGCGACTGTATGCGCTGCAGGTGAGCACTGACACACTGACTCCAGGCCACAGGACAGTTCAAATTAGAACCCCAACGACTGAGAATTCGTTGTTGATTTGATCAAGAGCATGTTCCTAGCTATTTATTGTATATTGCTGTTTTATAGGGTCTATATTAACACCTAGAATTATTTTTCGTCAAATGTTTCATTTCGCCGAAAAATCATTTCGTAGAAAACATTTTTTAATTATAAAAGAAACCTTATTTTTTTAAACCCAGAGAAATGCATTGAATTTCATCACCACTACGTAACATGAGACCCTCGGGGTTAGAGTCAAATATTATGCATTGGTAATGTGGGGCTCCTAGTCCGCAAAGGACTAGCCTACCCACTAAAACTGGCATGCTGCCAACCCGTGCCGTAATGGCGATGCCATGGGATCGCAACCACGACACCACCGGCACTTTCGCCCTAGGGCCTTACCTTCACCCACTTCCCCAAGCCCCCACTGCGAGAAGATGGGATGAGGAAGCGGGGACCGCCACCGACACACGGTGCTTCGGTCCCACCCTCCTTATTATAAAAGAAACCTAACCTAACCTAATGAATGAATATGATGATATTTTCAAAAATTATGAAAACTGCAGAGGAATAAAGATTCGGCGAAATGAATTTTCGACGAAATAAGTTTCTAGGAGCCAACGGGCTCCCGTTTTATAAAATGTATATTTGTAACAGAAAGACAGTCAATTTTATTTATGTTTACAGGGTGCGTTAGGTTCACTCCGATGGCAGACAGCACCGCTGGCAATGGAACTCCTAGAAAGGCTGGAAGCGGCCAATTTTATACAACACCCCTACCAGAATGTAAGGGAGACTGTCGGCAGGTAAGAACTTCGCTTTATTTATTTATTTAATCTTTTTTCACAAATACAGATCGTACAAAAGGCGGACTTAATACCATAGGGCATTCTCTACCAGTCAAACATTGGGCAAAACCGATAAGTGGGCGGTGCAACTAACATGTTCTCTATGTTGATACCAAATGAATAGATTTTTATTAATCTTTTAAATTCTTAACGAGCTTCTATGTTATATTTTATTATATTTCGAATCTAGTGCATAGTTAAAATCGTCTGGGACAGGCTTACTTAGTGTATGTAGTATTTCATTTGTTTTAGCAGCTGCCTCAAACTTTTTAAGGTGTTTACTATACACAAGAACATTAAATGCTCCCTAAACACATTCTCTAACATAAATATACTGACGGCAAAAAGAGGTGACTTTGTTGAATTCATTGGCGCTTACGCCGTCGAATGTTATGTCATATCGCTGGGTGACAATGACAACCAAAACTTACTAACATTTCTGCAACGAAAACTTACGAAAAGGATGCGAGATTTGTTTTAAGCAGGTATTTGCTACTTACCCAAGTAGCAAAATTTCGTCGTGTAAACGTTCTAGGACCATGTTTTTATTAGTCCTATAGAGCTCCAATAAACTACTACAAAACCGTGTTTAGGCCCATTTTATAGTGCAATTCCGTCTTATAGTAGTTTTATAATAGTCCAGTAGAGTGCAATTCAATTTTTAAAACATCTTGTTACGTGCACTTACAAGATAAAATGCTCCTATAAGTCTCCGGAAAACGCACTTAA
This sequence comes from Apotomis capreana, assembly GCA_947623375.1. Taxonomy (NCBI): domain Eukaryota; kingdom Metazoa; phylum Arthropoda; class Insecta; order Lepidoptera; family Tortricidae; genus Apotomis; species Apotomis capreana. The sequence continues at coordinate 7,449,297 of OX392516.1, forward strand.
TAAGCACAATTAGTCCTATAACGATCTGGCGCATGCCATTACTGGAGTAATTGATCCTTTTGTGGCCAGCGGGAATAGCGCTATAGGGCATGATGAATTCGTTTGTTTTTACTTCGTGCCAAGTGATGTGTCATAATAAAAATGAAGTAAAACATGGAAAAGTGTAAGTATTGACCATATCATGTTTCCAAAATGTGATTAAGTGTTAAACTTAAAATGTTATTTAGAGAAGTATGCCCAGATACTTTGCTGGCGAAATTAATTTTATTGATAATTTACATTACGCTAGAAAGCTTGTTTTCATGCCCCTCGTGAACAGTTTAATATTAAATATTATACAATTGTTTATTTTTTCGATAATTATATGAACAAAGTAGCCATTGCGCTTATGGCGGATCGGATGCACTTTAATTGCACGCGCCAGGACCTTTATAAAACCATTTGTTCTATGTCATGCTATTATAGAAAATAATTAACATCGCCATTTTTATCTTTAGGGTTCTTTTTGACTAAAGTGAACCGTGATGAAATTGATAGGATATCAATTTGAATTATACACTATTGAATATTCAGGGTAATATTTCAAGCGACTTCAAAATAGAGGAGGTTCTCTATTTGGTTGTATTTTTTTTTATAACTGGTACTAAAGATGTGCGTTGTATAACGTACAAATAAATATACGTAAACAAAATGTCAACCGTACCACCAACAAGTATATTCTTTCCAGCTAATTGTAAATGGAGATTTGCACGGAAATTAAATTATACATATAGTGACTTTATTGAATTTAAGTCAAAAGGTAAGACTAGCACCATACATTTCTAAATTATCTTCATTATTAAAACTATCATCTTCACAGGCATTTTTATGGTACGGAACCATCACGGATTTCACCCGTACCACTCTTCGTCTTCGTGGATGGCTGACATTCGACTATTAACAGCAAGTTCAAGACGCTTATAAGTAAAACTTACTTATAGCAATCATATAATATGCTAGTTTAGTGCCAATAATCTTTTAAAAGCAGCGACCGGGTTAAATCAGTCCTATAAATTGTTATCCTATAGTGACTTTTTCTATAACAGTTATAGGATTATACATCCTATAAAAGAAAGAAGTAAGACGGTAATAGAAGTGAACATTTTACTAAATGTGTTTATAGGACCAAACTATACACACTGGTAACAGTTTTATAAAACGCGCTTATAAGCCTGCCTATACCGTATACCAACATTTTCTATGGCACTTATAGGATTATACATCCTATGAAAGAAAGAAGTAAAACGGTAAAAGGAGTAAACATTTTACTAAATGCGTTTATAAGACTATTCTAGACACATTGGTAACAGTTTTATAAAGTGTGCTTATAAGCCTGTATGGCTTATAAGACACTTATAAAGTTATCCTATAGAAGTTAGAGAGACTAAGTTATAGGATTGATGGCTCTTGCACCTCAAATAGTCATGCACAATGTTGTTATAAGATAGTTGGTCTAATTTATAACCTTTATAAGACTCCTACAAGACAATTCGAGATAATGGTCATAGACAAGACGGCTATAGAACGGCTATAAGATGTTAAATCTTATATAGCGGGTCTTACAGGAGTGTTTTGCTACTTGGGTAGTGAGTTTCGGTTGTCAACAGACGATATTATATGATGTGTTTTTATTGACACGTTCCTTTTAAATTGAATTTTTTTCATATTACGACTACTGTATTTGATATTTTTTATTTATTGATAATTTCAACCAACTTTTTAAAGTGAATAATACTTTTCCCTGAGTTCTAGATAGTAACATTTACATAGCTATTTCATGTTTTCATTGCGTGCAGTAGAAAATAAGTTGAAAAGTTTTCTGCGTGAATTTTGTCAATTTCGAGTAGTTTCTGAAAAAAAAAAATACCAATAAAAACTTCAATTTGTAGGTTTCAACTATATACCAATAAATTGCAACAGCCCTGTTCTAGGTAGTAATATTGATAATATGTTAAGAAACATGTTGGATTATAGAGAAATATGACTAAAACAATCAGCATTTTTGAACGGATAAGCAGCCTTAACTTTTAAGGAGTTTTGATTGTCAACAGACGATATTTTTATGTCATTTATTGAGTAATTAAAATATTTTCAGCATTCTTATGACAATATTTGACACGGAGCTAGTGTTCGGCGGCGGCGCCCCGCGACTGGCCGCCTTCCTGGCCACGGTGCGGCCGCGGCTCGAACCGCTGTACGACGAGCACGGCGACATCGGTAAGTATCACGGTGATCAGACATCGGAATACTGAGAGTGGCGGGTAGGGATTTCCATATCGATAATGTCTCTTGTCGATGCTTTATCCCTATATTAGTGGTTTTACCATGATTTTTGTAAAAATATACCTACAATTATTGAAAGCATATAAATTTAATTATTTAACTAAAAAAAACTTAAGGGGATTGAAATGTGATGATGACGCCAAGTTGGCGTTGTAAATAATAAATATCGGGAAACGCCACACATCGATCTAGTCCCACACTGAGCTCTAGTAGCCTGGTGTTATGGACACTAGGCGACGATAAACATATTTGTAAATATTAAGGGACAACCTTACACATGTCCCAAACTATGCTTGTACTATGAGTATTAGACGACTATATACATAATATATAAACACGTATATACCTACATCACATCCATGACCCAGTAACAAATATTCGAGTTTATGACACAAATATTTGCCCTTTGCCTGAATTCGGACCCAGAATCGCTGGCTCGGTAGGCAGCTGCACTAAAAACTGCGCCAAGCGCGTCGCCAAATGCCTATAGATTTAGGTTTTATTATTTATTTCAGTAATAAAGACAGCGGCGTCCATGGCTCAGATGGCCGGCATGAGCCGCGCGGCGACCGCCGCGTCTCCGTCGCCGGAGCGCGGGGCCCCGCGAGTCGACGCCGTGCCCCTCGCCACTGCGCGCCTGTCGCCTGTTCATCACGTGCCGCAGGTACCATCACCTGTGTAGTGCAGTGATACAGACAGCGGCGTCTCCTCTTTGCTCTTCACTTATGCTGTTTCATGTCATATCGAGCTAATTTTATTCATATAACTTCAGTATGCTGTAAAATTGAACATCAGTCGTCATCCCTACTCTGTAATTGTGTAACAGTATATATTGTCGCCAACAGAGCAACGACAGCGTGTCGGAGCCGGAGCCGACGGAGGGCGGGCGCGGCGAGCGGCTGGACAAGCAGCTGTCGGCGCGGCTGGACGCAGCGCTGCGGCTCGGCGGCGACAGCGCGGCGCCCGACGTGCGCGACCACGCGCGCGCCATCAACCTGCTCACCACTGGTAACGTACACATGCCGGACAAGCAGCTGTCGGCGCGGCTGGACGCAGCGCTGCGGCTCGGCGGCGACAGCGCGGCGCCCGACGTGCGCGACCACGCGCGCGCCATCAACCTGCTCACCACTGGTAACGTACACATGCCGGACAAGCAGCTGTCGGCGCGGCTGGACGCAGCGCTGCGGCTCGGCGGCGACAGCGCGGCGCCCGACGTGCGCGACCACGCGCGCGCCATCAACCTGCTCACCACTGGTAACGTACACATGCCGGACAAGCAGCTGTCGGCGCGGCTGGACGCAGCGCTGCGGCTCGGCGGCGACAGCGCGGCGCCCGACGTGCGCGACCACGCGCGCGCCATCAACCTGCTCACCACTGGTAACGTACACATGCCGGACAAGCAGCTGTCGGCGCGGCTGGACGCAGCGCTGCGGCTCGGCGGCGACAGCGCGGCGCCCGACGTGCGCGACCACGCGCGCGCCATCAACCTGCTCACCACTGGTAACGTACACATGCCGGACAAGCAGCTGTCGGCGCGGCTGGACGCGGCGCTGCGGCTCGGCGGCGACAGCGCGGCGCCCGACGTGCGCGACCACGCGCGCGCCATCAACCTGCTCACCACTGGTAACGTACAACAACCGGACAAGCAGCTGTCGGCGCGGCTGGACGCGGCGCTGCGGCTCGGCGGCGACAGCGCGGCGCCCGACGTGCGCGACCACGCGCGCGCCATCAACCTGCTCACCACTGGTAACGTACAACAACCGGACAAGCAGCTGTCGGCGCGGCTGGACGCGGCGCTGCGGCTCGGCGGCGACAGCGCGGCGCCCGACGTGCGCGACCACGCGCGCGCCATCAACCTGCTCACCACTGGTAACGTACAACAACCGGACAAGCAGCTGTCGGCGCGGCTGGACGCGGCGCTGCGGCTCGGCGGCGACACCGCGGCGCCCGACGTGCGCGACCACGCGCGCGCCATCAACCTGCTCACCACTGGTAACGTACAACAACCGGACAAGCAGCTGTCGGCGCGGCTGGACGCGGCGCTGCGGCTCGGCGGCGACAGCGCGGCGCCCGACGTGCGCGACCACGCGCGCGCCATCAACCTGCTCACCACTGGTAACGTACAACAACCTGACAAGCAGCTGTCGGCGCGGCTGGACGCGGCGCTGCGGCTCGGCGGCGACAGCGCGGCGCCCGACGTGCGCGACCACGCGCGCGCCATCAACCTGCTCACCACTGGTAACGTACAACAACCTGACAAGCAGCTGTCGGCGCGGCTGGACGCGGCGCTGCGGCTCGGCGGCGACAGCGCGGCGCCCGACGTGCGCGACCACGCGCGCGCCATCAACCTGCTCACCACTGGTAACGTACAACAACCGGACAAGCAGCTGTCGGCGCGGCTGGACGCGGTGCTGCGGCTCGGCGGCGACAGCGCGGCGCCCGACGTGCGCGACCACGCGCGCGCCATCAACCTGCTCACCACTGGTAACGTACAACAACCGGACAAGCAGCTGTCGGCGCGGCTGGACGCGGCGCTGCGTCTCGGCGGCGACAGCGCGGCGCCCGACGTGCGTGACCACGCGCGCGCCATCAACCTGCTCACCACTGGTAACGTACAACAACCGGACAAGCAGCTGTCGGCGCGGCTGGACGCGGCGCTGCGGCTCGGCGGCGACAGCGCGGCGCCCGACGTGCGCGACCACGCGCGCGCCATCAACCTGCTCACCACTGGTAACGTACAACAACCGGACAAGCAGCTGTCGGCGCGGCTGGACGCGGCGCTGCGGCTCGGCGGCGACAGCGCGGCGCCCGACGTGCGCGACCACGCGCGCGCCATCAACCTGCTCACCACTGGTAACGTACAACAACCGGACAAGCAGCTGTCGGCGCGGCTGGACGCGGCGCTGCGGCTCGGCGGCGACAGCGCGGCGCCCGACGTGCGCGACCACGCGCGCGCCATCAACCTGCTCACCACTGGTAACGTACAACAACCGGACAAGCAGCTGTCGGCGCGGCTGGACGCGGCGCTCCGGCTCGGCGGCGACAGCGCGGCGCCTGACGTGCGCGACCACGCGCGCGCCATCAACCTGCTCACCACTGGTAACGTACAACAACCGGACAAGCAGCTGTCGGCGCGGCTGGACGCGGCGCTCCGGCTCGGCGGCGACAGCGCGGCGCCCGACGTGCGCGACCACGCGCGCGCCATCAACCTGCTCACCACTGGTAACGTACAACAACCGGACAAGCAGCTGTCGGCGCGGCTGGACGCGGCGCTGCGGCTCGGCGGCGACAGCGCGGCGCCCGACGTGCGCGACCACGCGCGCGCCATCAACCTGCTCACCACTGGTAACGTACAACAACCGGACAAGCAGCTGTCGGCGCGGCTGGACGCGGCGCTGCGGCTCGGCGGCGACAGCGCGGCGCCCGACGTGCGCGACCACGCGCGCGCCATCAACCTGCTCACCACTGGTAACGTACAACAACCGGACAAGCAGCTGTCGGCGCGGCTGGACGCGGCGCTGCGGCTCGGCGGCGACAGCGCGGCGCCCGACGTGCGCGACCACGCGCGCGCCATCAACCTGCTCACCACTGGTAACGTACACATGCCGGACAAGCAGCTGTCGGCGCGGCTGGACGCGGCGCTGCGGCTCGGCGGCGACAGCGCGGCGCCCGACGTGCGCGACCACGCGCGCGCCATCAACCTGCTCACCACTGGTAACGTACAACAACCGGGCAAGCAGCTGTCGGCGCGGCTGGACGCGGCGCTGCGGCTCGGCGGCGACAGCGCGGCGCCCGACGTGCGCGACCACGCGCGCGCCATCAACCTGCTCACCACTGGTAACGTACACATGCCGGACAAGCAGCTGTCGGCGCGGCTGGACGCGGCGCTGCGGCTCGGCGGCGACAGCGCGGCGCCCGACGTGCGCGACCACGCGCGCGCCATCAACCTGCTCACCACTGGTAACGTACAACAACCGGGCAAGCAGCTGTCGGCGCGGCTGGACGCGGCGCTGCGGCTCGGCGGCGACAGCGCGGCGCCCGACGTGCGCGACCACGCGCGCGCCATCAACCTGCTCACCATTGGTAACGTACAACAACCGGACAAGCAGCTGTCGGCGCGGCTGGACGCGGCGCTGCGGCTCGGCGGCGACAGCGCGGCGCCCGACGTGCGCGACCACGCGCGCGCCATCAACCTGCTCACCACTGGTAACGTACAACAACCGGACAAGCGCGAGCCGGACTCGCGCACCGACGGTTCCGTAATACTAAAAAAATACTCTTTTTTTCTGTATTTGTTGTTATGGTGGCAACAGAAATACATCATCATCGTGCCGCGAAAACCTTGAAAATGACTCCCAATAATTTCTATTTGGAAGTGATTTACATAAGAAACTAAAGCCTCCTCCCATTCCAGTCTGGAAGAGATCGCTCTTTAGCGATAAGACCGCCTGTTGGCTACCGTTATTTTAATTGACAACATTTCTTTGGTTAAAACCAGGTATTTTCGATATAATCACATAAAGGATAAAAATAAATATTAGTACCTACCACAGTTTTACATTTTCGAAAATATCCCATATTACTCGTATGATTAAAAAATCCGTTTGAACAGTTCCTCATTCTAAAAGAGCGTAGGGGACAAGTAATTGGCCACAGCACAGAAAATCACAATCGGACTATTACTAAAACGGATTTAGTATGTTATTTTTGTAAGTTGCGACTGTAATTTTTCCACAAGGCGACGTCATTTGAGTGCTGATTCTTAGACGGCGCTGCTTTTACCTGATATAAACTAGTACGTATAACCAAATAAAAATAATTATTTTGAATTGTGTGATAATAAAATGATTAAATTAGTTTAAACTATCACTATCGGAAAATTTGATACGTCGTCAATTGACATGTATTTTTCTGTAAACAGTTTTTGACGACGCGTTTGGCTCGGTTTGTAGACACCTGCCTATTGAGTCGGCGGTCCCGGGTTCGAATCCCGGCCGGGGCAAATATTTGTGCAAATATTTGTTCTTGGGTCATGGATGTTATCTATATATGTATTTATATATTATGTATATCGTCGTCTAGTACCCATAGTACAAGCTTTGCTTAGTTTGGGACTAGGTCGATTTGTGTATGATTGTCCCTTAATATTTATTTATTTTATTTAATTTATTTGGTGTGCAATAATGCATTTATATTATTGTATTCCAGTACTCCGCGGCTGCATGGGCGTGATCGTGCGCGGCGTGCACGGCGCCACCTCCACGCAGTACGCGCTCGTCGGCACGGCCTGCGCGCTAGCAGCGAGAGGACCCTCTGTCCCGCACGACGAGCTGGCCCGGGCTGCTGACGGGTTCCTCGCGTCTGTGGCCTTGGCCGTCCACGATCTAGCTGCGTTTAAGACTGCGTTGGACACCGTGGAGAGTGTCGCCGCCGGCAGGTGAGATACGTTACAGTACATAGTAGTAGTATGGGTATATATCCACCCAGTATGTTCTGGTAGGTACAGGTTGTGCGTTGGCGGCACGAGGGCCTTCCGTCCCGCACGACGAACTGGCCCGGGCTGCTGATGGGTTCCTCGCGTCTGTGGCCTTGGCCGTCCACGATCTAGCTGCGTTTAAGACTGCGTTGGACACCGTGGAGAGTGTCCCCGCCGGCAGGTGAGATATGTTACAGTACATTCCGTGAGCTCTCAGGTTCTTATCTGGATCCCGTAACACATTGTACATCGCGCAGCCGCCGCGCGAGACAATGTTCGCGCATTTGCCGCGCGTAATGAGGACGCACTTCTATACTGGAAATATTTATAAGGCTGTAATCAAATCAGACTCAGTTCGGGAAATTCCACGGGGAAACATTTGTAATTACGTTAGAATGGTTTTTTTTTTATCTTTTCTTTTATTCTAATTGTGTATCTGTGATATATATTTTGAATACAATGGACTCCTGTGTAATTAAAAGTAAAAAATATATTTTTTTGTCAGGTCATGGTGGGCTAGGCTAGCCTGTCTAGATTTTGCGCAACCACTACTATTCTACGGTCTCCCCCTAATGTGTGAACACCCAGAACTGGCAGTCCGTGCCGAGAAGTTCACACTCCAGCTCATGAGGGATCCGAGACTCGAGGTCAGTGTTGTGAAATATTATGGTGTCAAGTGTACGCACAGCCACTGTTACATGGATACTCTACATGAACACCCTGATAGGAGTTCTGTTGAAAAGTTTACTTGCGAGCTATGAGGGACCTGAGATACAATCGAATATTGTGAACTGTTGTTTAGTAGACTGTCTGTTTTTCAAGATTCCTCATATTCTCTGTTCTCCGTCCTACTGCTGTGTGAGCCTCCAACTGGCAATACTGTATTACTCCAATTCGTAGACATTTCCCAGTTCCGATAGATGCGAATTGGCATGACTTCAAATTCGTCTTGCAAATATTGGAAGCGCGGTTTATGGTTTATCTAAATATATAAAAGAAGAAACTGACTGACTGACTGATTGACTGACTGACATATCAACGCACAGCCCAAACCGCTGGTTCTAGAGAGTTCAAATTTGGCACGTAGGTTCCTTATAAGGTGTAGGAATGCACTAAGAAAGGATTTTTCAAAACTCACCCCCTAAAGGGGTGAAATGGGGTTCCAAAGTTTGTATGGGGAAACAAGATTAGTTAGACCATTTTATTCGAAACTTCACAGGAGTATTTCTAACGATAAATGACTAAACACGTGTTTCAGGTTTTTTGAAAATTCAACCCCTAAAATGGAGAAATGTGGTGACAAAGTCTGAAAATCAACATGGGTATTGTTTTTATGGTTTATCGGGTCGCTGATTACGAAAACCACAATGATTTTAAAATCCAACGAGGCGGACGTGAGTTACCATCTCCCCTGTTGGGGTGAAATGGGGTTGAAATGTCTAAACACTAAACCGCTGGTTCTAGAGAGTTCAAATTTGGCACGTAGGTTCCTTATAAGGTGTAGGGGTGCACTAAGAAATGATTTTTCAAAACTCACCCCCTAAAGGGGTGAAATGGGGTTCCAAAGTTTGTATGGGGAAACAAGATTAGTTTGACCATTTTATTCGAAACTTCATAGGAGTATTTCTAACGATAAATGAGTAAATAAATGTTTCAGGTTTTTTGAAAACTCAACCCCTATAAGGGAGAAATGTGACAAAGTCTGAAAATCAGCATGGGTATTGTTTTTATGGTTTATCGGGTCGCTGATTACGAAAACCGCAACGATTTTAAATTCCGACGTGGCGGACGTGAGTTACCATCTCCCCTGTTGGGGTGAAATGGGGTTGAAATGTCTAAATACTCAACCGCTGTTTCTAAAGAGTTCAAATTTGGCACGTAGGTTTCTTATAAGGTGTAGGGGTGTACTAAGAAAGGATTCTTCAAAACTCACCCCCTGAAGGGGTGAAATGGGGTTCCAAAGTTTGTATGGGGAAACAAGATTAGTGACTATTTTATTCGAAACTTCACAGGAGTAATTTTAACGATAAATGAGTAAATACGTGTTTCAGGTTTTTTAAAAATTCAACACCTATAAGGGAGAACTGTGGTGACAAAGTCTGAAAATCAACATGGGTATTGTTTTTATGGTTTATCGGGTCGCTGATTACGAAAACCGCAACGATTTTAAAATCCAACGTGGAGGATGTGAATTAAAATCTCCCCTGTTGGGGTTGAAATGTCTAAATGCTAAACCGCGGGTCTACAGAGTCCAATTTGGCACGTAGGTTCCTTATAAGGTGTAGGGGTGCACTAAGAGAGAATTTTTCAAAAGTCGTCCCCCAAAGGGGTGAAATGGGGTCCAAAGTTTGTATGGGGAAACAAGATTAGTTAAACTGGAGGAAATGGAGTTGAAATGTCTAAATACTAAACCGCTGGTTCTAGAGAGTCCAATTTGACACGTAGGTTCCTTATAAGGTGTAGGGGTGCACTAAGAGAGAATTTTTCAAAACTCACCCCCATAGGAGTGAAATGGGGGTCCAAAGTTTGTATGTGGAAACAAGATTAGTTAAACTATTTTATTCGAAACTTCACAGGAGTATTTTTAACGATAAAAATGAAAAAACACGTGTTTCAGTTTTTTTTTAATTCAACCCCTAAAAGGGAGAAATGTGGTGACAAATTCTGAAAATCAACATTGGTAATGCTTTTATGGTTTAACGGATCGCTGATTACGAAAACCGCAACGATTTTAAAATCCAACGTGGCGGACGTGAATTAACATCTCCCCTGTTGGGGTGAAATGGGGTTGAAATGTCTAAATATGAGTACCTATGGGTGTAATTTTTATGGTTTCTTGGGACGTTAATTACGAAAATGCCACCGATTTTGAAATTTTATATTGTGGACATGAAAATTCTTGAAAGCATTTGCGCCAAATTGCAGCATTTGGCCAATTAAATGGTCCAGTAGTTTTGCAGCAAATCGGTTGTAACAGACGGACTTTGACAGACAGCTACATGTGATCCTATAAGGGGGTTCTATTTTTGCTTTTGAGGTATGGATAGAGACCCGCGTTATCCTAATAGATAAAAAAAATTGTATTTGGTGGCATCTCGATCGTCGTCAATCGGTACCTAGGCGGGCGGCGCGTTGGGACGGGAGGAGTTATGATCGGGAAACTTCCTGCATCCGTAATAAATACATTCAAGCTTTTCAATAGTTATGTTAAGTCATTTCAGAATTCTGAATTACGTTTATCTGGCTCGGAGTAATAGGTACATTTTTCATTCATCAACGAAGAGAACCTCAATATCTTACAATAGAACATGACGTAACTTAGAACATGGCTTAGAATCATTAAACCAATCTCGAATATCCCAAGTCGATAAGCGGAGGCTCGGGACATTATAAAAGCTTTATACAAATAAAATGCACACATATCCCGGTGTCTTAGCTTCACTTCGCTTCGAGTTATGAATTTTGAAGTGAACTTTATTTGGATACAGTAAAAGCTGAGATCGCTTGATTTGAGTGCTTGAGTTTTCGGTTTGATTTGTTGAAGTGGAGTTGTGATAACATAAAAGTATTTCCCAGTAATATTAGAAAAGCGAAAGTCTGTGTATGTTTGTTACTTCTTCACGCTAAAACGGCTGGACGGATATGCATGAGGGAAATGCAGATTGCAGATTATACCCCAACTTAACAAATAAGCCTACTTTCAATCCTGAAAAAAGAGCATTGTTCCCGTAGGATGATGTATATTATATAGGCACGCGAGCGAAGCCGCGGGTTAATGCTAGTGTACTTATAATAGCGCTGCTGCAGCAAGTGCTTTTACTCACAGTCACAGTAGACTCAGTTAAACGAGCACTAAAGATGATTAATTACTAACGGTATGAGCGATAATAATAAGTAGTGATGAATGAATGATAGTCACTCGTGAGTCGGAAGGTAACGATGATGCATTCGGCAATCGTTTACGATTTTTTAGGTGCGACAGTCCGCCGCCAAGCTGCTGACAGGGCTGATGCACTGCGGCGCGCTGCCCGACGAGGACAGGACCCTGCGCCAGCTGACGCGCGCGTGCCGCTCCGGCGCGGCCCTGGAGCGACACACCGGCGTGCTCGGCCTGTGCGCCTACCTCGCCTCCAGGCCGTACAGGTACTGCACAACCAGTCTGTGTACAGGACAGGACCCTGCGCCAGCTGACGCGCGCGTGCCGCTCCGGCGCGGCCCTGGAGCGACACACCGGCGTGCTCGGCCTGTGCGCCTACCTCGCCTCCAGGCCGTACAGGTACTGCACAACCAGTCTGTGTACAGGACAGGACCCTGCGCCAGCTGACGCGCGCGTGCCGCTCCGGCGCGGCCCTGGAGCGACACACCGGCGTGCTCGGCCTGTGCGCCTACCTCGCCTCCAGGCCGTACAGGTACTGCACAACCAGTCTGTGTACAGGACAGGACCCTGCGCCAGCTGACGCGCGCGTGCCGCTCCGGCGCGGCCCTGGAGCGACACACCGGCGTGCTCGGCCTGTGCGCCTACCTCGCCTCCAGGCCGTACAGGTACTGCACAACCAGTCTGTGTACAGGACAGGACCCTGCGCCAGCTGACGCGCGCGTGCCGCTCCGGCGCGGCCCTGGAGCGACACACCGGCGTGCTCGGCCTGTGCGCCTACCTCGCCTCCAGGCCGTACAGGTACTGCACAACCAGTCTGTGTACAGGACAGGACCCTGCGCCAGCTGACGCGCGCGTGCCGCTCCGGCGCGGCCCTGGAGCGACACACCGGCGTGCTCGGCCTGTGCGCCTACCTCGCCTCCAGGCCGTACAGGTACTGCACAACCAGTCTGTGTACAGGACAGGACCCTGCGCCAGCTGACGCGCGCGTGCCGCTCCGGCGCGGCCCTGGAGCGACACACCGGCGTGCTCGGCCTGTGCGCCTACCTCGCCTCCAGGCCGTACAGGTACTGCACAACCAGTCTGTGTACAGGACAGGACCCTGCGCCAGCTGACGCGCGCGTGCCGCTCCGGCGCGGCCCTGGAGCGACACACCGGCGTGCTCGGCCTGTGCGCCTACCTCGCCTCCAGGCCGTACAGGTACTGCACAACCAGTCTGTGTACAGGACAGGACCCTGCGCCAGCTGACGCGCGCGTGCCGCTCCGGCGCGGCCCTGGAGCGACACACCGGCGTGCTCGGCCTGTGCGCCTACCTCGCCTCCAGGCCGTACAGGTACTGCACAACCAGTCTGTGTACAGGACAGGACCCTGCGCCAGCTGACGCGCGCGTGCCGCTCCGGCGCGGCCCTGGAGCGACACACCGGCGTGCTCGGCCTGTGCGCCTACCTCGCCTCCAGGCCGTACAGGTACTGCACAACCAGTCTGTGTACAGGACAGGACCCTGCGCCAGCTGACGCGCGCGTGCCGCTCCGGCGCGGCCCTGGAGCGACACACCGGCGTGCTCGGCCTGTGCGCCTACCTCGCCTCCAGGCCGTACAGGTACTGCACAACCAGTCTGTGTACAGGACAGGACCCTGCGCCAGCTGACGCGCGCGTGCCGCTCCGGCGCGGCCCTGGAGCGACACACCGGCGTGCTCGGCCTGTGCGCCTACCTCGCCTTCAGGCCGTACAGGTACTGCACAACCAGTCTGTGTACAGGACAGGACCCTGCGCCAGCTGACGCGCGCGTGCCGCTCCGGCGCGGCCCTGGAGCGACACACCGGCGTGCTCGGCCTGTGCGCCTACCTCGCCTCCAGGCCGTACAGGTACTGCACAACCAGTCTGTGTACAGGACAGGACCCTGCGCCAGCTGACGCGCGCGTGCCGCTCCGGCGCGGCCCTGGAGCGACACACCGGCGTGCTCGGCCTGTGCGCCTACCTCGCCTCCAGGCCGTACAGGTACTGCACAACCAGTCTGTGTACAGGACAGGACCCTGCGCCAGCTGACGCGCGCGTGCCGCTCCGGCGCGGCCCTGGAGCGACACACCGGCGTGCTCGGCCTGTGCGCCTACCTCGCCTCCAGGCCGTACAGGTACTGCACAACCAGTCTGTGTACAGGACAGGACCCTGCGCCAGCTGACGCGCGCGTGCCGCTCCGGCGCGGCCCTGGAGCGACACACCGGCGTGCTCGGCCTGTGCGCCTACCTCGCCTCCAGGCCGTACAGGTACTGCACAACCAGTCTGTGTACAGGACAGGACCCTGCGCCAGCTGACGCGCGCGTGCCGCTCCGGCGCGGCCCTGGAGCGACACACCGGCGTGCTCGGCCTGTGCGCCTACCTCGCCTCCAGGCCGTACAGGTACTGCACAACCAGTCTGTGTACAGGACAGGACCCTGCGCCAGCTGACGCGCGCGTGCCGCTCCGGCGCGGCCCTGGAGCGACACACCGGCGTGCTCGGCCTGTGCGCCTACCTCGCCTCCAGGCCGTACAGGTACTGCACAACCAGTCTGTGTACAGGACAGGACCCTGCGCCAGCTGACGCGCGCGTGCCGCTCCGGCGCGGCCCTGGAGCGACACACCGGCGTGCTCGGCCTGTGCGCCTACCTCGCCTCCAGGCCGTACAGGTACTGCACAACCAGTCTGTGTACAGGACAGGACCCTGCGCCAGCTGACGCGCGCGTGCCGCTCCGGCGCGGCCCTGGAGCGACACACCGGCGTGCTCGGCCTGTGCGCCTACCTCGCCTCCAGGCCGTACAGGTACTGCACAACCAGTCTGTGTACAGGACAGGACCCTGCGCCAGCTGACGCGCGCGTGCCGCTCCGGCGCGGCCCTGGAGCGACACACCGGCGTGCTCGGCCTGTGCGCCTACCTCGCCTCCAGGCCGTACAGGTACTGCACAACCAGTCTGTGTACAGGACAGGACCCTGCGCCAGCTGACGCGCGCGTGCCGCTCCGGCGCGGCCCTGGAGCGACACACCGGCGTGCTCGGCCTGTGCGCCTACCTCGCCTCCAGGCCGTACAGGTACTGCACAACCAGTCTGTGTACAGGACAGGACCCTGCGCCAGCTGACGCGCGCGTGCCGCTCCGGCGCGGCCCTGGAGCGACACACCGGCGTGCTCGGCCTGTGCGCCTACCTCGCCTCCAGGCCGTACAGGTACTGCACAACCAGTCTGTGTACAGGACAGGACCCTGCGCCAGCTGACGCGCGCGTGCCGCTCCGGCGCGGCCCTGGAGCGACACACCGGCGTGCTCGGCCTGTGCGCCTACCTCGCCTCCAGGCCGTACAGGTACTGCACAACCAGTCTGTGTACAGGACAGGACCCTGCGCCAGCTGACGCGCGCGTGCCGCTCCGGCGCGGCCCTGGAGCGACACACCGGCGTGCTCGGCCTGTGCGCCTACCTCGCCTCCAGGCCGTACAGGTACTGCACAACCAGTCTGTGTACAGGACAGGACCCTGCGCCAGCTGACGCGCGCGTGCCGCTCCGGCGCGGCCCTGGAGCGACACACCGGCGTGCTCGGCCTGTGCGCCTACCTCGCCTCCAGGCCGTACAGGTACTGCACAACCAGTCTGTGTACAGGACAGGACCCTGCGCCAGCTGACGCGCGCGTGCCGCTCCGGCGCGGCCCTGGAGCGACACACCGGCGTGCTCGGCCTGTGCGCCTACCTCGCCTCCAGGCCGTACAGGTACTGCACAACCAGTCTGTGTACAGGACAGGACCCTGCGCCAGCTGACGCGCGCGTGCCGCTCCGGCGCGGCCCTGGAGCGACACACCGGCGTGCTCGGCCTGTGCGCCTACCTCGCCTCCAGGCCGTACAGGTACTGCACAACCAGTCTGTGTACAGGACAGGACCCTGCGCCAGCTGACGCGCGCGTGCCGCTCCGGCGCGGCCCTGGAGCGACACACCGGCGTGCTCGGCCTGTGCGCCTACCTCGCCTCCAGGCCGTACAGGTACTGCACAACCAGTCTGTGTACAGGACAGGACCCTGCGCCAGCTGACGCGCGCGTGCCGCTCCGGCGCGGCCCTGGAGCGACACACCGGCGTGCTCGGCCTGTGCGCCTACCTCGCCTCCAGGCCGTACAGGTACTGCACAACCAGTCTGTGTACAGGACAGGACCCTGCGCCAGCTGACGCGCGCGTGCCGCTCCGGCGCGGCCCTGGAGCGACACACCGGCGTGCTCGGCCTGTGCGCCTACCTCGCCTCCAGGCCGTACAGGTACTGCACAACCAGTCTGTGTACAGGACAGGACCCTGCGCCAGCTGACGCGCGCGTGCCGCTCCGGCGCGGCCCTGGAGCGACACACCGGCGTGCTCGGCCTGTGCGCCTACCTCGCCTCCAGGCCGTACAGGTACTGCACAACCAGTCTGTGTACAGGACAGGACCCTGCGCCAGCTGACGCGCGCGTGCCGCTCCGGCGCGGCCCTGGAGCGACACACCGGCGTGCTCGGCCTGTGCGCCTACCTCGCCTCCAGGCCGTACAGGTACTGCACAACCAGTCTGTGTACAGGACAGGACCCTGCGCCAGCTGACGCGCGCGTGCCGCTCCGGCGCGGCCCTGGAGCGACACACCGGCGTGCTCGGCCTGTGCGCCTACCTCGCCTCCAGGCCGTACAGGTACTGCACAACCAGTCTGTGTACAGGACAGGACCCTGCGCCAGCTGACGCGCGCGTGCCGCTCCGGCGCGGCCCTGGAGCGACACACCGGCGTGCTCGGCCTGTGCGCCTACCTCGCCTCCAGGCCGTACAGGTACTGCACAACCAGTCTGTGTACAGGACAGGACCCTGCGCCAGCTGACGCGCGCGTGCCGCTCCGGCGCGGCCCTGGAGCGACACACCGGCGTGCTCGGCCTGTGCGCCTACCTCGCCTCCAGGCCGTACAGGTACTGCACAACCAGTCTGTGTACAGGACAGGACCCTGCGCCAGCTGACGCGCGCGTGCCGCTCCGGCGCGGCCCTGGAGCGACACACCGGCGTGCTCGGCCTGTGCGCCTACCTCGCCTCCAGGCCGTACAGGTACTGCACAACCAGACCTTGTCTACAGGCCAGACGTCTCACGTGATATCATCAGACGTCTCACGTGATATCATGATGGTCAGGTATTGGATATTCAGATGCTTTTATACCTAAACGGTGTCAGCGCCGATGTGGCTAAGACTGTATGGAGGCGGACTCAGTCTTCAGTTAAATTTTATTTAATTTCACTCAACTAACGAAATAGTTTTATCCTAAACACGAGATAGAGTAAACAGGTAATAACAATAATAAAATTAAGTGTATGCAACTCAACATCGACGCCAACGTCGAAGTGTACATATAAAATCGTGCGACGGAAATTAAGACGTATATACGTTTATCGTCGTTTCGTGCCCACAACACGTCTACTAGAGCTTACTGTGTGACTCTGACTCTACACTATCCGAAGTATGAGTTTCCGCAGCGAAGAGCCTCTCCACACAATAGTAGTGTAGAGCTAGGCTGAGGTTGTCCGAAATTAAAAATAAAATGTTATTCCAGCCTCGGGTCGAAGCTGGGCTCGGTGCTGGCGGAGCTGGCGCGGCACACGTCGGCGCCGGACCCGGTGCCGGCCGCCATCCGCGCGGCGCTGGCCGACTTCCGGCGCACGCACCAGGACGACTGGCCGCGCCACCGCGACCAGCTCTCGCAGGACGAGCTCGACCTGCTCGCCGACCTCACCTCCCCGCCCTCCTACTGCGCTTAGGCTATCTGCAAGGTTTACTCTTGTTTTGTCGAGAAACGTTTCATCGAATTTTCATTTCATCAAAACATTTTTTTTCTGAAACCATAAAATATTTTAGTTATTTTCAAGATTTTTGAAAAATGTATGAGTTTCGAGGAAAAATTTGTCTATGAAATGAAAATTCTATGAACTGAAGCATTCGGTGAAGTGTTTTTCTATAAAAGACGTGGACACCCTATCTGCCCATCTAGCACAACTATGCTGATGCGACTCTTATCGCGCCCGTCACTCGCACAGTACTGCATAGAAAGGGACAGGTATCTCGCACGAGAAAGTCTGGCGTGTCACAGTTGTGCTAGAAGGTGGTGTAACGAGGATTGAACATTGGCTAGAGGTATGGTCAGTATCAAAAGTAGCTGACTATTTTTCTATTGGCCTATGTCATTCATACTAAAATAGTCCCGGGCACTTGAGTCTTGCTTGAATTTTCACCTCCGCACACTGCGCTTAATTAACCTGTACAGTACGTGTACATATTCCGAGGGAAAACTTCTCTATTTTCCAGCTCAGATTAATGGTCTTAAGCTATGGTTTCCGTTTTCCGTACACCATTACATATACAGCGTGTAAACAATTATACCCTATATATGTACTGTACACTATGACCTTGATTAATCAGCTAGGTTTTCAGCTACGCTCAATGCTACCTAAACTAGCTGTCTTAGACACACAAACTCGCCGGACGCATGACGAATGGTTTAGGACCATAACACTAATATCGTTTTGCAAAAGCCACAAAGCATTCTGAACAGGTTTCTCGGTCTGTGATCATAACGTAAACGTAACGTAAACACTCCAAAATGTAATTATTCATACTGTTCTGTTACTGTTGTACCTAATTCCTTTCGATTTTGCCTTAGTTTATGGCAATAGGGAAAGCCTGCATTGAACGACAGAAACAAAACTGAAACACATTTATCTCCCAACAAAATGTTACGCCACACACGTAAAAGAAATGTGGAAAATTTACAAAGTCAAGAAAGACAAAGCCCGACAAGAAAGTGTAGAAATTAAAAAGTAGCAATATGTAGTGTCGTCCTGTTTTCTAAGATTGATTAGAAAGGAACGACACTACAGTATTGCCACTTTTTATTTCTTCTATTTTATGTCGTACCGAATGAATTTAGACGGTTTAAACTTAACAAAAAATTGTTTCTAGGTATATCAGAATAGGCTTTACAGGGAAACTAGCCTATTATTATAATATTTAAGACAATAGTCACCTATGATTTAGAATTTTATCAAAAGATGCACTATTCTACATGGCACCAAGGAGTTGATCTAAAAAAAAAAAAAATTTTTTCAACATTCGTGCAACTCTGAAGAAAATACGTTATAGCTCAGATAGCTCTCTTACTATATGTAAGGTTATATTTTAACATCACAAACTTAACGTTTATATTTCAACCCTGACCTGGGGTGACTGTACTAAGTCCTAATAAAGTACAGAAATCAGACCGTTTAAATAGTTGTCATATTAGATGATGTTACGTTCGTCAATCACGCTGTATGTTCGTTGTATTGATATAATGATTTGACATCATTAATATACTTAAAGTAGCTTCATAGATTTACCAAGTCTTGGTAAATTTTAGTCTTTGGTTTACTTCAACTATCCTTTATAAGTTCTATACCTAGATATATTTCTAGCAGGAACAACAGGTGGTTAGTGCTTACAAAATAATAATATCGACCAACCTGTTATCGATAGCCACCACGTCAACGTTATAAAGGAAATGCCAAGTATAATAGTTGTTAAGAGAATATTTACAATGTCGTGAAACTCGAATAATTGTCACATTGTTATTTCAATTGTTTAACTCTTAAGATAATAAGGTCTATGAATGTAAAAGATTTGATTACTAAACTTATAATTATACTTTGATGTTAAGTTAAGGAGCAAATGAAAATGCTTGTTACGATTTTTCCTCTATGACGTTGAAGTAGTAGTATTTATCGATAACATGATTGTCGATGTTTTATTTTGTCAAGCACTAACAACACGTCGTTCGTGCTAGGGAAATCTCTAGGTATAAACCTTCCTCATTTTCTCAAGTAATCAATCAGGTACCCGCAAGCATTCTTACAATTCAATGAGTACAGTAAGCTGCAGAGAAACCTGAAACCTGAGAGAGAAGAGAGGGGAGGGGGGTACAAAAGTATCTCAGACACCGATACGGCGCTGAAATTCATGTTAAAAGAGCGCTATCAATCTCCCTGCGCAGTATAAAGAAATAAGCAGTGTTATTAATGTTATTATAGTTCAGTTACATTTGAAACTGACAGTGCGATCTATGCATACGTGAAACAGACATATTTGAAGTAAGCTATGGACTCAATGGTGTAGGCATACCGGTTTCGTTACTTTGGTGGTGGATACATTTCCGTTCTAGATTACCCTAGACGAAAACAAAGAGAGGTATATGAGTAATAGCCATGGAACGCAATAAAATGGTTGATTGCATATATTCTTTATTCTTTTTATTTCCGTCGAAGGGGAGACCATGTCATCCCATTTGTTTGCTTATATGGTTAATGGCTTTATGAAAATATACTATAGTGAGGCTAGGTTCATGAAACAATTTATTTTTATAAATGATAGATAGGCATTGTTTTTCTGTTTTTTATTTGAGTGATTAATAAATATATATGTGAATAAATATTTTCTTTGTGTTACCAATAATAAAATTCAAAGTATGTTCCATTTGTAATCAATCGAGTTGTTTAAAAGATCTGTTGAGAGTTAAGGAGGTTTGTAAATAATATGTATAAATATTGCATAAATGTTTATTTAGATAATAAAAAAATATATTGTGACTGGTTGGATTGTTTTATTACTTACAGACTAATAATGTCCGTGTTCGTACGAGACATACTGATTAGTATTCCTTATCGAATAACAAATCGATATCCTTCGAAGGAATATACCTCCTATGTACTAAACAAGATTGAAAAACTTTATATTTTGTGTACCTTATTTCTAGAAGGCAACTTACTAATTAGGTGGAAATATATGCTGTCATCCTGCATCGCACTGTTACGTTTTTCCTTGAAATAATGACCCATCTCCTCTCCAGAGAAAACTGATTTTCCGTACAATATACGGGTGGGTCGATTTTAATAATTTTGGGTGGACGTAGAATACATCAGACTATATGGCGATACAAAAAGAGATTGACTTTCCCTTGCCCGCGATTGAAATTAACGTCCTAGGACACATGTGTACCTCTAGTGAGTGAGTAGTGTGTTATGTTTGTTACATCTTTACGCCTAAACGGCTAGTCAAATTCGCGTGAAATTTGGAACAGAGATAGTTTATGCCCTAACTTAACACATAGGTATAGTCTTTATCCCGAAGAGAAAGCACGGTTCCCGTAG
Organism: Apotomis capreana; assembly: GCA_947623375.1. Lineage (NCBI taxonomy): Eukaryota > Metazoa > Arthropoda > Insecta > Lepidoptera > Tortricidae > Apotomis > Apotomis capreana. Next base: position 7,470,149 of record OX392516.1, read on the forward strand.
TATATATATGTTTTATTTTTGCAAGCGAAGCCGCGAGCAAAAGCCGTTCGGCATATAAATCATAGAAAAAAAAAACAACGTTTACACCAGTATACAATTTATTAAATTTAGGGATAGTAATGCATTCAATATATGATATGAGCTTAGAGCATACAGCAGAAATACCGGAATACTTCTATTAGGAAAGACTATTAGTTTGAAATTATAAGTTTGAAACTAAATTAACCTGCTTAAACTAGATATTAAGTATTCATGTGATCAAAGGAGAAGGTGAGAAACGAGACAGTGGAAATTTCTCTTTAGTATTCCATCACAATGGTATGTGGATATTGGTGCCAAGACGTCTTTAAAATCCTTGTCTTGGATACCAGTTTGCTTTAAGTGTTAAAACTGGGTACACTATTTAATAAATCTGAAGTTTCATTTATGTCATTATTCTGAATTTCATTGCTCCCAAAACCATACCATGATGATTTTTTTTTCATTGCATACATATATACCCTAATATTATTACATTGTGTAATACCATCTTCAACAAAAAATATTTTTTTGTGGGACATTCCTAAGAGAATCATAAAAATTCGAATCCGATCAAATTTTTGGATGTTCCAGTACTATGAGAAAGCTCTCAAAGAAAATATAAGCCCAAATCTGCATAGGCTTCTCCAAGGAAATTTATGACGCCTTGACACAGGTAACATCTAGACTCCCTTTGCCTCCAGATCATTTTTATTTAACTAAGGTACAACTGTTATGTTCAACTAAACTAAACCATGAAGAAAAAAATACTAATAGTACTGATAATTTTACCTAGCAATTCTCTTTTTTTACAATTTCAAAGTTTATGCCTAAAATCTGGGTAGTTTGCCTTATAGGCATTAGTAACCTAACTAACCTAACCTACCTAACCTAGAACAGTTATCGTAATTTCGCTCCCCATGGTTCAAACAAGTGAATATATAGGTAATCAAAACCATTTATAAGACATTTTAAATATTGGCACAACAGTGGTAGAGATTTTTTGGTACATTTTTAGTCCAAATTTTGTGTCAATGTAAAAAAAGAAAAACATATATGTAACACAAAACAAAACAATTTTGACTATCTTAATGGGTTTGGACATCTTTCTGAAAGCTACAATGTATTACTCAAGCCACAATCAGGTTCTGAGCACATAATATTGATACATACTTCAAAGCCATTTCCATTCATGTATCCCTTTCAAAACTACAGCCTTATAAAAATGTTTAGAGATATAAAAGTAATTGTTAGGTGCTAAACCAACACCTCCAATATTATCTCCGATCTTCAACATCTGAAAAGTAACAATACCCAACATTAGTAAATGATGATATTTGACATGTTTACTCAAAGCTATCAACATACTAATGTAATAAGCATAAAATTAGTGATTTGAAATTATCTTTGTATATGTATCTATTATCTATTACAATAAAATGTGTATAGGGTGACTTAAAATTAGTCCTCCCTTGGAATATGTTATGGCAATAGAATCTTTAATGTGTGACTTAAAGTATAGGTAAACAGGCAGTCTTATTGGTAATCAATTAATAAAGGTCATTTAAATACTTTTGTAATGAAAATGTTTGATTATAAACTTTACTATTTCAAACCAGTACCCCAAGATTGGGATCTGCTAGGCATCATATCATACTATGTACTTGCGTATTGGTATTATTTATTATTTATTTATTTAGAACCATTAAATGAGTAACATTACAGATTTCTCCATTGCGTTACATCGACTCTTAATCTAGGCTAACACTAATATTTAAAACTAACACAAACACAAATCCATGCTAATGTCCTTCTATCACTCTCTTCCACTCGATCATCAGTCGCGCTATCGCTGTCACAAACACATCGCACTGCGGTGACGCTGCGAGTACCGAGTTGAGCAGAGCGGTCGCGCGGGGGATGGGCGAGTGGTGGTACAGGTTTGTACGTGAGGGAGCTACTGCTAGAAATGGCACTTCCCGCCGCCTGTTGCGGTAGTCGTCGGGCACTTTTAGCTTAAGTACCTTCTCCAGAAGACTTACACTGTCGATCTTATTCCTTAAAATGCTCAATATAAATAAGAGCAGGCTTATAGATCTACGCATCTCTAAGGATTCGAAACCTAAATATCCTAATAGGTACCGCGTCGGATATAGGTAGGGATAGTACTTATACAGTTTTTTGTACAGATCTCTAAGAAATCTTTTTTGGACTTGTTCCAGCATGAGACAATATTTGGCCTCATGTGGAGCCCAGACCACTGCATTCGTTTCTAAAATGCTACGCACCAGAGAAATATACAATGTACGCGTCGCCGTCGCGGTCAGTATGGAAATTATTAATTATTTTGTTAATATAATTCTATAAGTTAAACCATGAAAACAGAAGAATACAGGTACACTTACTTTTGCCATCACACGCTACAATTTTGACCTTGTCCACCTTAGCTACTTCTTGAACTTCCCGAAATTCCACATCATTCAACATGAACGTCCATACATTATCACAAAACCTGGAAACATAAATTGAAGTAAAATTTGTATTCACAATCGTAACCTAGCTGCTGCAAAACATATGTGCAGTTTTGATATAAAAAAGGTTAAGCTATGTTGATAGGATAAATTGTATCATGTCTCAGTTACTCATAGTCCTGTAACCTTTCACTTAATAGAGGAAGATCCTGTAAAGGGTTTCATAAGGGTGTCAAATGGATTTGACTGCTACAAAGTAACTATGTATCGTCTTGGTGGGGTACTACCATGTCCCCAGATATAATTTTCAATTGCAAGGTTATTTTCATGAGTCATCAATTATTATTACTGTTACATTAAAAAATAACCATACACAATTTTATATCCTTCCTCCTCCAACTTCAAGGTTTGATAAAACAAAAATTATAATTATGTATGTATATGTTGTTTTGTAAATAGTGTAATACGGACCTGTAAGTATTTAATTTCCCCGCCTTGAAGGTTAATCTTGATTTCACCCTGTTGGATAAAGCTTGGTTGATAGATTTGTCGAATTGTAGCAGCACCTTGACTGCCAAAGCCGGTGTTATTTGCCCATACTGAAAAAAAGCTCGTTAAGGATATTGCGCAAAAATGAAATCGGAAAACCCCAAAAAATAATACTTACTTGGATCAATTCATCGAGACTTTCTTGTAAAGTATTACCGATCGTAGTATTTCGGTACAGTTGATATGACATTATTGGTTGTGTAATTTAACTTGTACACAACAAAAAATGATGTTGGATTTTGATGGTTTACTGAATTCTTTTTTAAAGCATAAACAAAAAATCAACCGACAACACGATACTACAACAGAAATTCGAACGACAGAAACTCGAACAATACACAAACACAATACATCAATACATACAAGTGAAGTGATATGAAAATTGAAAGATAAAAAAAAAAATGTAATCAGCGTTCGACTTTTTTAAAACGTTTAGATACCTCCTAAACGTAAATGTAAAACAGATATGAATTTGAAATAAAATCTTAGAACAAAATGAAAAAAAGTAATGAAACTATTGACTATATCACAAAAGCAAAATTACTTCAAATGCGACGCTGATATCAATATCAGAATAAATTATAATCCACGCCTCGATTGCAAAAACCCCTTCGGAACTCGTTTCACTGATATAATATTTGAACGTTTGTCTCAGTGTAGCCATATGCGGGAAGAGTATTCAAAAACTGCTATATTTGTTTATTATTTTATTATTATTTGTTTCTTAACGCTCAAATATCATAAAGTTTTGGATTTCGACTTAACGACGCGACTCGTCAAGCATTTAAAAACTATTTATGCAAATCAAATCAATTTCGTGCAAAATAATACTTGGCCGTGCCGCCTCGCCTAAATAGCGTCGCTCCGCTGCTTATTCCCAGACCCAGAGCCCATTTTTTTCTTTTTTCCCCAAGGTAAGCTTGCGGGTCAGTTTTGAAATCTTTAATGATGTTTATGTTTTCGGTTGAAGAACACTAATGTTAATGAAAAAAAATCACGTCTAGTCCTTTTTAGGGTTCCGTAGTCAACTAGGAACCCTTATAGTTTCGCCATGTCTGTCTGTCCGTCCGCGGGTTAGCTTCGTGATCATTAGTACTAGAAAGCTGAAATTTGGTATGTATATATATGTGTATGTATCACGCCGACAAGACGGTAAAATAAAAACTAAAAAAATAACTTTTTTCGGGTACCTTCCGTACCTACACCTAACGTGGGGTGATTTTTTTTTCGTTTCAAAACTAGTGTGTGGGGTGTCGTTGAATAGGTCTTTTAAAAATAATAGGGGTCTTCATACATACTTTTTTGATAGTCAGCAGTTATGTAAATATTCGTCCCAGAAATCCAAAAAATAGCGTCCCCCCCTCTAACTTTTCAACCACGGGTTAAAGAATTCTCGAAAAATTCAAAAATTAGGCCTACTTTCAATGAAAACTATATTCAATAAAATCGGTCGAGCCGTTTTTGAGTTATCGGTGTCCTTATACTTCGAACGTTACACATATTAGTTAAGTGCCATACTGTATTAAAACATTTTGCTCAATCTGGCGCGTATAATCGATAACTTCCAGAAGGTAATAAGTAATTACAGTTACTTTGGCGTTTTCGACCTTTTTATAGAGCTTGAAATCTTTCACGTAATTTAAACCTCGGGCTTAAAACCGCTGCTTTTAAACCCGTCTATTATGAAGGATGGGCAACTACGGAACCCTACACTGAGCGTGGCCCGACATGCTCTTGGCCGGTTTTTTAATCATAGATTTTTAATATCTAGGGGGCGGGAGCAGCTGCCCCTCCTTAGTGACCCCTTCCTTTACCTCTGCCTTACAAGTTGCTATTCTAATTCGACATTTAAATGCGTATATAACAGCAATAATTCGTATTTTTATATCACGTTTGTGTGAATATTCTAAAACATCCACATTCCAATATTTTCCAACTATATAGCAACAATTCAATCTCGATAACATCCCTCAATTTCGTTTGCGTTAGGTTGCCCGGATAAAATGATCCAAACAGGCTGCGTCTTTGTGAAGAAGTGCTTTTAAATCTGAAGACTGTGATTGGTCCATTTTGGACAGGCAGCCTAAGTTTCCCTTTTTCTTTACCTTAATTGTCGAGCAATCTTTGTACAAGAATTCATTAAAATCTGTTTGGCCATTTCGGTGTGATGAGCGAACTAAGAAAATTTTACCAACAGATGGCAGTCCGACAAGAAAGTGTAGAAATGAAAAGGAACACTACGGTATTGACTTTACGCATGTTATTTTTTGCCTCGGTATTTTTTTAGGGTTCCGTATAATAAAAACACTAGATATTGGATAATAATATATTTTAGTACAGAACAATAACCGATCTTATTTAAGGTCTATGACGCTACGCTGACATTACGCGGCTATATAGCTGTCAGTCTCTTGGGTTGCCAGCGAACAAAGTACGTTCCGTAATAACGTTCTAACACGTACAAAGGGTAAAAAACGGGACCCTATTACTGAGACTATGCTGTCCGTCCGTCTGTCACCAGGCTGTATCTCAAGAACGGTGATAGATAGACAGTTGAAATTTTCACAGATGATGTATTTCTATTGCCGCTATAACAACAAATACTAGCAACTAACCCATACAACAAACTTGTTATAGATTATGGTACGGAACCCTTCATGCGGGAGTCGGACTCGCACTTGCCCAATTTTTTTAGCTACAGGCACAGGCATAACGAGAAGTTCCTTGACTTTACTTAAAACAAAGCTCGTATCTCAATGTCATTGTATTATACACGATGATTTTTAATCGGTGATCAGGTACCAACTTTTCTAACTCAGTAATTGATGGTGGTCACGTTGAAGTCGTAATTACATGAAAACAAACTTTTATTTTTTCTATGATAATTTTTATTTTGAAACCAATTTTGTCTTAAATTCCTTGTCACCGAACTTATCTGTATCGGTGTGCTTACAACCTCTGTAATAATTTAATGGGAATGACAATTTACTCAATTTATGAGTAATAACTTGTCATTGTCATTACAAAAACAAAGTCGTAGAAAATTTCGTAAAATTTCCCGCCAAAGCGATGACACTGACTTCAATAATTTTATGTAGGATGACCATGTATCTAGTGGTTATTAGTTTTAATTATGTTTTAACTTTTAATTAATTTAACAGTGAGGTAATTGCGCGGGACCTCGCCTATTAAGTTTAATTTTAGCTAAATATTAATATTTTTCTACTCCTGATCACCGATTAAAAATCATCGTGTATACGAGGTTTTCAAAGTTCAGAAGCACAAGCTTCTAGCAGTCAAATAGAACATAACGTGCAAAGGTGAACAGATACTATGAGTTTTCCAGCTCTAGAATGCACCATGCAGCAGGATGCAGCAATACGAAGAAGCGAGATGGTGTTATCTCCATACGTGTCTCACATTGCTGCATCCCTCTTGTCAGTGACTATTTTTTGTGTACATGTAGTTACCAATTTAAAATAAATAAGTCTTGATTGGTTTTTAGTAGCGTTTATTGCAATAGATAAAAAATCCATTCCGAACAAATCAATTTAATTCGTTGATATGTATGATACATGAAACAAAAAAGATATAGTAACATCATCTTCATTAGCTTCTCTCCTTTCCTGCACATGCCGCATCCACGTGACTGTTGAGACCGCCGCAAAGATCTAGAAAATAATTATTTACAATTTAATATTATAAAATGACTACGATCACAAATTGTACGGGGCTATTATTGAGGTCTTTTTTAACGTTTCTTGAATTTGGTTAGTGAAATATTCCATATCTCGAAAAATTATCTTGAAAAAATGATTGGCCTTTTTTAATTCTTCTGATGTAAAGTTTATCCTTTTATTGTTAATCTATAATATGTAACGCTAGTCTAAAATATCAAGGTGAAACTCACCTAAAATCTTTTATTTCTAAGAGTTTTTTCAATGGCGCATTCTTTTAAGAAGCCCCCACACACCTCAGCTGTGAATATCGCGTAGACCTGAAAGAAAAGAAAGGCACTGTGAAATAGGCTGATGCGAGAAGATTTTTCAAGTATCGGATTATTAAGCTTTTACTAGATTTAAGGTGCTGGTCCAGTGCGGAGCGGAGATGTGTTAAATGAACCAATAACATTTCTCAGATTAAAATGTTCTTCATTCGGCTGGGGGCGACTTCTTCACTCACCTCGTCACCTTCTTAATTCCTATATTGACTACAGTGATAAGAGATAACTCGTCAGCATTACCGTTCAGACACAGATTTACTAACTAAAGTGGGACTGTGGAGTGTGGACCAAATAGCAGTGTGGTCGATATAGGTACGTCGGCAAATAAGCACGTGGACAATTTACGAATGTAGACAAAATGGGATATTGATGATATAATAATGTGGTCGAGGAAGGTGACGATTTAAGAATTGTTAGCTGACGACATGGGATTGTTAAGAGGGTGACGAAATAGGACTGTGGACGAAGTCATCCCCTGAGCTCTTCATTCTTCACAAAGACGCAGCCTGAATGGTTCATTTTCCCCGCTCCGCTTTGATCTAACGGAGTGCATCAATCATAATTAAAAAGTTAACGTACCTTTAATATTATCCGTGTTATTTGTCTCTTTGGCATATCAATGTGCAAAAATGGTATTGCTTGTTTCATATTCTCAAGTTATTTCATGATTTTCCTCTCAGGTATAGTTTCTGATTTTTTATCAATTCTTCGCGTTATCTTTCGCTTTTTGGTGTTTTCCTCTTAGGGCTTTTCATTGCACGTTATCTTGAAATTTATTCCTACATGATGCATCCCTCACTCTTAGAATTCTAATAGTTTGAGCTGTTTCGTGTAATCGTGTCTCGTCTCTTTTTAAGTTTTCAGCTCTACAAGTTCTTCATGCAGTTTTCAGTATTCTTTCTTTTACCCTCTTGAGTCTTCCTTCTTAATGGCTTGTTGAGTCTTCCTTCTTAATGGCTTGTTGAGTCTTCCTTCTTAATGGCTTTTTGAGTCTTCCTTCTTAATGGCTTTTTGAGTCTTCCTTCTTAATGGCTTTTTGAGTCTTCCTTCTAAATGGCTTTTTGAGACTTCCTTCTTAATGGCTTTTTGAGTCTTCCTTCTTCATGCCCTCTTGAGTCTTCCTTCTTCATGCCCTCTTGAGTCTTCCATCTTCATGCCCTCTTGAGTCTTCCATCTTCATGCCCTCTTGAGTCTTCCATCTTCATGCCCTCTTGAGTCTTCCATCTTCATGCCCTCTTGAGTCTTCCTTCTTCATGCCCTCTTGAGTCTTCCTTCTTCATGCCCTCTTGAGTCTTCCTTCTTCATGCCCTCTTGAGTCTTCCTTCTTCATGCCCTCTTGAGTCTTCCTTCTTCATGCCCTCTTGAGTCTTCCTTCTTCATGCCCTCTTGAGCTTCCATCTTCATGCCCTCTTGAGTATTCCTTCTTCATGTCCCCAATTGAGTCTTCCATCTTCATGCCCTCTTGAGTCTTCTTTTCCCTTCTTAATAGTTTTTTAGTCTTCCTTCTTCATGCCCTCTTGAGTCTTCCTTCTTCATGCCCTCTTGAGTCTTCCTTCTTCATGTCCCCAATTGAGTGAGTCTTCTTTTCCCTTCTTAATAGCTTTTTAGTCGTCCTTCTTCATGCCTTCTTGAGTCTTCCATCTTCATGCCCACTTGAGTCTTCTTTTCCCATCTTAATAGCTTTTAGTCTTCCTTCTTCATGCCCTCTTGAGTCTTCCTTCTTCATGCCCTCTTGAGTCTTCCTTCTTCATGCCCTCTTGAGTCTTCCTTCTTCATGCCCTCTTGAGTCTTCCTTCTTCATGCCCTCTTGAGTCTTCCTTCTTCATGCCCTCTTGAGTCTTCCTTGTTCATGCCCTCTTGAGTCTTCCTTCTTCATGCCCTCTTGAGTCTTCCTTCTTCATGCCCTCTTGAGTCTTCCTTCTTCATGCCCTCTTGAGTCTTCCTTCTTCATGCCCTCTTGAGTCTTCCTTCTTCATGCCCTCTTGAGTCTTCCTTCTTCATGCCCTCTTGAGTCTTCCTTCTTCATGCCCTCTTGAGTCTTCCTTCTTCATGCCCTCTTGAGCTTCCATCTTCATGCCCTCTTGAGTATTCCTTCTTCATGTCCCCAATTGAGTCTTCCATCTTCATGCCCTCTTGAGTCTTCTTTTCCCTTCTTAATAGTTTTTTAGTCTTCCTTCTTCATGCCCTCTTGAGTCTTCCTTCTTCATGCCCTCTTGAGTCTTCCTTCTTCATGTCCCCAATTGAGTGAGTCTTCTTTTCCCTTCTTAATAGCTTTTTAGTCTTCCTTCTTCATGCCTTCTTGAGTCTTCCATCTTCATGCCCACTTGAGTCTTCTTTTCCCATCTTAATAGCTTTTAGTCTTCCTTCTTCATGCCCTCTTGAGGCTTCCTTCTTCATGCCCTCTTGAGTCTTCCTTCTTCATGCCCTCTTGAGTCTTCCTTCTTCATGCCCTCTTGAGTCTTCCTTCTTCATGCCCTCTTGAGTCTTCCTTCTTCATGCCCTCTTGAGTCTTCCTTGTTCATGCCCTCTTGAGTCTTCCTTCTTCATGCCCTCTTGAGTCTTCCTTCTTCATGCCCTCTTGAGTCTTCCTTCTTCATGCCCTCTTGAGTCTTCCTTCTTCATGCCCTCTTGAGTCTTCCTTCTTCATGCCCTCTTGAGTCTTCCTTCTTCATGCCCTCTTGAGTCTGCCTTCTTCATGCCCTCTTGAGTCTTCCTTCTTCATGCCCTCTTGAGTCTTCCTTCTTCATGCCCTCTTTGAGTCTTCCATCTTCATGCCCTCTTGAGTCTTCCATCTTCATGCCCTCTTGAGTCTTGTTTTCCCTTCTTAATAGCTTTTAGTCTTCCTTCTTCATGCCCTCTCGAGTCTTCCTTCTTATGTGGTCTTGAGTGTTCCTCAACGTCTTCACATAGTCTTCTTTCTTTATGCAGTTTTCAGTATTCTTTGTTCATACCCACTTTAGTCTTCCTTCATAATGGCTTTTTGTGTCTTCCTTCATAATGGCTGTTTGTGTCTTCCTTAATAATGGCTGTTTGTGTCTTCCTTCTTAATGGCTTTTTGTGTCTTCCTTCTTAATGGCTTTTTGTGTCTTCCATCTTAATGGCTTTTTGTGTCTGCATTCTTAATGGCTTTTAGTGTCTTCCCTTCTTCATGCCCTCTTGAGTCTTCCATCTTCATGCCCTGTTGAGTCTTCTTTTCTCTTCTTAATAGCTTTTAGTCTTCCTTCTTCATGCCGTCTTGTCTTCTTTTTCTTTCTTAATGGCTTTTAGCATTCCTTCTTCCTGCAGTCTTGAGCCTTCCTTCTTCATGCAGTCTTGAGCATTTTCTCTTCATGCCCTCTTGAGTCTTCCTTTTTCCTGCCTCTTATTACAATTCCACAAAACTGAACTGTAATCACACATTTTCGTCTTTATTCTTCAGGTCGGTGTTTAATAATTTTTTTGTCGGGCATTTAATGTATTTTTGTAAATTGAGTTTTAATTTGTTCTTAGTCGTGTAATGTAATAATTGTTCATGAATTTTTCATCTTTATTCTTCGGGAATCATGTAGCTTCATATGTATACAATTTAGTAATGAGATCCATCCATCCATTAAATATTGGTATTGGTATCATGTTAATGGATTATAAGACCTTCTTAGTAACACTGTATTTCCTGATTTCTTAAGTGCATGTGTTGGTTTTAAAATCCGATTGAACTTCTTGGAAATCTGAAACAATCTTTGTTAACGAACTTACCAATGTGTCGTATCAATCTTATTTTGTCGATCCATTTCTTTTTGGTAAGAGACTGATTGGGGACTGTTTTTCACTCACCATCGTAGTATTTTCCGTCCAAGTCATCCAACGCGCGGATTCAACTTTGTGCTAGTATTATTACCTCCTTTATTATATCAAATGTTTGCGAGATATCCACGTCCGCCAGATTTAAAATTGTGCGATTGTTACGCCCTCTATAAATCTGAATCCACTTACATCCCCTGCAAATGCTTGATTAATATTATGTTCGTTACCTTCTCAAAGTCAAAATTTCCGTACCAGCGCTCGATGTTTTTTACCTTCTGCAACGAGAATCTCACGTGCTTTCACTGTCATCGCCAGGTTCGATATGATATGAGTATTACCTGCTTTCTGTAAATAAGGATTCCCGCGACTTCTACTTCAACCTTAGATTACAACATATTCTGTAAATGCTTGACAAATGTAATGGTTTTCTTCTATAATAGGATATTTACGAGCTTTCCTTGTTATCGACCAATTTCAATTTATATGGTAATTTCCTTCTGCAAGACAAAATTGTCGTATTGATGCTGGATTTGAACTTTGTTTTTTTACTTTCTGCAATTAGAATTTCGAGTGCTTTTCCATACCATTATCTTGTTACTTTCTGCAAACCGGGATTCGCGTGACTTCTTAATCACCCTAAGATTTAAAACAAACTTGATTTTTACCTTCTGGAATTCAGCGTTTACGCACGTCCCAAGGCTTGATTAATATTGGGCGATGGTTACCTTCTGTTATAAGATATTCGCATGCTTTCCAGGTCATCGTCCGATTTGAAATTAAGTGATGTTACCTTCTGAAAGTCGTTTGACGTACCAACGGTCCGTTTAAATTCACTTCACGTGCTTTCCACGCCATCTGAAGGTGACAAGTTATATGATAGTTTTTACCTTATGTAATTCAGAATTTACTCATGTTCCCTGCAAATGCTTGATTAATATGTGATGGTTACCTTCTGAAAGACAACATTTGCGTACCAGTGCTCACCTTTAACTTGTGATTTTTAGTATCTGTAATTAGAACATCGCGAAGCGTCTTCTTCTTCATCGTTCCATTTAGAATTGTGTGATCGATAACTTCTGTAATTAAGAATTTGAGTGATTTACCTATACTCTCGTATTTTCTGCGACTCGGGATTCGCGTACCTTTCACGAAAATGTCTAAATTCTCGTGTATAATCTCGTGGTATCTTTGTACGGTCAATGTTTGATTTAGCATTGTGATTTTTCCCTATAGAATGATGGATCCACATTAAATAAATTCTTTAGTTTGCCCATTGACGACGAATCGCTTACATAATCATCATATCTGTAAATAAATTGTTATTTCTTACTTACTCGCTGAAGCCTCAGACTCAAACTATATTCTTTATTTCCTCATATCTGCGTTCTCATACACGCACGTTGAAAAGTTATTTGAGGCACTGTCCATTTTTCTTTGTTTTACATTTAGCGTGTAGTTAATAATTTCATACCTTTAGTTTCGTGGTTGTGGTTACCATTCTAGTTGTAAGATAGCATCGGTCACTAACAGAGTTAAGCCGTTTCATCTGAAAATTCTGCGTTAGCTTACGTACCCATTGTGTCCTTAATATTTCACATAGTAAAGTCACTTGTTTCACACAATTTTATAGCAATTGGTACCAAAAAATCCTTATCCCAAACTGTATTTAATTTCTAGTTGTGATGATCACGTGTCAGTCTGAAATGATTGAATTACCGTACGTACCACACGCAGATTTTGGAGACTGAATTAATTCACCGTTGCGTTTGTAATCTGAAAATTCTCGTTTTCGTGGCCATACTTTTGTTTACGGTTCCTTTGTCAGTAATATTAATTTTCTTTGATATTTTAACTGCAGTCACCCGGTTAATCTATGAAAATGATTCACAAACACTCAACGACATAAATCATAAATACAAATGATAAATGAATACAAAATTAAAGCAGTGCACATACGTGACATCTACATGGCTTCTCCGTTGCGCAAATGATGATTAAATTCTTCGCCCATATGTTAGTCGCACGCATTCCAGGTTACGCTCTACACAATAGGAACAATCGAAATGCAAGTCTCTATAGAGATAACAAATACGATGCTATTGCAACCAAAGTTTCATTCGTTTCGGTTTTCGCAAACAGGTGCAAGCCTTGTCCAAATTAGTGCCAATATTGGTTTTCAACAGAATTCCTTCATTTTCCATCACCATGCCGTGCCAGTAGCCTTCAGCGTGCATACATAGATCTTGTTTGGCATTATCTAAAAGAAACGCACAAGACACACATCGAGCATAACGAGTGGGAAAGCAGAGGAAAATTATATAATTCTTAATATGGCAAGCTTGAAAAAAATAACACGGCATTACAGAACCACAGTAACGAATACCTCAAAATTAATAGTATCATGACAAAAATATAATTATAACTACCTATATTCGGCACTTTCTACCTGTCGACATAAAATGGGTTTCCAACACATCTACTATATATAGGTACAATAAGAGTTAACATAATAAATACGTTATTAAAAACAAATAAAGATAGTACCTTAAATTTAACGATTATTGTGTGACATCATGCCGGGATATAAAGCTTAGACCAACACTAGTAATAGATGTTAAAACGCCAATATCCATCACTGTCATAATTTGTGCTCCACGCTACTCCACATTTATTGGTGCAGTTGAAACTCGTGCAAGTTAATACCGAGAGTTGTTGCATTATCTAAAACAAACTAACATAATCTCGAAAACAAAGAAATTAAAGCAAAACTTGGGCTACCTCGTGTACGATGCCCATGCGATGCCCTTGTCGAGTAACATTGACTTGTGGATATATGCAGGGTGCGGTACTAAAACAGTCTTAACAACACACATTTCGAAAACCACGTAAATACTATAAATAAATCATTACGTACTGAATGCAGATATTCTGGAAAGATGCTATTAGTTCCTATTAATTTTACCTTAGCGCTAATAGGGAGAAAAATCAATATTATGCATTAGACAGAAAACATATTAGAAATTAAAACAGTGACGGAGAAACGCTGCCTGATGTAATTTCTGTTAACAAGAAAAGTTAGCACAGCCGTTATAACAAGCCATACCAATGTCTTTATAGTTGATTGCATTGCACGTTCCTGAATCCATCAACTTGAATCCGTATGCTGTTGTCATCGTTGATCTAGGTGATGTAGTCTTATGGACAGCCGTCGCAGATTTTTGGGACTCTTAGCATTCCGTATGCTGGTGATGTTTGTTTGGATCCGATATGAGGTTGACCACACCATAATCTGCGGAATAAAGCATTGCTTACGTGCTGTCGCAGATCGTAGAAGTAGAATATACACGGAGGTAGGTACGAGTAGCTTGCAGGGTGGACGCGTAGCTCTGTGTTACTCGCGGTGTAAGAGGAGGTTTGATGAATGAAGGCCCGAAGACGAGCGAATCATGTAGGACTTGAACATGTATGCCTAAATATAGCTAAAGCAAAAATTACTACACTCACACCCGTCGAGACAGGAAGCTAGAAGATATCGCAATTGGAAAACATGCGAAGACCGAAGATAGGTGAATCCGCAAGCCGAAGCCCGACGAATACAAACGTTCGAAGACCGTCGAACCCGCAGTCTGAAGACCGACGAACCTAAAAGTCCGACGACCGACGAACCTAAAAGTCCGACGACCGACGAACCTAAAGTCCGAAGACCGACGAACTCGCAGCCCGAAGGCCGACGAATACAAACGTTCGAAGACCGTCGAACCCGCAGTCTGAAGACCGACGAACCTAAAAGTCCGACGACCGACGAACCTCAAGTCCGAAGACCGACGAACTCGCAGCCCGAAGACCGACGAATACAAACGTTCGAAGACCGTCGAACCCGCAGTCTGAAGACCGACGAACCTAAAGTCCGACGACCGACGAACCTAAAGTCCGAAGACCGACGATCTTGCATAAATCGACGAAAATGTAGCTCGAAGACAGGAACCCGGAGCCCGACGAATACAAACAATTGAAGACCGTCGAACCCGCAGTCCGAAGACCGACGAACTCGCAGCCCGAAGACCGACGAATACAAACATCGAAGACCGTCGAACCCGCAGTCCGAAGACCGACGAACTCGCAGCCCGAAGACCGACGAATACAAACATCGAAGACCGTCGAACCCGCAGTCCGAAGACCGTCGAACTCGCAGCCCGGAGACCGACGAATACAAACATCGAAGACCGTCGAACCCGCAGTCCGAAGACCGAAGAACTCGCAGCCCGAAGACCGACGAACCCGCAGTCCGAAGACCGACGAACTCGGAGGCCGACGAATACAAACGTCGAAGACCGTCGAACCCGCAGTCCGAAGAACTCGCAGTCCGAAGAATAAAGGAACTCAGAGCCCGACGAATATAAACGTTCGAAGGCCGTCGAAACCGCAGTCCGAAGACCGAAGAACTCGTAGTTCGAAGACCGATGGCCCCGGAGCCCTAAGAAAAGTAGACGTTGAAAACCGACGTACCAGCAGTCCGAAGACCGACGAATAAACGTCGAATCCGCAGATTTCTGAAGTTTGAAGGCAGACGAACTAGAAGTCCGAAGATCTAGAGAACGAGGATCACCGAATGAGGAGCGCAGCTCGAAGATCGAAGAAATACTTTTTAAGCGAAACTTACAGTTTATCTAACAGATAATTATTTGCGTTTGTAGCCAGTTGGCAACGCGACCAGGAATCGGGCCAGACTGGAATCTAGGTATAAATGATTTCAGATCTTACTGTTGAAGGTAGATGATGTCAAGGGGAACGCCGAACTAGCGCACTGGACGTTGGAGATGGGCAGCTTTCCCGAGTAATGTCGTAACGATGCATAAGACATGGGCATGCAGTGTAAACAACAAGATTCGAAAGAAAATTATGTTAGCGAAAGATTTATATATGAAGAAATCGGGAGATATGCAGGAATTAATGCAGTGATGGAAACAAGCTGCTGTGCTTTGAATATTTTCTAACCTTAACATGCTCGCAGACACCTGTCACGCAAACTGGAATTTTCTCGTCGTTTCAAGTCTCGTCGATGATCGTTGGCCGAAGTGTCAAAGACTAGACTTAACTTGCATGTCTCTGGAGTCTGCTATCAGTTCCCCGCTGACAACCGGATCAGTCTGGCAGCACGCTGACGGACTCTCTCATCTATTCCAATGAGTCTGCTCTCCGTTCCCCCGATGACTTGATCAGGGTTGTAGCGGTATTCGACAGCAGACGCGTTAGTTTTCGCCGAAGATGACAAACAGGATTAATCTGGCTGAATGATATGCCAATAACTTGATAAAACTTGCAAATCTTTGACGTGGAGGCCCATCCGTTGTCCGGTGTTAACTCGGCTGTTTTGCTGCTTTGACAAATCACCGAGGATCGGTCTCGCGAAGAACACCGCTCTGAGTAGGTTCTGCCGATGGTGTCTGAAATAGGATTGTTATCTCGCTGTTCTGACGACTTCTTTCTTGGCTTTCAGGCTCGCAGATTTGTTTTTTCTGTCGGTGACGAAAATGATTGTTTTCTCACGACGGGAGATGTCTACAGGATGGGGTGCACTCCACGTAGGCAGGTAGGTTTATGCACTCCGCTAAAGATGACAGAATGATGTTTTGCTTTACATGAATGGTTAGGAGAATCTCTCGTAGCAAGTAATGACAAGACCAGGCTCGACTCAAGACGGGCCGACTCGTCAACCTTTATTTGCAACTTTCTTGCCAGCAAAATAATTTCTCTTTGCCGGCGATGAAGACTCGGAGAGAAGAACGCTGACGACTGAACTAGGTCTAAACCAAACACGCACCATTCGGAGGATCTGCCTCTGCTATCCATGTACGGCAGTACGTAGTGTGCATGCAGGCAGACATACAAGTAGGTCACGCTGACGATGATCGCCGGCAAAATTTGCATCCATCCAACTGGCTAATTACTAATTTGCATGCACTGGTCAAGCAAGACGATACTTCCATACGATGTTTCAGTAGGCGGGTCTCTTTCCAATTGATATTGCGTTAACTGTAAAAAGAAACAAGTTTATGTCCTAAAAGGCCATAATATAAGAGTCTTATTTTGATAATATACAGAGTCCACTTACACTAAATCGGGATCTGCTGGGCTAACGAAGACTGCAACAGGCATAACTGTGGCAGGACAAGGCTCCGTAGACGACGACCAGGCTCCGCTGACGACGACAGGTACAGGCGGCTGCGCTGATGATGTCAGGAACAGGCGGGCAGATTGGACAGGACCAAGCTGGCACCGCACTGGCGGGCAGACAGGACTGATCCGGGTTGGCACCGCACTGGCGGGCAGACAGGACTGGACCGGGCTGGCACCGCACTGGCGGGCAGACAGGACTGATCCGGGTTGGCACCGCACTGGCGGGCAGACTGGACAGGACCGGGCTGGCACTGGCACCGCACTGGCGGGCAGACAGGACTGGACCGGGCTGGCACCGCATTGGTGGGCAGACTGGACTGGACCGGGCTGGCACCGCCCTGGCGGGCAGACTGGATTGGACCGGGCTGGCACTGCACTGGCGGGCACATTGAACCAGGCTGGCACCGCACTGGCAGGCAGACTGGACTGATCCGGGTTGGCACCGCACTGGGGGGCAGACTGGACAGGACCGGGCTGGCGCTGGCACCGCACTGGCGGGCAGACAGGACTGGACCGGGCTGGCACCGCACTGGTGGGCAGACTGGACTGGACCGGGCTGGCACCGCATTGGCGGGCAGACTGGACTGGACCGGGCTGGCACCGCACTGGCGGGCAGACTGGATTGGACCGGGCTGGCACCGCACTGGCGGGCAGATTGGACCAGGCTGGCACCGCACTGGCGGGCTTACTGGACTGGACCGGGCTGGCACCGCACTGGCGGGCAGATTGGAACAGGCTGGCACCGCACTTGGGGGGCAGACTGGATTGGACCAGACTGGCACCGCACTGGCGGGCTGACTGGACTGGACCGGGCTGGCACCGCACTGGCGGGCAGATTGGAACAGGCTGGCACCGCACTGGCGGGCAGACTGGACCAGGCTGGCACCGCACTAGCGGGCGGCAGATTGGACTGGGCCGGGCTGGCACGGCACTGGCGGGCAGACTGGACCAGGCTGGCACCGCACTGGCGGGCAGACTGGACGGGACCAAGCTGGCACCGTCCTGGCGGGCAGACTGGACGGGACCAAGCTGGCACCGTCCTGGCGGGCAGATTGGACCAGGCTATCAAGGCACTGGCGGGCAGACTGGAATGGGCCGGGCTGGCACCACACTGCTAGGCAGATTGGACCAGGCTGGCACCGCACTGGCGGGCAGACCAGGCTGGACCGGGCTTGCACCTCAGGCACGCAGACTGGGCTGGACCGGGCTTGCACCTCAGGCACGCAGACTGGGCTGGACCGGGCTTGCACTTCAGGCACGCAGACCGGGCTGGACCGGGCTTGCACCTCAGGCACGCAGACTGAGCTGAACCGGGCTTGCACCTCAGGCACGCAGACTGGACTGGACCGGGCTGGCACCTCAGGCACACAAACTGGACTGGACCGGGCTGGCACCTCACTGGCGGGCAGACTGGACGGGACCAAGCTGGCACCGTCCTGGCGGGCAGATTGGACCAGGCTATCAAGGCACTGGCGGGCAGACTGGAATGGGCCGGGCTGGCACCACACTGCTAGGCAGATTGGACCAGGCTGGCACCGCACTGGCGGGCAGACAGGACTGGACCGGGCTGGCGGGCAGATTGGACCAGGCCGGCACCGCACTGGCTGGCTGACTGGACTGGACCGGGCTGGCACCGCACTAGCGGGCAGACTGGACTGGACCGGAATGGCTCCGCACTGGCGGGCAGATTGGCCCAGGCTGGCACCGCACTGGCGGGCTGATTGGACTGGACCGGACTTGCACGCAGACTGGGCCAGACCAGGCTGGCACCTCCGGCACATAGACTGGGCCGGACCAGGCTGGCACCTCAGGCACGCAGACTCGGCCGGATCGGGCTGGCATCTCAGGCACGCAGGCTGGGCCGGACCGGGCTGGCACCTCAGGCACGCAGGCTGGGCCGGACCGGGCTGGCACCTCAGGCACGCAGGCTGGGCCGGACCGGGCTGGCACCTCAGGCACGTAGACTGGGCCGGACCGGACTTGCACCTCTGGCACGCAGACTGGACTAAACCGGGCTGGCACCTCGGCACGCAGACTGGGCTGGACCGAGCTTGCACCTCTGGCACGCAGACTGGACCAGGCTGGCACCGCACTGGCAGACAGACTGGACTGGACCAGCTGGACCGGGCTAGCGGGCAGACTGGATCGGACTTGCTCTGTTCAGGCACTGGACTTGACCGGACTGTCGCTGCTAACGTAGGTAGACTAGTTTGGTTGGCATCTCAGGTGGTCACCGCATGGTTATGTCGACGATGTATTCTTCAGACGGATGGAGACTGTAAAGATTAACATTTTTGCGTCTAATAAATATTCTCACTGTAGGTTTCTATTTTCTACCATATTATTTTCCATATGTATGCTAATATGCTAAATATTCTGGTATCAAGATCAGAAACTTTATTCAGTCAGAGGGGAGGGGGCGCTCACAGTTTGAACTTACCTAGACTCTATAAATGTTTGACATAAAGTTCTAGCGTCGTGATGACAGGATCAAGCGCGGCAGGCGAAGACAGGAATAAGCTCGACTGGCGATGGCATACAGGCTTCACTAGCGATGACCGGGACAAGCCCCGTGGGCGATGGCAGGGTGATGCTCGGAGAAGTAGGCAACATGAATTGGCTGACGCCTTTAAGGCCTCAATGACGAAAAAGCTTGAATCTAATCCCGCTGCTAACTGGATTCCCCTCGTGTTGTGTTGCCTGCGAAGTAACGATGTTTCCGAGGTTACGTATTACGTAACACTAGTGGCCTTAATCTAATATAGTCGGCAATCGCTTTCCTCCATTTACTCTAACATCTTCAGTTTAAAACCACAAAAATTAGAAATACATTAGAATATTAAGGCAAATTCGCAGGTGCAGTCTAGGATAGGGAAGAAAAGCTCACCATTTTGGCAGGCAGGTTACACGAAACTCACATCAGGCTTTGATGTCGATGACAGGGATAGGCTCCGCTATGACAGGAACAGGTTCCACTGACGATGACAGGAATAGGCTCCGCTGACGATGACAGGAACAGGCTCCGCTGACGATGACAGGAACAGGCTCCGCTGACGATGACAGGAACAGGCTCCGCTGACGATGACAGGAACAGGCTCCGCTGACGATGACAGGAACAGGCTCCGCTGACGATGACAGGAACAGGCTCCGCTGACGATGACAGGAACAGGCTCTGCTGACGATGACAGGAACAGGCTCCGCTGACGATGACAGGAACAGGCTCCGCTGACGATGACAGGAACAGGCTCCGCTATGACAGGAACAGACTCCGCTGACGATGGCAGGATCAGGCTCTTCTGACGATGATAAAGAGACTTGCGAAGTGTTTGGGCAAGCTGGATTGGACTTTGTTGGGCTGGCACCTCATACACGCAAACTGGTCTGGACCGGGCTGGCAATTCAGGCACGCAGACTGGGCTGGAACGGGCTGGCACCTCAGGCACGCAGACTGGGCTGGAACGGGCTGGCACCTCAGGCACGCAGACTGGGCTGGAACGGGCTTGCACCTCAGGCACGCAGACTGGGCTGGACCGGGCTTGCACCTCAGGCACGCAGACTGGGCTGGACCGGGCTTGCACCTCAGGCACGCAGACTGGGCTACACCGGGCTTGCACCTCAGGCACGCAGACTGGGCTGGACCGGGCTTGCACCTCAGGCACGCAGACTGGGCTGGACCGGGCTGGCACCTCAGGCACGCAGACTGGGCTGGACCGGGCTTGCACCTCAGGCACGCAGACTGGGCTGCACCGGGCTTGCACCTCTGGCACGCAGACTGGGCTGGACCGGGCTGGCACCTCAGGCACGCAGACTGGGCTGGACCGGGCTTGCACCTCAGGCACGCAGACTGGGCTGGACCGGGCTTGCACCTCAGGCACGCAGACTGGGCTGGACCGGGCTTGCACCTCAGGCACGCAGACTGGGCTGGACGGGGCTGGCACCTCAGGCACGCAGACAGGGCTGGACGGGGCTGGCACCTCAGGCACGCAGACTGGGCTGGACCGGGCTTGCACCTCAGGCACGCAGACTGGGCTGGACCGGGCTTGCACCTCAGGCACGCAGACTGGGCTGGACCGGGCTTGCACCTCAGGCACGCAGACTGGGCTGGACGGGGCTGGCACCTCAGGCACGCAGACTGGGCTGGACGGGGCTGGCACCTCAGGCACGCAGACTGGGCTGGACGGGGCTTGCACCTCAGGCACGCAGACTGGGCTGGACCGGGCTTGCACCTCAGGCACGCAGACTGGGCTGGACGGGGCTGGCACCTCAGGCACGCAGACTGGGCTGGACCGGGCTGGCACCTCAGGCACGCAGACTGAGCTGAACCGGGCTTGCACCTCAGGCACGCAGACTGGACTGGACCGGGCTGGCACCTCAGGCACACAAACTGGACTGGACCGGGCTGGCACCTCACTGGCGGGCAGACTGCACGGGACCAAGCTGGCACCGTCCTGGCGGGCAGATTGGACCAGGCTATCAAGGCACTGGCGGGCAGACTGGAATGGGCCGGGCTGGCACCACACTGCTAGGCAGATTGGACCAGGCTGGCACCGCACTGGCGGGCAGACAGGACTGGACCGGGCTGGCGGGCAGATTGGACCAGGCCGGCACCGCACTGGCGGGCTGACTGGACTGGACCGGGCTGGCGGGCAGATTGGACCAGGCCGGCACCGCACTGGCTGGCTGACTGGACTGGACCGGGCTGGCACCGCACTAGCGGGCAGAGTGGACTGGACCGGAATGGCTCCGCACTGGCGGGCAGATTGGCCCAGGCTGGCACCGCACTGGCGGGCTGATTGGACTAGACCGGACTTGCACGCAGACTGGGCCAGACCAGGCTGGCACCTCAGGCACGCAGGCTGGGCCGGACCGGGCTGGCACCTCAGGCACGTAGACTGGGCCGGACCGGACTTGCACCTCTGGCACGCAGACTGGACTAAACCGGGCTGGCACCTCGGCACGCAGACTGGGCTGGACCGAGCTTGCATCTCAGGCACGCAGACTGGACTGGACTGAACCGGGTTGACACCGAGCTGGCCGGTAGACTGGGCTGGCTCCGCACTGTCGTGCAGACTTGGCTGGACCAGGGTGGCACCACACTGGCGGGCAAACTGGACCAGGCTGGCACCGCACTGGCAGACAGACTGGACTGGACCAGCTGGACTGGGCTAGCGGGCAGACTGGATCGGACTTGCTCTGTTCAGGCACTGGACTTGACCGGACTGTCGCTGCTAACGTAGGTAGACTAGTTTGGTTGGCATCTCAGGTGGTCACCGCATGGTTATGTCGACGATGTATTCTTCAGACGGATGGAGACTGTAAAGATTAACATTTTTGCGTCTAATAAATATTCTCACTGTAGGTTTCTATTTTCTACCATATTATTTTCCATATGTATGCTAATATGCTAAATATTCTGGTATCAAGATCAGAAACTTTAGTCAGTCAGAGGGGAGGGGGCGCTCACAGTTTGAACTTACCTAGACTCTATAAATGTTTGACATAAAGTTCTAGCGTCGTGATGACAGGATCAAGCGCGGCAGGCGAAGACAGGAATAAGCTCGACTGGCGATGGCATACAGGCTTCACTAGCGATGACCGGGACAAGCCCCGTGGGCGATGGCAGGGTGATGCTCGGAGAAGTAGGCAACATGAATTGGCTGACGCCTTTAAGGCCTCAATGACGAAAAAGCTTGAATCTAATCCCGCTGCTAACTGGATTCCCCTCGTGTTGTGTTGCCTGCGAAGTAACGATGTTTCCGAGGTTACGTATTACGTAACACTAGTGGCCTTAATCTAATATAGTCGGCAATCGCTTTCCTCCATCTACTCTAACATCTTCAGTTTAAAACCACAAAAATTAGAAATACATTAGAATATTAAGGCAAATTCGCAGGTGCAGTCTAGGATAGGAAAGAAAAGCTCACCATTTTGGCAGGCAGGTTACACGAAACTCACATCAGGCTTTGATGTCGATGACAGGGATAGGCGGCTCCGCTATGACAGGAACAGGTTCCGCTGACGATGACAGGAATAGGCTCCGCTGACGATGACAGGAACAGGCTCCGCTGACGATGACAGGAACAGGCTCCGCTGACGATGACAGAAACAGGCTCCGCTGACGATGACAGGAACAGGCTCCGCTGACGATGACAGGAACAGGCTCCGCTGACGATGACAGGAACAGGCTCCGCTGACGATGACAGGAACAGGCTCCGCTGACGATGACAGGAACAGGCTCCGCTGACGATGACAGGAACAGGGTCCGCTATGACAGGAACAGACTCCGCTGACGATGGCAGGATCAGGCTCTTCTGACGATGATAAAGAGACTTGCGAAGTGTTTGGGCAAGCTGGATTGGACTTTGTTGGGCTGGCACCTCATACACGCAAACTGGCCTGGACCGGGCTTGCACCTCAGGCACGCAGACCGGGCTGGACCGGGCTTGCACCTCAGGCACGCAGACTGAGCTGAACCGGGCTTGCACCTCAGGCACGCAGACTGGACTGGACCGGGCTTGCACCTCAGGCACACAAACTGGACTGGACCGGGCTGGCACCTCAGGCACGCAGACTGGGCTGGACCGGGCTGGCACCTCGGGCACGCAGACTGGACTGGACCGGGCTGGCACCTCAGGCACGCAGACTGAGCTGAACCGGGCTTGCACCTCAGGCACGCAGACTGGACTGGACCGGGCTTGCACCTCAGGCACACAAACTGGACTGGACCGGGCTGGCACCTCAGGCACGCAGACTGGGCTGGACCGGGCTTGCACCTCAGACACGCAGACTGGGCTGCACCGGGCTTGCACCTCAGGCACGCAGACTGGGCTGGACCACGCTGGGCTGGCACCTCAGGCACGCAGACTGGACAGGACCGGGCTGGGCTGGCGCCTCAGGCACGCAGACTGGGCTGCACCGGGCTTGCACCTCGGGCACGCAGACTGGGCTGGACCGGGCTGGCACCTCAGGCACGCAGACTGGACTGGACCGGGCTGGCACCTCAGGCACGCAGACTGGGCTGGACCGGGCTGGCACCTCAGGCACGCAGACTGGACTGGACCGGGCTGGCACCTCAGGCACGCAGACTGGCCTGGACGGGGCTGGCACCTCGGGCACGCAGACTGGGCTGGACCGGGCTGGCACCTCAGGCACGCAGACTGGGCTGGACCGGGCTGGCACCTCAGGCACGCAGACTGGACTGGACCGGGCTGGCACCTCAGGCACGCAGACTGGCCTGGACGGGGCTGGCACCTCGGGCACGCAGACTGGGCTGGACCGGGCTGGCACCTCAGGCACGCAGACTGGGCTGGACCGGGCTTGCACCTCAGGCACGCAGACTGGACTGGACCGGGCTGGGCTGAGCTGGCGCCTCAGGCACGCAGACTGGACTGGACCGGGCCGGGCTGGCACCTCAGGCACGCAGACTGGATTGGACCAGGCTGGGCTGACACCTCAGGCACGCAGACAGGGCTGGACCACGCTGGGCTGGCACCTCAGGCACGCAGACTGGACAGGACCGGGCTGGGCTGGCGCCTCAGGCACGCAGAGTGGGCTGGACCGGGCTGGGCTGGCGCCTCAGGCACGCAGACAGGGCTGGACCACGCTGGGCTGGCGACTCAGGCACGCAGACTGGACAGGACCGGGCTGGGCTGGCGCCTCAGGCACGCAGAGTGGGCTGGACCGGGTTGGCACCCCAGACAAGCAGACTGGGCTGGAGCGGGCTGATAGGTCTGCACTGGACGGCGCTGATAGGTAGACTGACAACACTTCTTCCTTACTCGTCGAGTGGATGGTTTTTCAAGGTTCACAGATGTTGTCTGTGAAGTGAAGATATATCTACGTAATGTCTGCATACTTACGTTAACAATTATTAGGCCATTGGCAATGTTTTGATAAAAGTACTTCGTTCTTCTTCCAATATTTTTTTTACTTATTACTAACTAACTCTGCCAAGAATTAGAGGATAAGACTATACTCTAGATACATTTTAAGACAAAAATGAAAATCGAATTAATTCGTACCGCTAAGTTCTATTGCTCAGCGCACACTCTTCACTCTCGCACCGCTCAGATTCTTCTGGAGTACAAAGTTGCAAACTGGAACATGCTCGCAATCTCATCAGCCCCTTCGAACTAGTCCGACGTCAACGCTAGAGGTCAGTATAAAATCTGCTACAACAGCTTCGGCTCCCCATTCGACGGATTCTTTTCTTAGTCACGCTCCTTCCTTAAGTGAGCTGCGAATATACACAATATTTGGCGCCTATGTGCTTACGAAATACAGGATATTCGTATGCAGCAGTAATGGTTCACTCGCCATGTATTTTACGCATTTACTTAGGTAGTCTAGTACTAGGTGTTAGCAGATTAATTTACTTAGGCAATATTATGCATAGGTACTACAGTGAAATTACAATCTCTTACGAGTAATTTTTGGTCAAGCATTTTTTTGTTATGCTTCGCAATGCTATTTTAAAGTTACAGAAGAAAAACTATAATATATGCTCAGGTTTTTACCATCATTTTAATCCAACAGGTACGGCCCTCCCAAAGCTGACGCCGAGACGCTTGATGAATTGGATACAGGTCTGTGACGCACGGCAGCATTACGTTGAGTTTTCATGTACATTTTGAGATGCACGTTGGCACGACAGTACTAAGAATCTATGGACAATGCTGCATGTAGCAGCGTTTAGTAGACGTGGCTGTCACGACCAACAGCGATCATCATGGTTTATTGACTCAGTGGCGAGACCAATAGTCAGATTGAACTTTGGCAGCGCATCGGTAATTTGTACTTCTGCAGAGAAGTGTTTAAGAACATATTGACACGATAGATATGTTTTATTACCATGACATGACAGCAGTCATGCGTGGTCATTGTAAAGCAGTAAATGTCGAATACCGACATGCAGTAGCAGAGCAGCAGTGGTCAATTGTTGACACACCGGCAAGGCGGCAGCCAGCCATCATTCGTTGACGCACTGGCAAGGCGGTGGCGGCCATTTGCAGACACACTGGCAAGGCGGTAGCGGCCAATTGCAGACACACTGGCAAGGACGCAGCGGTCATAACCGGCAGGCTCTGTGACAAGGCAGCAGAAGTCAAAGACAAACCAGCTGCGTCAAGGCGACAGCGGTTACAATTGAGGACAATGTGACACGGCAGCAGTTGTCGCAGTACAGTACACGCTGTGGCAGGGCATCAGCAGTTAGGAATGTGGACTCTGAGACATGGCAGCAGTAGTCAGGAGTAGACACCGTGGCAGGACAGCGGCAGTCATTCATTGGACTCTGTGACAAGGCAGCAGTAGTCTGGCATAGAGGCGCCGTGGCAGGACAGCGGCGGTCATATCATTGGACTGTGTGACAAGGCAGCAGCAGTCATGTCATCGTCATATATAAGGATACACTATGGCAAGGCAGCAGTGATCTAGTGGTTGGACACTGTGACAAGGCAGCAGTTGTCAATAAAGGACACACTATGGCAAGGCAGCAGTGGTCTTCAAAGTGGACACTGTGGCAGGACAGCAGTTGTCGATACAGGCATCACCGTGGCAGGACAGCGGCGGCCTGAGACGGGACACTGTGACTATGCAGCAGATGTCAGGCTGGAGCATTGGCAGGGCAGGCGCACAGACGACTTCGACGGAAGCGCTGTGGCAGGGCAAATGCAGGAGCAGGCGGTGTGGGATTCGTCGTAGCGATGGCAGGCCTTGGTACAGGCCGTAGCGCAGCAGTAGGCATACCCGATGGGCTCTAAAATGTAACTTCTAATGGCCTGGCCACGCAACGTAACGCTCCAGGATTAAATACCTAAGTATTCATCACAAACGTGTTTATATCGAAAGTATTAGCAAGTACTTTAGTTTTAGTCAATATTTTTAATTACTTTTAGGTGGTAAGAAAATCAGAGGCATACTTTATTAATTTTACCTGAATAGCTGAATCTAGGGCCGTTGCTAACCCGTAGTTAGTGATATAGCTTACTTCAGTTATTTGCAGTGATCAGATCATTCATACATTCTTTTTGCAGTGGTGTGAATAGTCAAGATGAGCTTAGTGGGAAGATGAATTTCTAGTGAAGCTCCTTGGCAAAGGTTTATAACTCCAACTTTCAACGAGTTGTTGTAATGGTCGTCTGCACGCGAATATACAGGTTACTGCACATCTAAGCTAAACAGATTTGGGACAGGACACGGCAAAACTATAGTTATCGTATACATGCATACAATACAATACATACTTACTGTAAATAGTATTCGATCTCAGATTTTAATAGTTACTTAATATATTTTGTTTTTGCATATTCTCAGATTTTAATAGTTAATATATTTTGTATTTGCATCGTAATAGATATAGTAATGATAGGTCATACCGGTTAACTTATCCATACCTCAATTCTCCAGCAATAGAAATCATCTCTTGTGGGTAGGGTGAATCATCAACTTGCATTCACTGTCAGGATATTCCTTAGTTCATTCATATCAACTATAATTATGGCAGGAACCAATAATTGGATATCTCTTTATATCTGCTCTCCTTATAAACAGTCCATTTCGATAATACAATGGACCACGCAGGCATTCCACCAAAAGCATTTCGAGAAAGTCATCTCAGCAATTTTAAATCTCAAAGTAATGTAAAGAAAAAACATCTCCTATATACCTTCTCTCGGTAGTTAGAAAGGTGTACCTATCACCAACAGTGTATTTAGCACTATGGCCGGGACCTGAATCCTTTATTCTAGTCGACGGACCCAATCCGGAACTAGACCGTAGATGCCATGACCTTACAACAAATAGAACAAAATGGCTTTGCAGTATCACGTTCATTTGACACTATTAATGTATTTTCACGTCGTTCAAACAGGATTCCGATACGGACAATACTTTAGTAAATAATTAATAATAGGGCTTGCCATTGACATCTATTATTAGGAGTTCACCGTTTTATTTTATTATGGTATTTGGTGTCATGTTGGTAGGTATATCTGCTTATTAGTGGCCTGCCTAAAACAAAACGAGAAATCGAAAAACAAACGTTAGGGGGTTAGTCATCAGAGTACTTGCAGGTTTCTACCGCTTTCTAAGCAGTAGGTATAGCCATATAGAATTTCAGAATTTGGCAGCGTTCGGATTTGTAGTAGCACTGTAGCAACCGGGAGACAATTATTGTACCAATTGTACATCTTCGCGCTCCAGAATATTCCGGTGAATTTACTTATCAAACCCGATGAATGGTCTCATACCTGTAGATGACAGAAACACACAAAAGGGTGAAAGGATTTACGGATTGTAAACCCAGAAGCAATTTATATAGATTCGATTTCATCATAGGCCGTTGATACGGTTGTAGTAAGTACTATAAATTATTTAATTTAGTATTTGAAAATAAAAACCCGAGGAAATTTCCATCTTTCCGTTTCTGTGATTGCATCAATTGGTACCTAATGCATTGGATAATAAATTACTCATTTTGTTTTGTATTAAATTTCTCAACTTTTCCCTTAAAATTTCCGTGTCAATTACAACATTGATCTGTCTTGTCTTTGTAGGTGTCTTTTTAGGGTCATATCAATAGTAATCCCTTCCATATAAAAATGTATTAACTTAGAACCTCGAAAATAATATTTATATAATTTTAATTTGTCGTATGACGTGTAATGAACAGAATCTGAAAAGATTAAACTTATGGTTATTATGGCGTTCCTACTTGTTTGTCCATATATGGACCCATAAGTATTAGTGTAAGTACGTAATTCATGCATATGTAGGAACCTTACAAAAAATCATATTTTTTTGCCTAAGGTGCAGGTTTCACTTATCGGTTACCATACAAACGTCATTAGCTGTAGTTAGCGTATCCTTAATAAAAAATAAATAGCCATAGTCGCATGTATAAAAAAAATACATACTTATTGTAAGAAGTCTAAATACTAAGATGCATAACATAAGCAACTAGGCTACGTAGGTATGTATAAAAAAATACAGAAGATATGCTAAGAACATCTAAAAACATTTGTATAGAAGGTAGGTACAGCGAAACAGTTACCTTATTACAGTAATAAAATCTTTAAAAAAAGGCCTTGCTCACTCACCTTATTAAATAAACGTTATTCATTCAAATGTATCAATTTGAGATAGGGTTATATTATTATAGAATCGTTTTGCTTGTAGACACGTAGTCCAGCCTTTGGTATAGGTATATAGATAGATACGGATCGACAATATATCGAGTAGACCGGCATAGACTTATCTGTGCTGACTGTCGGTCCGAGTACAGGTTGTTGGGCTAGCCTTTGCAGAGCAGGGCTTCACCTCGCTTTACGTATGGTTGGAAGACTTGGTCACAACCTCGTACACCAGCCACGGTGCCAGTGCGTTTAGCTGTGAAGTAGGTATGAAAATCAGTATTTGCATTCATGTTCCAGACAGGATGTGGAAATTATAAGGAAATCTGGTGTCAAAGTTTATCACAGAGTGATGATGTAAAGTTGTTTACGAATAGTTATCTATTCCGATTGTAGGTAAGCCTTGTACATACAGATATAGTACAAATTCATCTAGTTACCCAGAAGTCTAAATAATTAGTTTAAATAATAATCCAGAAAAACAATAAAATAATATGACATATCGGTACCCATGAAAATGTATCTAAATACACTTGTCTTATTCAATACAGAACAGTTACTTTCTCGGTAAACTATAAAGCTATATCAGGCACAAATATTACCAGTGATTTATACAATATTGCCGTTTAGTAGCTCTGTTTACTAGGAAATAACAATTTAACCCATAATTAAGTCCAAAATGAAATTACTATAATAAGAAAGTCGATAAATAATATAAGTAAATTGTTTTCAGTCAGGCGGAGTAAAGAGTAAATTAGTTTTCTGGGTAAAAATAGCACAGGTAATTTTATACCAACGAAAATCGAAAACTAAAATGTTACGTTCAACATTAAGAGGTTACATTTATTTTTTGTAGATATAAGGTACGTCGTCTTATTTTTTACCCCGCCTGATACAAATCTAGATCATTTTCTAGAAATTTCATAAGAACTCACCACAATCTAACAAGTCCTCGCTTCACTTTCCTATTTTTAGATCTGTACGTAATCGGTTATCAGTTTGAAGCCTATGTGTCTTATGGTTCAATTTGTCCCGGATATTTCATCAGCCCACGGTACGTGTTCCTCAGTTATCTCCAACTTGCAGTGCGTGCAGGTCACATCGTCATATACAAAACAGGATACGCGTACTCGGAGAGTCGGTACAACTGCAGTTGAGATGTTTACGCATGCTTGTCCAAAAAAATATCAGTGACCTCGCGTTACCTAAAAGTGAAAGCTGCGCCGCGCAATTTGCTAGGTCACGGAATTACTTCACGGCAAGCCTCCACTGGCCTCCACGGTCGCTCAAAAACTCCCACACTTCGCCTCGAGAACAGCATTCTCGATCCTCCTAGCGTGTAGGTTCCTAAATTTAATAAGTAGGTACATCCTGTTTGGAGAAAGTTAATTCATAGTTATTGCCTAAGTGAGACGACATTCTCACGATATTCGGTTCATTTATTTTATTACGATTATCAATAAAAAACAATAAAGTTCGTTTTATATTTGACCAGCAGATTGTCTCAACAATTGATCAGTTCACAGTAATAGTGACTCACCGACATCGTCATTGCACTTCATAACGGGAAGTTATTCTACTTTTCAGTGTTCCGGGTAGTCGCGTCGCGTGACTCGCCAAGGCAGAGTAGACGATGAACAATGAGATTGCGATACCAGCCGCGACCGGGTTTCTGCAGCTGCACGGTAACCGCAACTCTGGGGTCTAAACACAATGTTACACGCGAGGAGCCCCGCATAGGGCTCTAGCAGACATTGTTATGGAATATATTGCGTACCAGTCGTATGAGGAAGTCAAAGTCACCTAATGTTACCTAGTGGGCTGATAACCGGGACGAATTTGAGCGGGCGCCGTTTGGCACAGTGGAGCCGTGGGCTGATCGCCGGAGAACCTTACGCCGCAGCAGCGACGCTCGGCGGCAGACCGCAGGCTGCACGGCCGAATACACTGGACCTGGATCTCGTTCGCTCTCGCCACTTTCTCCACGAAGCGTGACGATGATGACTCATGGAATAACACATTTTGGGTGAAATCACAATAACAAAATAGAGGAGATAGGAAATACAACTCTTTCGTGAAATAATCTCTTTTTATTTTCATACTTAAACATATGTTACAATTTATCTTATTCAATATGAATAATAACGAAATTCCAATTTAACTATCGAGAAATAGATTGAAATTGAAATATTTATTTACATTATATCACAAAATTACTAAAGAAGAAACTAAAATAAATGCACGATACCGTTACAAACCCATTGTAGTGTAAGCAGCGACCGCGCCCCAACGGCAGCCAAGATGGCGGCCAACGGATGCAGATTGCAGACCCACGCGAAACGCAATGGGACTGTAATTTAGAAAAACATCCTACTTATATCACAGATACAAAGACAAATTTACATTACCTAGTAATTGGAAATTTCCTAGTTGACTCTTGGTAAAGGTTTAACACTGTCTAATTCTTTGAAAAAACTATCTAATCCGCTGAGATCATTCTTCCATAAGTAATCGATTTTCTCTCGTTCCTCTCTGGAGACATCTTCTTCTTTATTGCACAAGCCCAGATCGACTTGCATCTGAGCCCACCGTCTTGCACGTTCACGTTGTTTCGTAACCAACTCGCTTTCCGCACGAGTAAGGGAGTTACTCAAAATGGCGATTATCCTCAAATCACGCTTTCTCTTTGTCTTGGCATTGAGAGATTTACTTTTAACTTGACGAACCCAATTAGAGAGGGATTCTGCTTTACTTTCACAAAAATCAACGACAGATTTTTCGTTTGATTTGTAGCCCATGATGGAAAAATTAGGCAGAAAATATGGCGGCGGGACAAGTACACACCTGAATCCAACCCAGCCAAAGTCACATGAAGAACTTGTCACAACACTAGCACGTCCACTGCGCACAACGATGAGAGATTCAATAAAGGGCAATTACGTCATTCGGCCTTATATAGGCGACGCTAATGTGGCCGCTCTGCGCACAAAATGGCGGCACGAAGTGTGCCGATCTCGGCCGAAAATAGTCGATCGAAAAGTTAAGTTCGGATATGTTAATAACAGTGTGAAGAAATTATGTTGCACAAATACTAAACTTTATTCATGGAAAGTAACAACATTTTGATTAGTACATAAAGTAATACAAAATATAAGTTTAAAACCTTACCTAATCTAAATAACCTATAATATGATAAAAACGGTCATAAAAAAGAATCTCCGAAGAATCTTTTAAGAAGTCCGACTGCGTGTGAAGAATAGATATGTATCTATTTTAAAACTTTATTATGTAATATATAATTATAATGAATAATATAAATATATTTTTTGATAGGAACTGGATGGACTTTCTTATGCAAAAAAATACTTGTCGAAATGTAAATACTTTTAATTCAAGCAGTTCATATAGGAAATACCGAATGTTTAAGGTAGGATACATTTTACAAAATACTACATAGGTTTTAATGAATATCACAAACGTTAATATGTATAAAATAGTTACCTTCCCGTCCCATCCAACCTAGAAGAAATAATATTTAGCTGATTTTTGTCATTTAAGTATAGTTAGGTAGATAAAACTAAGAGTGATTAACATAATTAATATTATGTTTACTTACCTACGTTAATTTATCCGCGTCGTCTTTTGTATTTTACCCCCTAGGCCTAGTTTTCCCTCTGGGTTGGAAGGTCAGATGGCAGTCGCTTGCGTAAAAACTAGTGCCTACGCCACATCTTGGGATTTAGGTAGCCGACCCCGATTGAGAATTCATTCTCAAAAAATGGGACAAAGGCTAGGAGGATGAGTCTTTTGTATTTTATATAGCTGAGAAACATAATGCTAATATCACATAGCCCACATAGGGCACCGTGGATATCAAAGCGAAGTAATTTATTGAACTTAGAAAATACGTAATATAAATATTTAAAATAAATTCTTGACTCGTGTTTCGTGTGTTCCGCGACTTAAGTAGTCCTAAGTAACTATAAATCACACCATTTGTTAGTTCTTTACCTCAAAAGCATAAATTCCTTGTAGCAATTCACCGAATCGCATTTCACCTCGAACTAACAAAATTTCAATAGAATCATGTACTTGACGTATTTTTTCGCATAGCTGTTTACAGTAGTATAATTAATTTGTAGCATTTAATTTTTCGTGTAGTATTTTATTCCAGACGCATTTCGCCGCGATCGATGTTTGTTTGGTACTCTTATTAATTTAACGCTTTAATTGATGTTTGCACAAAAAAGCTGTAAATTTTTTTTTAAACGTGTTTTGTACCTGTTGTTTTATACCTTAAGAGCTCTTCAACCTGTCTCATACTCATTGAAATATTATCTTTGTGACTAATCAATAATAGACAATACTCTGTCATTGCGACATTGAGTTGCAGTGACATTGTGAAGATAGATATAAACATAGAGTAACTTATATAAAATCTTAAAATGGAGAATGAACCTGGATCCGCTTGTGGTAGGCGGGGTAATTTAGAATTCATCGATAGTTCACATGGGGGGAAAATTTTGATTAGGGCAGGGTACAGACATCGCATCAATAGGACAAATGGCTCCGGGACATCAGTTTATACGTGTTCAACGAAATTTTGTAACGGCACTATCGTCCTCAACCCCACTAAAACGGAAATAGTGCGAGAATCTTTGCATACTTGTACACCGGACTTCGAAAGTATCGAGGTAGAAAAAGCCATGGCCCATTTAAAGAGAAAGGTAATTACAGATTACAGACCGGTGCCTCATTTATTTAAAAAAGCTATGTCAAAATTTCGAACACCAGAATATGCTGACAAAGTTCCATCATTTTTTAGTAAGCGTGATGGACTTTATAGAACTAAAAAAAGAAAATCGGGTGACTCTATTTTTCAGAATGTATCGGATGTGATCATCCCGGGGCACTTAGCTGACGATTTTTTATGTGTTCAGACTGATGAATGCCTGATATTCATTAGCCCCTCGTGCAAAAATTATATAAAAAACGTGGAGACGTTTTTTGCGGACGGAACGTTCAAGATAGTACCACACCCATACGCACAGCTGTACACATTGCACGGAGACATCGGTACAGATAACAATATAACAAAAGTTATTCCTTTTGTATATGCCCTGTTAACAAATAAGCAGCAAGCGACATATGAAATATTGTTTAATAAGATAAAAGAGATCGTACCAGATATTAACCCAAAAGTTATAAAAATTGACTTCGAAAAAGCTGCAATTAATGCACTACGAATAATATTTCCACACGTTGAGATGACTGGCTGCTATTTTCATTTTGTTAAAGCTGTTTGGAAACGTGCCGGAAAATTAGGTATATCACTTAGCAGGGAAGGCAGCCATTATGTAAAGAAATGCCTAGCTGTTGCTCACCTTCCGCAGTCCAAGATGAACGAAGCCTGGTTTAGTGTTTTTGAACAAGCACCGGCGTTACCAAACATGGACTTGTTTAACAATTACATGGGCGACCAATGGTTTTGTACCACAAATATCAGTATGGTATCGTGTTTTCAACAACGGCACAGAACAAATAATGTGCTAGAAGGGTGGCACAGCAAAATTAACAAATTATTTAAACCGAACGCGAATGTACTATATTTAATATCAGTATTGAAAGACGAATCCATAACAGTTGACTTCAACTTGTTGCGAAATGAATTAAATATGCCAATATTTCGTAAACGATTGAGAAAGTTCAACATTATGGATCATAAAATACAGCATATAGTAAATTCTTACATACAGAATGTACTACCTCTTGAAGAATGCATAAGTAAACTTGCCATGTTGAAATACTAAATTAAGCATATATTTCTTGACGCCTTAATATATTTTTTTGTTCTCAGTAAGTTGCAATTGGTTTCTAATTTTGTTTTAGTTTAAGGAGAAATAAAACAGATTTGTGCCTTAGATTACTTATTTTTCTCCCTTTAACGCCATATTTTCATACGACAACATTGACTTAGGGTGATGGCACCAAATATGGACATGTCTAGCAAAGTAGTAGTACCCAGTAATGGACAGCAAATATTTAATGCCTTATAGCCATGGATTTGACCAGTTATGATCATTAGATATCTCGTCATAGTGTTGTTAGTTTAAAAATGTGGTGTCCGTTTCTTCAAACTTCGAAGTGCCCGACTAGAGCTGTGTTTGTCCTTCGCCTGCGTGCTCTGGATCTCTTCCTTGTGTCGCACAGTATCTCCATACTAAGCATAAAAATCCGTCCAGCGGTTTAAGCGTGAAAGGGTAACAGACATTCTGACAGGCAGACAGAGACGTTTTCGCACTTATAATACTATAGTATGGATATGGATAGAGAAGCTATCTCAAGCAAATTTCTTGTTCCTGTATTGCTTAGAAAGTGTAAGTACGAGTACCTAGCTTTTTCGCGACGAGTTTCATTCAAAATGTCATTGAAGGTGTACGACATGCAGTGCAGTTCAGTGGAGCAACGTTAGTGTTCGGAACGCATTGAGTTTTCGCTTGCGGTATTTCCGGACCGATACGACCTTGAAATCTTCAAGAATAGAGCGTACTCCCACCTGAAAGGCCCGCAACGCACTTGTGACTCCTCTGGCGTTGCAGGTGTCTATGGGCGACGGTAATCGCTTTCCATAAGGTGATCCGTTTTCTCATTTGCCCCCTATCACATAAAAAAAAAACTACTTATGTAGATTTCCATCGAAACGAACGACCAAGTTCCAGATATATCGCAGCATATAAGGCGTTCATAAATATCTGAACATGGGTGATATCTGAACAAGAATGGGCAAAACGTCCCCACCCACCAACAGAGATGGGACATATCTTGTAGATCTCAACAATGTGATTGTTTTTCAGTACGGGAACAATCCCCGGAAATATGGGGTTTTCCTGGAAAATCGTGTTTTGCTAAGAGGAATGTGGACAAAATTGGTACTATTTAACTCATACAAAACGACTACCTATGCATAGCCGGTGGCGCCAATATTAATTTACACTTTTTATTTTAGTTTTTAATTTTCTTCTACTGCTCACTAGAGTTCTCTAGTGCTAACAACTAGATGTATTAGACTACCGACCTCTGGTGGTGAGTAGTTATTTTTTTAAACATCAGTCTAGCTTTAGCATTAAAAATATTTAAAAGCATTGTCTATGGGCTAAAAATTATAAAGAAATTATACCAAACAAAAGTCACCTGTCACTTTAAAAATATGTCAAGTCTTCAAACAGTTGCAAAATGGAATTCTAATCGAGAAAATGCTGCAAAAATTAAAATGATTACCATAATACAGGTACGTAGATATTTTAAATAACATTTCTTTATAAGGCATCAACGATTTATGTATTTGCCTGGGCCTTGCAACATTTCAACCGTATTTCTATTCTCGGAGAAAGTATACCCAAAAACCCAAACAGAACCGCTTGTTGTACAAATCGCCAGGGAGATATACTTATATATGTATAAAACAGTGAACGTCTTGTGGTTGAAATGATGAAGAACTGCATTTTATTAGTTGTTCCTAGAAAATGCAAGGCGATTATTCATATTACGTCGCCATACAAGTGATACAAGTAATCGACGCTATGAACGGAGCCGAACATCCAAGTGTACGCTGATGCGCAGGCTAATAGCGCGGTTTGCGGCGCGCAGTAAGCCCATCATCGTCTCAGTTTCCTGTTCAACTAACGTTTGGAACTCTCGACGAAAAAAAAGGGGTATTATAAGTTTAATATGTGTATGTGTGTAGCTGTTTATCTAAATATCTGTGTGTTTGTCTGTGGCATCGTAGCTCTCAAACGGATAGACCCATTTGAATGCAGTTTTTAAACCGAATGTCTTGTCTGTCCAGATGGTTTTTAGATTTGTTTGTTGAAAATAACCGCAGCCATTTCCTAGATACTCAACTTTGAAACAAGTCATAGGCAACATTTTTTACCACTCATTGAAATGAGGGAAGCAACCAGCATCTTGTGACGGGAGTTTCAAAATTTTTAATTTAGGTTATTGCTACTTACTAAAGATGATCTGATATCGAGAACATCCAGTTATGAATCAAGAAAATCTGTATAGCTGTCTCGAGATCATCAGGTTGTTTTCGGGAGATGTTTATCGTTTGCCGGTGGAAGACTTAAAAAACAGTCGCCTTACATAGATAGCAGCAAGATGAATTTAGAGTTCGTACTGGACGAGTTAACTACAACTGATAGTATAGTTGATTTTACTGGTCAGATGTTTCAGTCCTCATTAAAATGATAATCCCTAATATTATAGATGCGAAATAAATCTCTGTTCCCATTTAAACTGCTGCACCGATTTAGATGTATCACGGAACTAATACATAAGCTTAACATTTTGCGTTAAACTTATTTCATACTTTAAGGTAGCTAGGTACTTATAAAGTATTTGTTTTTCTTGTTAACAGAATGTTTTTTTTTTCAGCACAGAATCATATTATAAAATATGAAAATAAGACAAATCAGGATGGTATTTAAGGTATTATGAAAATCCTGCATAATGTTATTTTAACATTACACGGAGGTGGCAAACATGGGCATGGTCCGCCTGAAGGTAAGCGGTTACTGCAGTCAACTCCATACTAAACGATCTCGAGAGATTTTCTTTTGGAACCGTACCATATGCGTACATT
Organism: Apotomis capreana; assembly: GCA_947623375.1. Classification (NCBI taxonomy): domain Eukaryota; kingdom Metazoa; phylum Arthropoda; class Insecta; order Lepidoptera; family Tortricidae; genus Apotomis; species Apotomis capreana. The sequence continues at coordinate 7,507,925 of OX392516.1, forward strand.
TAGGCTCCAAGGACGAATGCCCTGCCGTGGACAAGAAAGGTGAAGGAGGATACAAGTCTAATTTGCTAGTCTAGCTGGCGAGACAACTGTTAAGCTTCTCCTATTCTCAAGCTTCTGCCTATCTATTTATGAGCCACGGACGTCCATTGTTAAACACAGGCAGGAGCTATAGGGGAGCTCGCTACAGAAAAAGACCCTGCTTGTAGTGCATCCACCGCCTCCCCGCGGCCTACACGAGGTCATCTGTCCACCTAGCTGGAAGCCTTCCTACGCTGAGTTTTTCTATAACTACGTAGTCGCTACTCCAGGACTTTTCTGCCCCAGTAGCCATTCGCTCACTCAAGGATGTCATACATAATATTAAAGTATGTATTGTATGCGTGTCTGTGTATCTGTGGCGTCACAATAAACATTCTTTAGGTACAGCAGTTTGGATTTTGGAGCATAAAAGGTATACAGAAAAGAACTGCTTTACCCCTGCATAAATGGATTAAACAATTTCTGTCTGTCTGTCTGTCTATTTTTCATGTTTGTATGTATGTCTGTCTAACGTTTAATAACGTTTCTGTAATACACACGAACGATATATTATTATTCCACTTTTTAAACCTTATTTTTATTGTCAGCTCACTGCAAGTATGGTGATTAGAAGTATTTTTTATCAACCCAGGATGTTGCGACTTGCGCACTGAGCCCATCTTGGTACGGACACCATCGTCTCAGTTTCCTGTTCAACTAACGTTTTGAACCCCCGACAAAAAAAGAGGGGTGTTATAAGTTTTATATGTGTACGTGTATTGTATCTGTTTATCTGTGTGTCTGTCTGTGGCATCGTAGCTCTCAAGCAGATGGACCCATTAGAATGCGGTTTTTTTTATCGAATGCCTTGGCTGTCGAGATGGTTCTTATATTTGTTTGTTGAAAATAACCGCAGCCGTTTCCAAGATATTCACTTATTATAACTTTGGAGCAAGGCATAGGATCTCGGCCAATATTAAAGTCAGGAACTCTAATTTTAAGTTTAGGTTTTGTAGAATTTTTTACCACATTTTGTATTTAGGTTATTGTTACTTACGCCACCTATATGATTCTGAGAACAGCGTGCTACAAGATCGCCTAATAAAACAAATACACTTGAAATCGGATTTTAAAGTGATTGTTTTGATTGTACACGTCGAAGAGAGAAAAAGTAATGATGATGCTCAAATCGTAGCCTATTTTATTGTTATTATCTGAAATTCCGCTCCATATAACATGGACATATTCATTCACACGTATCTGGTGTTCAGTTGTTGAGGGATGAATGTTACCTTATAGTATTTTCCATTATTTTTAACCTCGATTATGTGTCATCATGTTTACGTATGTAAGTATGTATGACTGTATGTATTACTAAGTCTGTCTGTGCGTCATAGCTCCTGAACAGATGCTTTGATATTCATTAAACATCGAATTGTGTTTTTATCTAAAGATTCTAGATCATGGAGTTCTGAACCAATAAAATCAGTACAGCTGTGTGGAGGGGATCAGGTTCTTTCTATACCGCAAAATGTTAGCAGTAAAAGCTTGACCCTGCAATAAATCTAACTTTTGTCATAATTTAAGATCTGTTTAAAAAGTCGTTTTTTTTTTCATTTTAACAGAATGTTTTTTTTTTCAGCTCAGTCATATTATAAAATACCTATGAAAATCAAAACAAATCAGGAAAGTATTTAAGGTAGTATTAAAATCGTGCATAGTTCGGAGGTGGCAAACAAACGTATGACCCGCCTGATGGTAAGCGGTTACTACAGCCTATACGGACGCTTGCATCTCCAGTGGATTCACATAGGTACGTGTTGCCGACCCAGTACACTTTTTTTTTTGAAATGCTCAGTTTTAGGGTTCCGTAGTCAACTAGGAACCCTTATAACTTTGCCATGTCTGTCTATCCGTCTGTCTGTCTGTCCGTCTGTCAATCTGTCCGTCTGTCCGTCTGTCCGTCTGTCCGTCTGTCCGTCTGTCCATCTGTCCGTCCGTCCGTCTGTCCGTCTGTCCGTCTGTCCGTCTGTCCGTCTGTCCGTCTGCCCGTCTGTCTGTCTGTCCGTCTGTCCGTCTGTCCGTCTGTCCGTGATCATCACTACTAGAAAGCTAAAATTTTGTATGAGTATGTGTACATTCAATGAAAACTAATATTGAGTAAAATCGGTCGAGCCGTTTATGAGTTATTGCAAATTTTCATAATTTTCTTTAAAATGACGTTAGTGCTCGTAAAACCGATGGCCGCTGGGGCCATCGAGTTCTTGAGTGGCGACCACGCACTGGACGACGCAGCGTGGGTAAGCCCCCCACAGGGTGGACTGATGACCTGGTGAAGGTTGCTGGAGTCCGCTGGATGCGGGAGGCGCAGGACCGGTCATGGTGGCGCTCTCTGGGGGAGGCATATGTCCAGCAGTGGACGTCTTTTGGCTGGTGATGATTATGATGATGATGTAAGTGCCGTGCGGTGTCCTTATACTTCGAACGTTACACACACACGTATAATCGATAACATCCAGAAGGTAATAAGTAATTACGGTTACTTTGGCGTTAACTACCTTTTTTATAAAGCTTGAAATCTTTCTCGTAATTTAAGCAACAACAAATGTCTATTGTGAAGGATGGGCAACTACGGAACCCTACACTGAGCGTGGCCCGACATGCTCTTGGCTGGTTTTTTTGTATGTAGTCTCCCGGGATAACCTCGGCACGGACAGCATCAGCAGGGTCATTCCATAGCCTAAACGTTACCGGGAGAAAATTCCAAGCAACATAGGGATGTCTTAATTTTAACGTATGTATTGTATGTGTGTCTGTGTATTGTGAGTCTGTCTTTGGCATCACAATAAACATTCTTGTTCATAAGGCAGTTTGAATTTTGGACTGCTTTACCCCTGCATAAATGAATTGAAATCTGTCTGTCTATCTATTTTTCATGTTTGTTTGTCTGTTTAAAGTTTAATAACGTTTCTGTATTACCCATCAACGTTACATTATTATTCCACTTAAACCTTGAAACCAAACTGAACCGTACCAAAACGAACCGTTTTGTTATGGAAGTCTATAGGGAAACATGTATTAAACTATGGACATCTCGGAGTCAAAATGATGATGAACTGTATTTTATTGGTTGTTTGTGTCAAATTCAAGGCGAACGCTTCTTGGGACGTGGTGACACGAGCTACCGACGCGTGTCCGCCGCTACGTTTTGCCATTGTATCTTCGACGGATACTCTGTCATATACCGCAGCGTTACCTGATTTCATACTTTTCAACCCTTTCACAATCTTTTCCAATACTGTGCATTTAATTTCCCTTTTATTTGTCTAGTTCACGTCGTCAAAGGGCTCTTGTCCTAACATATACGGTATATCCTGATATATACGGTTTCGCTACGCTTGGTACGGTCACCATATGTATGTATCAACACATGTGAACGTTATATCCTTCGTTTTTTTTCTTCGAACCTGAAAGTGCCTCCAATCCTGCTTGCATGATTTGACCAAAACATACATACAGATAGCAAGTAAAGTAAAAGCTTGTAAAAATAATTGCTAAACTCTGTTTCAGAATAAAACAAGAGATAACAACTGAGCGTGGACTCGAGTGAGACGAGTAAATGAAAATGTTCTTAGAGTTGGCATACAAAATGTAACTGGCGAACGACCGGTTTTTGGGCCTCAGAGGCAAAAAGGGAGGTGAAGGGGTTTTTTTGGGAATTGTGCATCGGCTACGCGAGAGGACTCATGACACCCGTTCTGGGTCAATATTGGGGCAAAGGCTGTCCATCGTGATTCAACGTGATTTAGGGGCCTTTGCGCCTGTATAGATAAGGGGCGGGTTATTTGATTAGGTAGTCTATTTTGTACAGTTTTTGTTATATTTGTAAATATTAATATTTTTGTTTTTATCAAATAAACTTTTTTACTTAGCAACATAACGATCGAAGGTTCAGTCCGTAAGTTAAATTGTCTAATTAGTATTGAAAATGTTCGCTATCTTTGTATTTTACTCAACTATAATTTGCTTCGCTCCCCACTTGAACTAACTCCATGTGAGATCTATTTACTGAAAAATAAGTTCTACATAGATTTCTTAAAAGTGGACACAATAATGTATTAAGTGAAGTTACCAACGGGAGCGAAGCGTAGCTGTCTGGTGCGACTGCTTAAGAAGGAATGGGAAGGATTTTGGGAAAGCGTAAGACGTTTTAAAGATTACGGTGGGTACCCGCCGAAAACCCGAGGCCAGAGCGTAGTGGAGAGCAAGTTATACTGCGTTTTGAATTTGTGTTGGAGGAAAGACCGGATTCTGGTGCACGGTTGTAATGAGTGTCGGTTCAATATCCAACGGTAATAGACATGCATGGATATACGTGTAACGATAGCTGTTCAATTATTTATTTATGAATTAACTAACTCTCTGACAGAATTAAAAGAGAATGATTGTGGATTGATGATGGAGTAATTACGTGTTCAATTCTTCTTTTACGATGCTGTCAGTTCAGTCCAGTATCGCTTTCGTCGACAGATTGAATTTTGCAGGAGATTGTGAGAATCATAATAAAGTTTCGTAAACGAATGGAATTAAATTGAATGCCAAAAAGGCGAAAGCCATGGTATTTGATAAAGAAAATAGTATTAAAATTGTGTGTGTATGGTTGCGAATGATGGTGAGATATTATTATTATTATTATTAAAGAGTTTCACTCTTGTCGGTGCAGTTCTCTCCAGTCCGTTCTACTTAACGCCAGTTCTTTGACTTCCCGATACAAACCGATATATGAAGAGAGGTGAAGGGAGAAAGGACTCATGACACGATATTAGAACACGTGAATTAGGATGTTCACAAGAGACGGTCGACCCGTTTTCCGAGCTGCCCAGCCATGAAATCTCTAAGATAAGGCGTCTCTGGATGTGCATAGAAGTGTATTGGTTCCAACATTTTTGTGAACGGAAAGTTGGATGTAGCAGACGAAGCAAGAAATTAAAATAAATGCAGTTTGTAAACTTTAAGGTGTGAAAAAGGTGTAGTAATTCTAATTGAGAAATGGATGCTAAGGTAGTGTGGGTATGTTAGAGAGGATGCATGGAAGTAGATTGAGCAGACAAATCTACAAGGTAAATGGATATGTAGGAAGAAGAAGACATAGACGAACGTTTCTCGATTACACGTTCTATAAAAGGGCAGGTCAAAAGAACTCTAAACCAACGAGCATGCAGGCTAAATAAATTAGTGTTGAAGTGCAACGTGCACGCCAGGACCGTAGGAAGAGTATGAACTTAGCTATGGCTACGCCGTTGGGAAAAAGGCGTGATTATAAATATCAAGTCACAAAATCTCTTACTAGATTCTTACTTCAGAACAATGGATCTGGGTGGACAATAATCGCTGATGCTGAATGTAGAATGGATCTTAAGAGAATGATGCAAACGGTATGCTAGGTCATAAGGTAGAGAGAGATTTGTTTAAGGTATTTGCTGCTGAAAGAGAGTAAATTCAGTAAATTCAAATATCAGCATCGTCGTGTATTGTATGTATATAATATTTAAAACCTTTATAAATAAAATATAAGAAAGAAAACATGCATATTAAGGTAACTAATTTGGGCCACTGGGTCACCTGAAGGATCTTGGAAGGACCTTGACATGGATAAGGAACGTAGGTTGCTGGCTGTCCGTTGTAATATGCTGGCTAGATTTGCACTCTGTACTACACAAGTTAAATTAACGCTATTTAAAGCATATTGTCAGTCTATGTACACGTGCTGTCTATTGGTCTCATATTCGCAGCGGCCATATAGCGACGTGCATGTCCATTTAATTCAGTGAATAAAGGATTTCGACCTTACAAACGGTCCGGAATTTTTGAATTTTTGATATGTTGTCTAGGATGGTTAGTCAGTGTTTAAAATGCAAAATGCACAATTCCCCCCCACCGCGCCCGCCGCCATATTGAAAAAACCGGCACTCTCTTCATATTTTTGCTCATATCTTCCTTTAGGAGCATTTTAGCTAGAAGAAAGCTTCAACAATGTTATAGAGAGTTAAATTTACTACATTTTCCATTTTATATTTTGTTTCTAGGACAGAGAGTTATGGAGATATCCTGCACATTAAAAAAAACGTAAAAAGTCTTTATAGATAGTTTAATTGTTTTCCTTGACAATATTTTATGATATCCAGACAATTTGTTATCGTATAATTTATTTCAAATGCATGTATGTTTTAGTATACGCCCGATCCATTCTCAGAGTTGTTATTGTTATCTCATGGTGGGCGGCGTGAAGGACACTTGTTTTATAATTGTCCTTGGTGGGCGGAATGTTCAACGGTGTGTTGACATTTTGTCTCTCTATAATGTAATAGCCCAATAGCCTGCTAGATGGCGTTGTTACTTTGGTAAAATCGGCTACTTCACGCTGTTAAGATTTTCCCTGAGATAATGACCCCATTTCGATACATTTACTTTTTTGTACATTGATCGTCTGCAAATATATTGTTTATATTTCAAGCAGCAGTGTATCATTTACTGGAAGCCAGTTGTTTATTGGTAAAAATTATTTAAAACATTTCAGTAGGAAATTGCGATTTTTTACGTTTTTTTTAATGAGGATATCTCCATAACTCTCTGTCCTAGAAAAAAAATATAAAATGGAGAATGTAGTAAATTTAACTCTCTATAATATTGTTGAAGCTTTCTTCTAGCTAAAATGCTCCTAAAGGAAGATATGAGCAAAAATATGAAGAGAGTGCCGGTTTTTTCAATATGGCGCCGGGCGCGGAGTGGGGGGAATTGTGCATTTTGCATTTTAAGCACTGACTAACCATCCTAGACAACATATCAAAAATTCAAAACTACCGGACCGTTTGTAAGGTCACACATAGTACTTTAGTCTCTATTCACCGTATTAATTACAATAACGCATTCAGGGTGCGTGGCGGTGTAGCGTGACGGATGCCCATACAGATGGTTTCCCGGCCATCATGAGGAAGCGGTGTGCATCTGCATTAAAGCGCTTACGCGAGAGCTCCAACAGTCGTGTGTTCTCAGACCGGTGCGGTGGAACTCTCCACTCCTGCGGAGGTGGATCCAAGTCCACACTGTGTGATTCGTTTTATTTTATTCTGTCCAATAATGCTAACAGTATGTATTAAGTTATTGTTACTGACAAATAATATGGATTTATAATCTTAAATGAAGTATGAATTGAAATGAATAAAATTGTACCTTGTTTAAAAGAGATAAACCGGCCAAGTGCCAGTTTAACTCACGCACCGAGGGTTTCGTGCTTGTCCCATCTTAACACGTTCGCACTCCCCATACAAAATGTTTCCATTTTCTTGGATGTCCAAGCAAATTACTTCCATCACACGTCCGTGCTCCACGTTTGGGTCACTATGAAACGACCAGGTACGCACTCAGATTGTTACCATATAGAATGCTATTTCATATCTAACTAAAATATTAAACAAAGAAAAGTTTAGCCTTTAGGAGTAACGGAACAGCCCGGGAATAGAACCCGGGGCTCGTCAGTGTCGGGGGTAATAGTGGTGTTTCCACAGTTAAGGTTTAAGATCATTTTAATCTCATAAGAATTACAGTACACAATAGATAGCACTAGTACATCAATTTCCATAAGAAAGTAATAGCTAATGTCATTTCTATGTAGTATGCTCCCCAGCGGCGCCACAAAAAATTACCATTATTTCGTTCCCTGGTACAGGTACAGCCAATAACATGATATATACATGGTGTACCTTCAAGGTACATCATTTCACCATTTATAATTCATTGATTTTTATTATGGTGGCGCCGCCACAGAGCAGCACACATTCTTTCTTATTTTATTATATATTTTTTTAACCAACTTTAAAAAAGGAGGGGGCTCTCAATTCGGTTGTATGTTTTTTTTTTATGTTTGTTACCTCGGAACTCCGTCATTTGTCAGTCGATTTGGAAAACTCTTTTTAGGTCCATGAATAGACATATCAAGGTTGGTCCCATACAATTTTGGTGAAGATCGAATGACGAGATCCATGAGGAAGCGAAGGAATTCATGAAATTTTATAGGCACATAATATTTTTCATATATTTTCTAAAACTATTTAAGTATTTGCATATGGTAGTCAACATTTTCTAATGCTGAGCTGATGATGGAAGGTACAACTCCTTAACGGTTAGGAGTTAGGAGATAATTCAAACGATATGTTGATACATTTGCTTAGGCGCTTTTAATAATCCCTTTTATCAAGTTCCACGCGTACGTAGTCGCGGGCAAAAGCTAGTAATAGTATAATAATTGAGTGGTTGGGACCTACTTCAAAGGGTGAGTCAAATGTAATCTGTACTTGAACGGGTTATTTTTGGCTTTTTAGTTTTATTGAAGTCGGTTCTTTTTTTGCTAATTTTTTTTTTAAAGTTTCTGGATAGTTCCATATAGGTCCTAAATCGAAATCTACTCCACAACGAAAATCTCACGATCCTGAGGATTACACTGAAAAGGTATACAAGTAATTAAGCTTGTGAAAACTGCCGTCAAAATCAAAGTGATTTAAAAAAAAAACATTAGGGAATAATCCACATTTTTCTTCGATGGGGGAAGTGGTGGTACGGATAGACTGAATCGGGGGGTATGATGATGATTAATTTTCTGTCAAGTCTAGCCACATGTTATATATGAAATGATACTTTATTATTTAGGTGATGGATGCAGGTCTCATCGTATTCATCCAACTTCTTATTTCTACAATTTCTACTGATAAGCGCTCTCAAAAAGTACGGAAATATTGACACAGGTAAGGCGTTTGTGTTTAATTCTGAGGAGTTTTCATACCCATCACAACCAGACATGGTATAATACTTAACA